>QEPC01010419.1:110584-153379 GCA_003113815.1 Sphenodon punctatus
GTTCTATCTAGGTATATTTTTAAGGCCCTTCTGACATCTAGCTTATGCCAGGCTCTCTCTTTGGGATGTGTCGGTCTGGGGCAAAAAGATGGTAAGATGACCTCTTGTGCCCTATGGAAGAGAGAATTTACCTTAGGTAAAAAGGCTTCGTCTAGCCTTAGGGTGACTGATTCCTTCTGAAAAATACAGAAGTTCTCCTCCACGGACAGAGCTCCCAGTTCTGACACCCTCCTCGCTGATGTGACCGCTACAAGAAAAATTACCTTTAACGTTAAAAAATACAGTGAAATCTGTTTTAGAGGTTCAAATGGAGGCTTGGTAAGTGCCTCGAGAACCAGGTTAAGGTCCCAAGATGGTACTCTGTGTACTACCGGAGGAGCTAAATTCCTTGCTGCTCTCAAGAACCTCCTAACGTTCTTGTGTGTCGAGACTATTCTGTTGGCTACTGTTCTAAGCACCGAGTCTATGGCCGCTGCTTGTCTGGCCAGAGTGTTTGCCCTAAGACCCTTATCTAGTCCCATTTGCAAGAATTCAAGGACTTGTGCTACTCCTGCCTTGGTTGGGTCTTGGTCCCGTTGACTAGACCACGCTGCAAAAGTCTTCCATGTGGCTCTATAGCTTCGCCTGGTGGCAGGTCTTCTGGAAAGCTGAATTGTGTTCAGGACAGCTTCCAAATAACCCCTCGCTCTCAGTGCGGATCGTTCAAGTTCCATGCAGTCAGATTTAACGTTTGAATCTCTGAGCAAGCTATCGGTCCCTGTGTAAGTAGGAATGGAATGAGGGGTAGGTCTTTGGTACTGCGCGTTGCTTCGTTCGATTAGTTCTGAAAACCATGGCCTCCTGGGCCACCATGGAGTTATCAGTAAGAGATGCGTGTTGTTTCTGATTGCTCTGGATAAAGTCTTCTGGATTAGTGGGATGAGGGGAAAGGCGTATAATAGCCCCTTGGGTCATGGGCTGTTTAGTGCATCGGTCCCTTCCGCCTCTCTGCACCGAGTGCGAGAAATGAAGCGGGGAACTTGCGAGTTTTCCCTGGTGGCGAACAGGTCCATCAGCGGAAGGCCCACCCAGTTCACTAGATGCTGGAACACCGATCTGTCTAGAGACCATTCGTGTGGGTCGAGTGTCTGTCGGCTCAGGTAGTTTCCATTCCTCCAACACAATTTTTAAAAATGTTTTATCCGGGGTAAGCCCTGTTCCCTGCCGTGTACTGATGGCAGATAGTCCCTAGTTTCCTCTTCCTCTGAATCGGAGGATCCTTCCTTAATGGCTCTCTCCTTGATTTGGAGAGTTTTAATAACATGCCCCAGCAGCTCTTCCCTACACTGGCTAGGGAACTGTCTGTCTTTCTCTCTGGGGTCTGTGGGGAGGTTGTCAGAACATTCCCCTTCTTCTAAATCCAAACTCTCCTGGGAAGAGTCTGACTCAGAAGCAGAATCCCCTAGGAACTGCTGTTTATGTTTCTTACTGCTGCCTGCTTGAAAATCCTCCTCCTCAGAGCCCTGAGGGGAATTCAAGGCTTGCAGCCCAGCTCCCGCTAGTGGGGATTTAGCAGACTTTTTGCCTTGCCCAGGAGCTTTTCCTGCTCTCGGTGTTTTGGGGGAGGGGCCCTTCGCTGGGAAACTACTCTTGCATTTCCCGCTCTTTTTAGGACAGGCCAGATCTTTTATTGCCCCCATAATCTCCTGCATTGATTTGGCAATTGAAGCCAATGAGGGATTCTGGTCCCCCCGTGGCTCCTGCTCTGAGCCCGTTGCCTCTGTCCCTCCTGTACGGTTGGTGGGGGACAGTACCCTCTCGGGGGTAGCCATGATTACACCAGAGCTCAATGTAGCTGGCTCGGGGCCAAGCGGATTGGTCCCGGCCTAGGGCAGGGGGAGTGCCGCAGTGGAGGGTCCCGCTACCCAGGAAGTAATCACGGCCGCCCTTGCTCCCCGGCGCAGTGCGAGGGAGCCGGCAGGGATTCTTTTAATTTTAAAAATTTTCTTTGCCTGGCCTGGCGAACCGAGACGGGGTCCGGTATCGCCTCCCCAATGCCCCGCCGAAGCCTTTCTCCCTAGGCATCCCTTTTTAGTTCTTTATTTAATTCTACCTTGTTTCTAGGGACCTGGGGATCCCTAAACGCCTCCCGACGGTCTTGGAGACAGATGAAGGACTGGCGCTGGATCCGGGTAGCACGGTGATGCAGGCGCAGAGGAAAAAAGCTCATCTGCCTCCTGGCAGTCAACGGTGGAACTACCCATCCGGAGGAGTATGCCAGGGGTACGAGGAGAAAGGTTGAAGTAATTGGGTATGCTTAGAACAGAAACGTTTAGAGAGAAGACATGGTAGCACTCTTCAGATATCTAAAGGGCTTCCACAAAGAAGATGGTGTGGAACTGTCCTCCATTACTATGCTATGAATATTTATTTATTTATTTATTTATTTATTTATTTGTTTGTTTGTTTGTTGGCCTCATTGCATTAACAAAACAGGAAGATATCACATATAGCTCCATTGCTACAGAGGGAAGGACAAGAAGCAATGGGCTTGGATTACAAGATAGATTTCATTTAAATATCAGGAAAAAACTTCCTAACAGTAAGAGATGATTAGCAACAGAAAAAGTTGTCTAGGAAGGTTGTAGACTCTCCATTGCTGGAGGTTTTCAAACCAAGGCTAGACAGCCATCTATCAGGGATGTTATAGCTCTAGTCATGCTGTATCAAAACAGGGGGCTGGACTAAGTGACCCTTGCGGTCCCTTCCAACCCTATGATTCTAGAAGAAAATATTGGTACCTGCAACGTTGATGGAAGACACAAAAGCAGCAAGCACAGCTAGCCCTTGAGGAATATTCTCAGGAACGTAACTGCCTCCCATCAATGCCAGCCCACCAACTGCAGTGAGGCCTGTTTAAAAAAAAAAGACAGTACGTAAGTCATTGTAAATGCCACATCTTTTCACTGCTGCTCGGTATAGAGCCAAAGAATCAAAACCACCCCACTCGATAATTTCAGTAAATATGTGCATCACTTCAATCTAACCCATTGTTTAAGCAAAGAAGAATATCTGCAGGGCAGTCACCTACCAGAGATGGCATTAGTCACAGACATGAGTGGTGAGTGAAGAGCAGGAGTCACGCCCCACACAGTGTGGTACCCGACTATCACAGCTAATCCAAATGTTGTCACCATCTGAGCAAAAGCAGAATGTGGAGATGCAATGCCTAGTCCCAAAAGGCTACCAAAACCTACAGAAGACAGCATAAATACATTATTTTGATCCTTGAGTCATCTATCAAAGTTACATATGAAACATTAAGTATTTGAGATTTTTGTAATAAAAAAGTTACTATGCTTCTTCTTGGGCTAGTCTATTGAATATCTCCTATTTCTGACTCACTATGGCATCTCTTATGTTCTTATCAATCACCAAGAGGATGGAGAGAGTTTGGCTTAGAAACCCTCAACATCATCCTGGTGCCATTTCTTTCATCCTTGCAGCACCATAACTTATGCAAGTAGGCAGGACATAACTGAAGCCAACATTAAGGCATTCTTAGAACCAAGTAAGAGGTTTGTGAGATGTCAAAGGCAAGCCAGTCTGTGTTCAAGGATTGAAATAAGTATTAACCTAGGCAACAGCAAGAATTAAACCAAAAATATAAAGACGGATGTACCAGTTGAGCATTTCCAAATCCATGAATGGCTAACGTGCATCAGTGTCGTAAGTTTTCAATTAACACTGCATATGGCTTTGTTCTCTGCTCTTATTCCTCACAACAAAGTTATTGTTTCTAATTCTTAGCCAAAATCTCAGAGCAATTATAGCATGTCCCATATTTAGCCAGCAAAACCATCAGATATTACAGCAAACTCTACTTTCCCATGAAGAAAAAAATGCAAAACAAACCCATTCAAGGACTCTGACAGAATGTCAAATGTCTTCATTATAAAGAGTTCAACACATGCATATAAGTATGTGCACACAGGTCCCTATGCATGCATGCACTCCCTTGCTCTGAAAAACCTAAATGATGAAATATCAACACATCTTCTAAGGTTCCTACATTTTTAAATCTCCAAGAGACAATTATTTTTGCATTGGGAGTAACTGGTTATCTAGCCAGCCTGTAACATATATAAAAACAAATTAAAATTATTTTTTAATGCAATGATTTTTAAAAAGGTAGTATTTTTTCACACCACACCCCTACTGTGACTATAAACAGGGTTAGGAGACTTCAACAGTTCTCTCACCTGCTGTGTATGCAGTTGCATTAGTCATAGTTTTCCTGAAAGGTGTAACAGTGGCTGCCTTTTCCGCTGCCAGCTCAGCCACAGTCTTCTGTTTCACAGGGGCCCCCTGAGGAACATGTTTTGGCGGAGGTGCTGGAAAGATCACCTTGCCATCCTGACAAGAAGCAATATTAATGTTACTGGGTTCCTAACATGACAATGAACATAGCTAGCAATTTCTTGTTTTTCAAAATATAAAAACTCCTCAGACTTGATGAAAACAAGGGTCAAATTTTGAAGGAGAGTTCTTCATATCAAATATGTTCTTAGTTCCAGTTGAGTATTATTTATTCATAGTGAAAGTTATTCAAGGACCCCCTATGAAATATTAGCATTATTGCAGTACCACAAGATCCTGACAGACACTAGGGACCCCACACACTCAACAAGCAGAGGCTATCTAAAACAAATAAGACAAAGAGTGAGGGGGAAACAGTCACACAGAGATTAAGAGATTTGTTTAAGGTCACACAGCAAATCAACGACAAAGCTAAGTGACCCACCAACGTCTCTCGACTCCCAGTCTAGGGCTCTTTTTACACAGACACACTAACACTGATAAAATGAGTGCTACATTTTATTATACATGTTGCAGGGCTGCAGATGTGCTCTATGGGAGCCCTGCAACATGTATAACAAAATTTAACACCCATTTTATCAGTGCTGTGTGAAAAGGGCCTACCGTACTCCATTTAGCGGACCTTCCACCAGTAAGGAGGAAGTTACAGTAGTCAAGGCAAGAGATGACTAGAGCATGGACTGTGTTTTGTGGTTGAAACAGTAAGGCAGGGCCATATTTTAGCAATATTATACAGAGCAAAGTGGCAGGATTTGGCAACCGCCTGGATAGGAGGTGTACAGGACAGAAAGGAGTCAAAGGTGAATCCCAGGTTACGCACCTAAGGGACAGGCTGGATGGCGACACCCTCAATGGAAATTGAAAGGGAAGTAGGAGGGGAACCTTTTTGGGGGGGGGGGGAAGATGAGGAGTGCGCAGATGTGCAGGTGAGTACTGGTGCAAAGCATGACAAAGCAGCCTACCATCATATCTATTAAGTGTGAAACAGGAAGTAACACACAGGACCAATAAGGCAGCACTGAACCTAGGACTGGCCCAGGTCATGAGTCACATGTGGCTCCCAAACCAGTTTGCTAAAGCCTGTACTACCAGTTGTACAATCACTTGTACTGAACCAATTTCAGAGGAGAGCGAAACTTGCTTAAGAAAAATTGTTGGATTTTTCTACCAATTTAGGAGGTCTTCAACACCAGACAATGCAAAACTTCAAAACAGAAAAAAAATATTTTGCTGCCTGGAAGACATATTTTTAAGCCATTAGAATGACAGAGGACTCTTTGCATGCAATCCTGAAGCTATTTACTCTAGAGAAGTCACATTGACTTCAATGGGACTACACAGGAGAAAGTGGTTTGAAGGACATGACCTTTGAGAGAGAGAGAGAGAGAGACACACACACACACACACACACACACACACACACACACACACACACACACACACACACACACACACAAAAAGCAATAAGAAACATCATTGTAAAGAGCAGGGAATTTAGAAGAATGAAAGTAAACAAGATAGCTTTATTTATAAATTTCAGTGCAAGGTAGGCAAAAAAACATTTCGCTCATTAGGATGGATTAAGAGGATATCAATTATAAGTCTAGAATTAAACAAGAACTTGGGAGTGCTTTCAAAGATTTAGCAGGCTCATTTACCTTCATTATCACAGTTCCTCTAACAACATGGTCCAGAGTGCCATAGTCAAATTCATCCTTCACATCAAAGTAGAATTTCTCTTTGTCAGGGCTGATAGCTTTGAGAAGTTTGGTAATGTTGTTGGAATACAGGGTGCTGGCCTGGGTAGCCATTCTGCTTGGAAGGTCTGTGTAACCTATGTGGGTAACTCCCTATAGTTAAAAAAGATAGATGCAGTGCAGAAAATAAGTGAAGTCTTAAGTCCCCAACCTTGTATTTTGCTCAAGCAAATGCTTCATTTTTAAAAAAAAAATTTTGGTTGCTTACCTATGTGTATTTATCATCATTCACCACAAAGTAATACAGTTAAACTGAATGCAATACTGGAAACACTTCACTCACGTAACCAAAGACAAAATAAAGCAAGTATTAGTTGAGCTGTGACATTATCCATGTGTTTTATACTTGCAATTTTAGTGTGATGCTTAACTCCGTTAAGCAACGTTTTCAGGGCACTCGACATCTCAATATGCTGTTTCAGCAGTGATTTGCAAACAGTCAAAGGTTTCCCAATATGAGCTTGCAAGACTTCTTATTATTTATTATTTATATAGCACCAGCAGTGTACCTGGCACTGCACAATCAATAGTTATAGACAGGTCCCTACCTCAAGCGGCTTACAATCTAAAGAGAGACAAGGGAGGGGGAGACACAGAGGAAGTGAACATCAGGAGAGACAAGGATACATTCATGAGATTGAGAAGTTGCAGGTGAACGTGCTTAACTTTGTTACAGGGGAGAGAGGACTCCATTTCAGTCATGATGAGCTAGGGAAAGCCTGACAGAAGAGGTAGGTTTTCAGGAGGGATTTGAAAGTTGGAAGGGAGGTAGCAGAACAAATGTATCCAGGGAGGGAGTTCCAGGCATGGGGGGCAGCAAGAAAGAAGGGGCAAAGACATTTAGAGGAGTAAGGGAGTCACAAGTGGTGGGGAGGGGGTAGAGGAGGAGTGAAGCTCCTGGGCAGGAGTGTGTTGGGCTACAAGAGTGGAGAGATATGGGGGAGCAAGGCCATAACTCTTTAATGAAGGTTAAGACCAGGAACTTGGAAGGTTAAGACCAGGAACCTGTGCTGAATGTGTTCATGTAGAGGGAGCCAACGTAGGCAGACAGGACATGGTCAAAGCAACGAGCAAGATGGATGACTTTGGCAGCACAGCACTGAACGGAGATGAGGAGGGAAAGTTCAGAGCAGTGTAGACCAGTAAGGTGGAAGTTGCAGTAGTCAAGGCGAGAGATGACTAGAGCATGGACTGTGTTTTGCATTTGAAACAGTAAGGCAATATTATATAGCAATATTTTTAGCAATATTATATAGAGCAAAGTGGCAGGATTTGGCAACAGCCTGGATCTGAGGTGTACAGGAAAGACAGGAGTCAAAGATGAGTCCCAGGCTACGTGCCTGAGGGACAGGCTGCATGGCGACACCCTCAATGGAAATTGAAAAAGTAGGAGGGGAATGTTTTAGGGGGGAAATGAGAACTGCGCAGACGTGCAGGTGAGTGCTGGTGCAAAGCATGACAAAGCAGTCCACTGTCACATCTATTAAGTGTGACACAGGAAGTAAAACAGGGCCAATAAGGCAGCATTGGACCTAGGACTGGCCCAGGTCATGAGTCACATGTGACTCCCAAGCTACAGTTTACTAACCCCTGTACTACCCGTTGTACAATCACTTGTACTGAACCAATTTCAGAGGAGACAAACTTGCTTAAGAAAAATTGTGTTATGAATTTTTTTCTACCACTTTAGGTCTTAAACAAGTACAGGAGCCTAGTGTAGACTAATTCCTCCGTATGTTCTATCAACAAGAGCAGAAAATATTTTACTTTCTATATCAAAGTCTACACAATATTTAACAATAGCAGACACTCTTTGCTTACAGAGCCAGAATGGTTTACTGCTGGAATCAAGATTCCAAAAATATTTTAAGACACTTCTTTCACAGCTGATTTAATTGCGCACCCCCCTCCGGCAACCTGCCCAGTGTCAGATCATGTTTAAGGAAGCCATTCTGTTTAAAAAGCAGCTCCCTCTTCAGCAGAGCTTCCGTTTATATTTTACAACTACAACTTAAAGTGTTTCTGCACTTATACGGAAATCTAGATTTAAAACCATTTACTAGGTCAGGAATCTATATGTTGTTGGTTTACAAACAACGGAGGCCTCACCTCAAACTACCAGTATTCTAATAAAATCCAAGATCACAACTTGCGCCTTACCTTGTGAACATAAAGCTCTCCGGGCTTAGTAGTTTCAAAGTTCCCTCCTGCTTCAGCAGCCAAATCCACAACAATGGAGCCTTCTTTCATTGATTCAATCATTTCTTTACGAAACAAGATGGGAGCTTTTTTACCTGAATAAAAAATAGGATTTCCTATAAAGAGCAATATCCTGATGAAGTTGTCCAAAGACCCCATTCTGCTTTACATAGCTTGGTATACTTAATAAATTCCATGGGAATTGTAAATGCATTCGTGGGGATCAATTTCATTCCCAATTTGTGCAACGCATGCACAAAGAGAAGATGGCATAATTTTTCACATGGTACAGCTTATTTTTTCCAACTGCTAAGGGTTAGATATATCCACATTTCAATTATCAGCTGTACCTGCTGCTCCCCTGCACCTACTGGTCTGGTGGACAGCGTCCACCTGAACCTCTCCAATGTCCATGGACTCGGACCACCGCAATTCATCCCAGGGAGGCTGCTCTCAGGGGAAAGAGAGAAGTAGGGATTGGCAGTGCAGGCACCCTCATGGACACCTATGCAGCAGTCACCATGGACTCTGCCTGCCTGCACCACAGGATAAAAGGCCCCTCGGTTTGCCTCACGGGCAAGTGCCCTAGGTGGGCAATGTAGTCCCTGGGGACTTTCCACACCTGCCTGACCGTAGGGGTGTGGGATCAGTTAAGATGGTCTGTCCTCAGAGACGTATGGAACCAGAGGGGTTCCAGAATGCTCTGAGGGAAGATACTTGCTGACCTTGACAGTTGCTCCATCGATGAACTCATGGCCTTCTGGAACATCTGGCTGGCTGAGACCATCGATTGGGTGGCTCCCATACATCAACTCCCGGCATTTCATCACTGCAGGTCCCCATGGTTCATGGAAGACCTGGGGTGGCTGAAGCGCGAAGGGAGACTGTTGAACGATGGTGGTGCCGTACTTGCTCCCAAAATTACCAATTGCAGCATAGAGCGTTTTTAAAGGCCTATACCATGGCTATGCGGAAGCAAAGAAACTACTCTTTGCTGCCCTTATAGCGTCTCCTCAGTCACATCCACCAGAGCTGTTCTGAGTGGTAAGAGGGTTGGTCGGTCCACCCTGTCTCCGCCTGATTCATCCAAGGCCCACTACAACATGCTTTTAACATACTTTGCGGACAAAATTGCTTGCATTGAGCACAACAGCTCCACCACTTGAGATGAAATGGCAGCCACAGCTTAGGAATGCCCTATCTGATCGTGTTTTGTGGGATGAATTTCAATTGGTGACATTTGCTGAGGCAGCCGATGTCCTGGGGTCTGTTCAGGTCACAATTTGTGAACTAGATTCCTGCCCATCCTGGTTGGTCAAGGCCTCCAGGGAGACACTGGGGACAGTGCTGGCCGAAGTAAACACCTTCCCCCTTCGGGAGGGGAGGGTGACGGACTGTCTCAAGGAGGCTGTGGTCCGGCCCCTCCTTGAGAAACCATCTCTTGATGTGGATGCCCCGGCGAGTTACCGACCTCTCTCTAACATTCCTTTTTAAGGAAGGTTATTGAACAGGTGGTGGCTCGGCAGCTGCTGGCACATCTGGACCACACCGGTTTTCTTGATCCCACACCATCAGGCTTTTGTCTAGTTTATGGCATGGAGACAGCATTGGTGGCCTTGGTCAACGACCTCCTAGTACAGCTGGATAGGGGTCGTATGACCCTACTAATTCTACTGGATTTATCAGTAACTTTTGATACCATGAAACATGAGATGCTGGCAACCCATCTGCGGGACCCAGCCAGGGTAGATGGAACCATCTTACAATAGTTCCGTTCTTACCTCACCAGTAGATCACAGTGGGTGGTCCTACGGGGGACTGTACTTCGTCCCCTGGGGCTCTCTCATGTGGGGTCCCTCAGGGTTCTATTCTGTCCTCTCTCTTGTTCAACGTGTATATGAAGCCGCTCCGGGAGGTCGTACAGTGCTGGGGAGTGCGTTGTCACCAAATATGCAGACAACACCCAGCTGCATTTATCTTTTTCATCTGACCCAGGCCCTGCTGTCTCCTTGCTGTCCTGGTGTCTGGCCTAGGGCTGAAGTGGCAACTCCTTTTTCCGCACCAATATTTCATTCCGCCATTCCGTAATTGCCCACGACTTTCCACAGCTTTTCTGCCAGCATGTCGCTAATTCCACGCCCTTTGCTTTGCAACATCGGAATTATCGGAAAGTGTCAGAAATAATCACAGAAAGTGTCGGAATAATCTCGGAAAGTGTCGGAAGAAACATTGTTCTGCTACTTTCACACCGTGACCACGTGTTGAAAAGTGCCAGTGGAAATTGCAGAAGGTCGCAGACAAAAATAGCAGAATTAGTGTCTATCGCACCGTGCCACTCATTGCTGAAGAGCTGTGCTTGGATTCCCAGGTGTCAGCTGTGGCCATGGGTGCCTTCCGCCAATTATATCTGGTGAGAATGCTCCACCCATGTGTCTTTGACTTCACCACCATCATCCAAGCATTCATCACTTGGAGACTAGACTACTGCAATGTGCTCTATGAGGGGCTGCCCCTGGTGACAGTTCAGAAGCTGTAGCTGCTGCAAAATGCGACGGCCCATCTCCTTACTGGGATGGGCCGCAGGGAACACATTACACCAGTGCTCCAAGCATTGCACTGGCTGCCTATTGTCTTCTGGGCCTGATTCAAGGTACTGGTTTTAACCTTAAAGGGCTTAAATGACCTGGGCCCTGCCCCGTCACCTGCTTGCCTCCCTCACAATGCTTCTGCTCCCGCTGCCCACACTGCTGCATGGGGTGGGACCACACCATTTTTCTATTCTTGCATGCTGGGAAATGTAGTCCCATGCATGTTGGAGTAGGAAACAAACTAGTCAGCCAAGGGTGCATCTTGCAAGCTCCATCATTGCACCAAAGTAAGGGAACGCAGAGAGGCATTTGCGGTGGTTGCGCCATAGTTTTGGAACTCCACTCCTCTAGAGGTTCACCAAAGCCTGAACATTTTCCAGAGGTAACACAAGACCTATTTATTTGCAGGGCTTTCAATGGGTGGGAACAGAGTTTAGGGATTTGGGAGTGGTTTTAATTGGAATTTTATACAGTTTCATACTTTTACTGGGTTTTATTTATTTATTCATGTTTTGTGTAGTTTGTATATATATATTATGTTGTAAGTTGCCCTGAGCCTACAGGGAAGGTATACATTTAAAAATATACATTTATTTTAAACTAAACCTCCAATAACTTCCTTACCTTCTGCTGCCATGTGTCAAAAGCAGATACCAAGTTAAACATGCACATCCTTCAGGTTAAAGCGGAGACTGCACATTAAGAGTATTCAGAAGAGGAAACTGTTACCCGACATACCAGGAATGAGAGCAGTGCTGATAATGATGTCAACTTCCTGGCATTGTTTGGCAAACAGTTGCATTTCAGCTTCAATAAAATCTTTGGACATTTCTTTTGCATATCCTCCTTGTCCTTCTCCTGATTCCTTTAAGTCCACCTCCAATGGCTCAGCACCAAGAGATTTGAATTGCTCCAAAGCTGCAGCTCTAAAAATTTAGATCACAATCTATTAACACACAGGCAAACAAACAAAAAATAAGCAGAATTTCTCATGACATTAAGGCAGTGGTTCCCAAACTGTGAGGTCATATCTTCTGTGGATGGGTCATGCTCCCCCACTGGTAACCAATTTACCTTGCATGTCTTGTTACGGTCTGGGGCCACAAGATTATATTTAAGTTAAGTTTCAAAATGGGGTGTCACAGACAAAAGCTTTGGGAACCACCGCATGACAGCTTTTATTTGTGTTCTTTAGAGCAGCAATCATGCCCACACCTGAAGAACTACAGCAAGAATTAAACTTTGGCCCCAATCCAGCAAACACTTATTGCCAGGTTTACTTTTATGCACCATCTCATTATATTAATGAGAATATGCAGCCAAGTAAAGTTCAGATTTACATGGATGTGTGTGACAGAGGACCCTTTTTTCTCTTAAATGAAAACGTAGAGAAAAATAATGGATGTTTTCAATGACCACCTAATTTCCATCATCAATTTGGATGGAATAGACTTGTCTGACCCATAGAAGTTCCAAAAGGACAGATATACATGCAACATGTCCTGATAGTTAGGAAGCCCAGATTTGTACAATCAGAGGGATGTAGAGGAAAGGATCAAATTTCAGAACAGATGGCTATGAATATTGGAAAATCTTTCAGAACAAGCTCTCTTAAAAACTAGGGGGGTTAGGGGCAATTCCTTGGAGTCTCTACCAATTATCGGTTTCCTTGACCCTTTTCAGTCTGAGTTCTGCCCCGGCTATGGTACTGCAACAGCGATGGTGGACGATCTCCGCCGGAAGATGGATGCAGGATGTTCTACATTCTTGATTCTGCTAGTTCTCTCACCGCTTTTGATACCGTGGACCATGGGCTGCTGCTGAGACGGCTGCAAGACCTGGGGGGTCTGGACGGGACTGTCCTTGGGTGGTTCCGCTCATTCCTCTCGGGGATGAGCCAGCAGGTGGTGCTGGGAGCTGAAACATCGAGCTCCCGGGATTTGATCTGCGGTGTTCCACATGGTTCGATCCTGTCTCCGCTTTTGTTTAATGTGTATATGCAGCCCCTGGGGGAGATCGTGAGAGGGTTCGGGGTGCGATATCACCAATATGCTGATGATACTCAGCTGTACCTCTCATTTTCGACCAACCCAGGCCCTGCTGTCTTGTTGCTTTCCCAATGTTTGGAGGCCGTGCGGATTGGATGCGGCAGAGCAGACTGAAGCTCAATCCTGATAAGACGGAGGTGATGGTGGTGGGTAGGGCGAGGGAGGTGCCGGCCCCTCTGGTGGGGGGTGTCTCCCCTCTCATAGTCCAGCAGGCTCGGAGTCTGGGGGTGGTTTTGGATTCGGGCCTCCGTCTGGATCGGCAGGTGGAGGCGGTGGCTAACGTCGCCTTTCGCCAGCTGTATCTGGTACAGAGGTTGCACCCATACATTTCTGGGCCTGACCTGGCCACTTAGTCACGCCTTCATCACCTCGAGGCTAGACTACTGCAACGCGCTCTATGTGGGGCTTCCCTTGGCTGCAGAGGCTGGTTCGGAGGCTGCAGCTGTTGCAGAATGTGGCGGCCCGTCTCCTTACGGGGACCAGGCGATGGGAGCATATAACGCCTGTGCTCCGCACTCTGCACTGGCTGCCTATAGCGCACCGAGCCAGATTCAAGGTGCTGGTGTTGATCTATAAAGCCCTATACGGTCTGGGCCCCTCATACCTTGGGGACCTCCTCACCTTCCGTGCCTCAGGGCGATCCCTGCGGTCTCCTGGGGGCACCTTCCTGGAGGTCCCCCGTGTTAAATGGGGGGCCACAATGGAAAGAGCATTCTCGGTGGCTGGGCCGCGACTTTGGAACTCCCTCCCGGAGGAAGCTCACCTGGCCCCGGGTCTGATGGTGTTTCGCCAAGCCTGCAAGACCTGGCTGTTCACCCAGGCCTTCGGAGGGAAGGGTGGGGGAGTATTTTTTAATCATTTATATTTGATGATGTTTTGTGCATTTTATTATTGTTTTATTTGATGTAAGCCGCCCCAGGATGCCGTAGGCATGAAGGGGCGGCCAATAAATATAAATAAATAAATAAACAAACAATCAAACTGTACACTGGATAATTAAAGACTGAAAAAAATGTTAAATATCCAACTCAATAAAGACATGTTAAACTCACTTTTACAGTTTAAAAATGTTTCCAAAATGACATTTACCTGGTATCAAATCCACGAACCACAGCTCCCATTGACTTAGCTGCTCCTGCAGAAGCAAGCCCTGCCACTCCACCTCCAATTATTAGAACCTGTATTGACAAATTTGTTGTAACTGGAAATGAAGCTAGATGCAAAACAGCTTGGAAAAAAACATCAGTTCACTACAAGTCAAATGGGTCAATACATTTTAACAGGTTGGCTTAGCGTTAGTGGAGTTTCAGCCCCACATATTATCTTACAGTAACCCAACGTTGGTATGACCTTGCCAATTTTCTTCAAGTCGGCCCATAAGCCAACTGCTTCACAAGTTGATTTAAAAAGGAATGCTTAGTTACCATTTGGGCAGGAGCAACCTTTGTTGGAAATAATCCATATTTTTTCCTGCTTTTGCAGAATGGTGCAAATGAGAAATAATAGAGCCATAGAAGTGGCTCTATAGTTAAGGTGGTTGCAGTCATTCATTGAACAGGGCCTATGCTGTTCAAGGAAGTTTGTGGAGCAAACGCTTCCTGTTGGCAACCAAGAGTTTTGATCACAGTTCTACATTTCCCTCCCTGTGTACATTTGATGTAATGGCTTTTGCAATATAAAGAGAGCGTCTAGTACACACTGGTGGTTTTGTAGGCAGTAAAAAATTAAGGAAAAAAAAGTCTTAGATTGTGGTCCCCCTTTAAGGGGGTGGGGTGGGGGGGGGCGGGAGAACCCAGAAAGCAGCGGCGACTGACAACAGGGCAGGCGATTTAGAGCACACCGAAAGAGCTGCAGCATCCCTGGATGAGGCTGGGAGATGCTGAAGCAGAGAGTAGGGCCCCCGCACATACTCTCATCACCCGCAAAACGCTAGCCCACCTGCCTGAGGACCCCCCCCCGTGGCAACAAGTTGGCCGGGGGGGGTGGGGTGGGGATCTACCGCCCCGCCCGCCCATGGATGGCCGCTGCTTTGCCTCTTGCTCCCCCACGAGCTGCCTCCATTGCCTTGCAGCCTCTGTGCCTAAGGACCCCCCTGCAGCAACAGCTTGGGCGGGGGAAAAGGATCTACTGCCCCCGCCCACCCATCCCCCGCTGGCCACCTCTATTGCATTGCAGCCTCCGTGCCTAAGGACCCCCTGGGGCAACACCTTGGGTGGAGGAGAAGGAGGATCTACTGCCCCCACCCATGGTTGGCAGCTGCTCTGGCTCTTGCTCCTCCGCTAACTGATGCTATCACCTCGCACCCTCCGTGCCTGAGCCCTCCCTCTCCCTCTTCCACCCACCCAGCCACCCACAGCAACAGCTTGAGCAGGGGAGAGGAGGAGGAGGATCTACTGCCTCGCCGACCTATGGCTGACCGCTCCTCAAGTTCTTCCTCCCCCACCAGCCCAATATTGCTGCTGCTGCCACCCCACCAATAGGAACATAGGGGTGGGGGGAGGGGCGTGTGTGTGCGCAAGAGATATTTAAATTTGAATGAGTGTGTGTAGTATCACTTTGAATGTGTGCGTGAGAGGTGAGTGAGCATGTGTGTGTGGATAAGCATGTGTAAGAGATAAGACCATGTGTGTATAAATGAGTGATCAATTTGAATGAGTGTGCTAGCGGTGAGTGTGTGTGTGTGTGTGTGAGAGAGATCAATTTGAATAAGGTGTGAGAGCATGTGTGTACTCTGTCTGAATCAGTCAGAATGAGTGTGTGAGATGAGAGCACACGTGTGGATAAGTGTATGGGGTGTTTTACATGAGACGTGCCTACGCAGCGGCATGGGTGGGTGCACCTCATATAAAAGTGGTGGCGCACACGCTCCTGCATAACATGCACCTCCACCATCACCCCATGCACAGAGAAACCTGCAAAAATGCAGTTTGCTCCGTGGGGAGGGGGGACGCAGGTGGGGATGCGGGGAAATGGATGAGCACCTGTGTGTATCTGCAGTAGTGTTTGGGGTCAGCTTATGCATTAACATTATGAAACTATTAAGTTTCAACAGAAGGGGAGGTTACCTAGGCAAAAAACCTTTGGTTTAAGAATTTAGTTAAGGTGGCATTCCCAATGATACTCAAACATTAACATACCAGTAAATTGTATGGTACGGCAACTTTATTAAGTATCAGACCAATCTATACATTTTTATTTTCTCATTCATTAATAAAACAAATTACATTTAGCTGAAATTAAACTGCATACATTCCTCATCATGTATACGTATTATTCAGTCACCATACCACACATATGCAGTTTAATTTTAGTTAAGCTGTAATTTATTTATTTTTATTAATGAATGAGAAAAAAAAAATGTATAGATTGGTCTGAAATTTAATAAAGTTGCCTTACCATGCAATTTATTGGTATGTTAATGTTTGAGTATCATTGGGAATGCTGCCTTAAGTTCTTAAACCCGAAGGTTTTTTGCCTAGGTAATATACCTTAGGCCCTAATGACACTAGACCTTTCCTTCAAAAACTCCCCATCATTCAAACATTGCTGCACATTTACTATTAGCAACATTGGGAGCTCCTTGTAAACACAGGGGACCAGTAGCCAATAGTGTTTTTAATCAGACCTGCTCAAAGTAAACTTAAGGCTACAGCCTACATGGTGCTTCAAAAACATCAAGGACAATCTAGAACCCTGTCCAATAGCACTCGTACTGTTCCCGCCAAATGGACTAAATTATTATAGCTCAACATCTCACATTAAAATCAATCTCATTAGTAACTTCAAATGATTTGCAAGGCAGCCCACCCATAGTATACGTTCTCTCGAAACTGACCTAATGAATATACATGACCTTCCCTGTGCTTCAATTTCTCTTGCACAGACTGTCAGACCTGCTGCTCCCATCCATGTGCAACTTCCATTAGGATCTCCAAACTTCCAACCTGACCCTCAATCCTGCTTCTCCAACTGTCACCAAATCCATGGTCAGACTCTATAAAATACGTTGCCCAAATCAGTCAGTCCCTTGCCAGGTCATTTTGTGAATGGGACAGATAACTGTCTTCTTTCTCTTGTTGCTGCCATTACTCACGCGTGTGTTCAGCAAGCCAGACTGAGGCCACTTTCATATGTTACCTGGGAGGTGGGGAAACGTCTGTGATGGCAGCTGCAGCTCTCTTCTCACAGGAATTAGCGTGCCTAGGAATGCGCTATTCTGCTTTTATCCCATGAGAACACCCATCGTTTTAAAAGCTACATCGGCAGCCCCGGTCATGCACAAGTGTTCTCGCTGGATAAAAGCAGAATAGCACATTCCTGTGTGTGCCAATTCCCATGAGAATAGAGCTGCAATTGCCATCACGCAAGTTTCCCTGCCTCCCAGGTAATGTGTTGAAGTGGGCACTGTTCGGGCTGCTATAGATGTAGGCCACAATTCACGAACCACTTACTCCAGGCTTCAATGGGGCTACTGCAAAGTGGTTGGTGGACTGAGGTTTTAAACTGCTTCAGGGAAAATGAAGTAGGAAACCCAAGATACCTAGCAGCGGGGAGAGGAGGGTGCTCAGTGACTGAGAACTCTGCTTGCTAAGCACTGTACAACACACACACACCCTCTATTCTAAAGAGCTTGTAACTATTTAACTAATTCCAGCCATTACCACAATAAACATTTTAAATAATAATTGTACTAAGACTGAGGCCTTATATGCCTGACCAAGTCCTGTTAATTAGTTTAACTCTGGTTGTAATAACCCATTTCTTAGCATGTCCCTTAGCAAATAGAGACTGGCAGTTCAATTGCACTTTGAAATAGTTGCATTTCCAGTTCTTCCATCAGCAGGTACATTATTATGCATAATGTTGATTTATATGGAAGTTGTATATTAAAAACATGACTGACTATTAAAGACTTCAATTGAAAGTAGCTAATTACACATGAAACAGCCAAGAGCTCTTACAGTTCATCATTAGTAACACCAATAGGACTAGCTGCTGCACTCAGCAGAAGCTTTCGCTGTGAAAGGACTACAGCCACAATTCTGAATCTTTTCACTGGAAGCAGTTCTGTGAGGTTTATGGCCTAAGAACAGTGTTCTAAAGCATCTGAGCTTAAACCCAAACCCACTGAAGTTGTAAGTAAAATACACATTTCAACAGTAACATTCTTGTGAAGTCACTACTACACACAATACATTTTTCTTTTCCATCTACCTTGGCAGGAGGGACTTTACCAGCAGCTGTGATCTGACCCGTGAAAAATCGACCGAAGTGATTTGCTGCTAATACAACAGCCTTGTAACTGTCAAAGAAAAAAAAAAAGAGACAAGAACCTATGCTTCAGTATTACCACAACGAACAAATCTCACCAAGATATTGCAACAGTCAAAAAGACTCATGCCAAAGCACCGCGCAAAGAGGAGGGCTAAGGAAGAGAAGCTGAATACTTGCACTCGGAGAAAGAAGCCGAACATTCAGATCCAGAAAGTATTTCTTGCCTCATAAAATGAGCAGCAAAGCAGATAGCCAGTTAGGGATGCAAGAAGCTTCCATTATAAAACATTATTTTACAACCCAGTAACTGTGACTTGAAAAACTGGTTTTGCCTAAAACTTGCTGTACAGACTCTAAGGGCAAAGGAGCGGTCTTCAAATCTGGCAGAGACAAAATTATTTTTTGAACCCAAGGTCATTAAAAAAATATATTTTGTTTTAATTATACCAATAAGAGTTTTTTTTCCATAACTTATGCTTCCTTTTCAGTTGTTACAGCCACTTCAATCTCAGTATTCTGGTACAGGTCACTCTTGGTATAACAGACCTTTTAGAATCTAATCCTTTTGCTTATTATAATGAAAGGATTAGAAGGACAATCAAAATCAATTCACCAAAATGCCAGTGAAAAAGCTGCCAGGTCCATGGCAGCCAGAGGTCTGCTATAGTAACAAGCATGTTATAGAAAGGGTGTGTTCTTGCATTGTCTCAAAAATCTCACAAGAATTTCTTCATACATGGTAGATCTATTTTGATCTCAACTGCAGACACGAGTCACTACAAACAAGTTCAAGAATTAAAATAAATTTCTTCATTTTTAATAAAAAAAGGCTAGCATGCTAAATTAGATCCTTGCAGGGGAGACCACACAGGACCTAACCATTCCAATATTAGTGACCCACACCTGGATTCTGTTTGAAGCACTTATGAAAAACAAACTTGTTTTGGATACAAAATACAATTAATATTAGAATACTTATAACTGCTATGATGCAATGGAATTAACAGTCAAGCTGAAAAGAAGAGTTACAGTTTCATACCCAGCAATATTGGCCATGGAGCTAAGAGCATCATATCCCTGAGCAATGGTGACACGTGGAACCTGATCCATAGCCAAGACAGTAGTTTTTCTTCCTGTAAGCTTATTCAGGAGGTCTGGGTTTTGAGCTGGGTAGATAAAACTAATCAGGGTAGCAGATGCCTTTAAAAGATCTGCCTCATGCAAACCTAGTGCAGGGTTGAACATAGGAGCCCTCACCTGAAGGGAGAGAGAAGTTGTTTAGATTAATCAAAAGAAACAAACAAAAAATAAATAAATCAGTGAATACCAGTCATGCCCATGCAGAAAAAAAATGAACAATGACATTTATTAATGTCTTCTGCCTCTGCCTCTAAGTCACTAGTTAGACTTGCATATAGGTAAGCAAGCACTAGCATATCAATATACATCATAGACTGATGTCAAATGATTTAACAGCCTTTATTCAGATACTAGTGATTTTGTTCCCCGTATTCATCGTACCGCAAGTGGTACATTTGCTAGCAGTCTCCAAGAGAACCCTACGACTGAATGGTTTATAACCATAATATTTGGGTTTATAACCATAAATTAAAAAATCAATACTACTGAATGGTCTCCAGGGTAATTGGGCCAGCACAATGATTTAATGACCGGAACTTAGATATGAAGCTAAGATATTTTAAATAAGAAAATCCTTTCAAACAACAGCAGCCTAGAGAGGTTTGCAATGCAGTTGACTCACTCTACTGTAGCAAGATAACTTAAGATATTAAAGTCTGTTAAAACTTGCTAGCTCTCTTTTTAAAACAAGCACTAAAACCGTGTCAAACATTGCCAATGTTAAGCCTTGCTTGCAAAGGAAGATCCATTATCAAGTTTACTGATTTATTTTAAAAATTTGTTACCCCTCCCCTCCTCCCAAGTTCCTGCACCTCATTTGCAAAGCTTGGCACAAATTTGGCTACTGCCTTTATCTTCTAGCATCCTTCCTGTTTCATCGTCTTGTCCATGCAACCTCCATGTCAGCTACCACTATCATCTTTTTTTCAAATCACTTTTCACACACACTTGAGACATGAAGCCTCCACGTGCCTAATGATAAATGAAGTCATGCATTCTTATATTAGCACTGTGGTTCCTAAACATTTTGCCTGCAACTCCATTTTGAAAGTTGTATATAAACTGATTAACATGCAAATTATAGCAACTATGATTGTTATTGTGACCTTATGTGTAGATGGCACAGCCTCTCTTTGGGAACCTCTGTACACTAGCACCTCAAGGAGTACTACTGCTCTCAAGTAGTACTACTGCTCTCAAGGTAAAACTTTTGATTTGTTGTCTATTGTTAGTCTTATTAGAACAAAAAACCTGAGTAGGAACCTTGTGTATTCTGTATTTTTGTATTCTCCCCTTGCTTGCTGAGCAATGTCTTCATTTTATCATTCTTAAAAACTGTCCTGAAAACAATTCCAAAATTGTTGTTAACAGGTTTTTTATTTCAATTTCCAGATTACTATATTCACTTTGTTCCCACAACTGAACAGTACAATTAAAACCACCAAGGTTTGTAACAAAAAAACATATCTTACAAGTTTCTTTAACAGGAACTCCACCTAAGAATCGATTAAACTAAGCTGTTTGAAATAACTTAAGTTAGAAACATTTTAAAGTACACTACATTGAAAGAAAAGTAACAATAATTACTTTGACAACTAAATCTGAAGCTAAAACTTCTTTGGTCCCTTGTATCTTTGCTCCCACATCTCTGTAATGGTCATCTGAAAATTTGGAGGCTTCTCCAGCACCTGACTCCACCACAACATTAAAGCCTTGTTTAACCAAAGCCTGAATGCCAGCTGGTGACAATGCCACCCTCTTCTCATTCTGGAAGATCTCCTTGGGAACACCCACTGTCAACTGCTTATATGGAACACCTGTGAATAAGGAAGAACATTTATCAGTTAGTTTTACCAGTAATGATAGCTAATGAACAAGCGTTCTGGCATTTCTAAGCAGTTTTGTATGCACACAAACCCTTCATTGGCAAATACCACATTTAACAGCTCCCTAGCCTCAAACAAAAAACAAACAAAAAAAAAAAGGCCAAGCCCATTTTTTTTCTCCCTAAAGTTTTACAAGCATTTTACTTTAATTATGACTAGCCTCTTGCATACAAATAAGAGGCAATGCAAAAAAACAAAAGAGCTCACACAGTAAATTACAGTTTTACAAATGAACATAACACTTACCTGCCTTGCAGGAAGTTGTTCCAAGGTAGCTAAATAAGGGTGCAACCCTCCACTGAAGTCAATGGCTAACCTCCCATCTACTTTAACGGTGGAGGATTGTCCTGTAAATTTTGTGAAGTATTTTGAAATCTTAACTGATAGCTTATAAAGAAGTATTATTGCTATAAATTCTAAATTAACTGACTGATGTTTAAACTGTATAAATGCACATGTATGCATCACACACAACTCACTCTCAACAGAAAATCCCCACCACTTGATACAATCACATGAAAGCCCTATTTTGTTTTTTTTAGTCACTCACTACAGAAGTAATTTGAACCCCTTACAGGATCAAGAATGCATGCACTGTAACTTCCTATGGGAGTGGATTCTACAGAGCACTGCTATATAATGTCTTCCATAAAGATTATTTGGATGAAATGGATATGCTGCGAAAGTTAAATATAGAAGTTATGGGGGGAAAGAGCCTTTAGGGTAAGCATTTTTGTTGCAAAGGTTTTTTGGTTGTTTTTTTTCATTTGGGCTAAATATAAATGCTATGCCTTTGGTACTAGGTAATGATAAGTTTTGTAAGATGCATTACACTGTAGAAACATTTGACAATAAATTGTTAATTTTCATTTCAATATGGTTTGTTCACTTCCTGGACTCTTTCCCAAATTTGAGAATGTACCAAAGCATCAGTTGACCAGAGCATCAATTGTGTCACTTGCTCAGAAAGATGCAAGTAGCTGAGTTTTAGGGAATTCCAAGCATATATGCTACCTGACTGGATGTATGTACTATTTGTGCCCCTGTAACAGACATTACATTCTTACATTCAAGCTCACCGAGTAAGACCAACAACTCACCAGGACTTAGGGAAGATGTCAACATGAAACATCCCTATAGCTTCTCCACATACTGTTGCTACTAGCCATGGAACTTGCACTACAATTCTGTCCTCTTATATCTCTCCTGTTAGTTCGATCTGTTATATTTTTCAAGACTCCACCCTCTACAAACATCACTTCATTTGCTGAGCAAAAGCAGAAATTGTTCAGTAGTACAGAACAAGATACAATATGATTTGTTTTAAGAAGAACACGAAATCCATTGAAAACTACATTAGGCAAAATGATGCCACTGCAATTTAGAATTTGAATCTCCCAATCCGTGGCCAGATAGATAAAACGGGCTCCTACCACACAACGGGACACAGATCATACTACTCAACCCCAATGTTGCAATTGGTGCATGAAAGGTTTGCAATACCAGCAGAAGAAGCTGTGCTCCGTATTCCTTCCCCAACTAGGAATGCAGCCAATGGCTCTTTAGTGATGAGAAATATTGCCTGTGATCATCATTCTCAACACCAAGCAAGAAGGTCCATTTCCAGAATAGCTAATATTCCTTCCTACAGAACTCATCTGCTCTTTGTAACCTGCTTAGCATGCAACACTGTACTTGGCTCCTTGTGGAATCCTATTTAGTGGGTATAGAGCTAAGCAACTCTAACTTATAGTTAAAAAGTAATCCATGCTAATAGTGACTAAGTTATTATGTCACACAGCTCTTCTGATCAACTATGTGAAATGACAGAATTTCAGATTTCCTATTCTTAGTGGATGTGTGCCAACACCACAAAAAGAAAATCTCCTCCCTGGTACTCTTTGCAAGTGCTCTTGGAGAAATCAAAAACTAAACTTGCTTCTCACCTTAGAAACAAATACCTTGAGGTAAGGGTGGAGTTAATTGGGAGGCCTGCCAAGTGAAAGCCTCATTGCTGCTTCATGTGCTAATGTTAAAGGGGCTCCACCAAACACATGGTTCCTGAAAGTTCATGGTTGCACAGCGATCACCCCAGCATTTAAGATGGGCTCCCAAAACCACAGTGTCTTATGGACATGCTCAAACAAACAGAAAACCCCTCACATTTTCTTAATAATTCTTGCTGCTTTGATATTGGGGAAAAAATACAAGTTCAATATGTAGATAAAGTAATTCAGATTTCTAAGGCCCCACTCCACAAAAGGAACACACACCTCAGAGTGGCATGCATAGGGCAGCCACCTCTGGTGTTTATTTTACCCGACACTCCCATAGGCCAAAATGGAAGTGTCAGGTAAAAAGAACAGCAGAGGTGGCAACCCTAGGCATGTGCAAGCTGACCACAGGAGTCGGTGAGGTTCAGAGGCAGGGGAAAGCCATGTCTCCTTGCTAGGAGGTGTGGCTTTCTGCTCATGACAGTTCACTGCCCACTCCCCAATAGCCACATTACTGCCCTTAAAAAAAGATCCCAACCATCCCCACTGCTAACAGACTCCTTGGGGCAGAGCAGCAGGTTTCCATTGCGGAGCAGGAGAGCAGGGGAAGCCCTCCCCATCCTCTTCCTCTGCCCAAGCCCTGCTCCCAGCCCTACCTCCTCACCCAGAGTCCTGTATGAGCTAAGTCAGTCCTGACCTGAATGAGAGGAGAAGTTTCAGACAGCCCTGCCACAATCCAGATCTGGTGGCAGTCATTCATCCTGCACATGCAATTAATGCTCTGTAGGAGCCAGAGTGCCTGCTGCCACGTCTGGAACGAGCACACAGCAAGTGAAGCACCTCCCTCTTCCCCTAGCTGGCTTTGCACAGGCAAGGCCTTGGGTCATAATGGCCTTCATCTACTAGCAAGACTTCGTATAAGTGCAGCCCTAGGCACCTCAGTACTAAGCCATTCGGACTTCTGTTTTAAGTTTCATCTGAAAGTGAAACTGACACTAAAGGATTAAAAATGCTCAACATGCTACTTAGTAGACAACAGAAAAAGCTTTGGAGAACTGGACACAGAAACAAGAAATAGAAGCCATGTCAATAGTCTTCCTTAATTTGAAGGGGTAACCCTGTTACTACAAGTTATCAATACTTATTTAATAGGCAGGAGTTTCAGAAGCGGGGCCAGTGTCACAAAGACTGCATGCTACAATACTAGGATGGAGACTGAGAGGGGGCAACTTACTCTATTTTCAGCTATTTACTAACTTACTCTAACATCAGCTTCAGAAGAAGCTGCTCACCTTTTTTCAGAGTTCTGAAGCAAGACGAGAAGACAATCTGATGGAGTGAGGTAATGAAGACAAAAAGCAGTGAATGGTGCAGAGAAGGTAGATCAAGGTATTCACACTTTTGTATTACAAAAATAAAAAGAGGTGGCATTCAATAAACTTGAAAGACAGCAAATTAATAACTATGGAAGTCTTCCATTTTCCTTCACAAGTCTTGTTGCTATTCTATTCTTAGTCATGTAGGGCACATTGCTGCCAATTATATACACATCAGACAGTATGGAAAAATATAAACAGAATAGGTACAAGTATAAACAGGTCTTTCAATGAGATTTCTCAGAGGAAAATCTTCCCCTTTTTGCTCAGACTAAACAAAGGGAGCAAACATTTTCCATATTGTAGATGAGCTTAGGCTTCGTATGCATGGAAGAACAATAGGGTTACAGCACATTGGGTGTTAACAGACAAGAGAATAGCCAGCTGGACTCTGGGGTAGCTCTGCGGAACACACACACACACACCCCATCTGCCCCTCGCAGGTTCCGCGTGATGAACCAGATAGAAGGGCAGGCATCATCGCCCCCTCCACACACAGAGTCATGCTCTCTACCACCCTCCCCCAGACACGGATGCTCCTCAGACCACTCCTCCTCTGTCCCTTCTCTCACCCTTCCACGCCTTCCCTGCTCCCCTAAGCGCCTTCGTCCCTTCTCACTTGCTGCCCCCCATGCCTGGAACTCCCTCCCTGTCCACATCCGCCTTGCCCCCACCCTTCATACCTTCAAATCTCTCCTTAAAACTCACCTCTTCCGCTCTGCTCTGTCTGACTCTTTATCCTGCTGAGCCACTATTCCTATACCTACGATCTGTTTACCCTTATCCTTGCCACATGGACCTGCCTGCTGTCATTCTCATCGTAACCAAGCCAAGTACGTGCACTTGAGACCTCGCATCTTCATGAATGTTAGACCCCTTGTCTCTCCCTCTGTTCCCCTTCCTAAGTCTCTCCCCCAGCTCCTGTCTCTCAGATTGTAAGCCCTAGGGGCAGGGACCGTGTCTATTTTATTACTTTGTAAAGTGCCATGTACACTGCTGGCGCTATATAAATGTTTGTTAATAATAATAATAATAATAATAATAATAATAAATAACACTCTAGGCACTCCGCCCAAGTCTCCATGGTCCTGGCAGATCTGCACGTACATGGAGGATGTGCACACCCTAATAGACGGGAGGCAGCCACATAGGCGCACATTTGCCCACATCTGCCAGCATTTGCCTGCATGGCAGACTCCACATTTGCCGAGATGCTGTTGTGAGAGAGATCTGCAGGGCGGTGCAGGCAAACATTTGGCAGCCACCTAACAGATGGGCAGGTGGCCATCCATCCCGAAGGAGCTAATCTGGGCTACTGTCTCATCTGTTTTCACCCATAGATAAAAATCAGGCACTATATGACTAAGAACTGCAAGAAAGATGCATTCAAATTCCAGTGTCTTTACAATAAGCTACAATAGATTTGAAAAAAATCATTTAAAAATTCATTTTTAAAAGATTCATTTAAGAGTCTTATCCAAATATCCATTTCTAAGATCACAGTGAATCATATGAAGAAATAATTAAAATTCATGTTGTTACATTTCTTTACAAAATTGTTAACAGTGAAGAGCATGATGTTTATTCTTTTCTTGCCCTTTACGTTCCTGTTGAAATGACAATTGATTAAGCCAGTCTACTGGCATTTTCTGTAATCTTCAATAAACAGACCTATCTAGTTTTGCAATTTCCAGCTTTTCAACAGTATACTCAGGGACCAGTGTTTACTATGGCTGTTTTCAGATGAGATACAAACATGGAGATCCACCCATCCTCCACGCATCTAGACACCGTCTGAAAGCAGCACTGGGGTGGGGTGGGGTGGGGCTCCCATTACCCACGCACTGCCCACTCATGCCCACACACGCATCGGGGGGAAATACGGGATGCCCCATGCAGGGGCAGGCCAAACCGTGCGTGGGTGGCGGCACATACCCATCACCCCCCCATCCCTGGCACGTTTGATTCCCCCCACCATCCCCACACTCCCCAAATGAGCTTCGGCACTCCATGCAGCGCACACCAACCTGAACCCAAACCATGCCCATTTAAGAACGGCCTATGTTTTTCCCATTGCCACCAATGGGGAGAAAAATACATTGAATGCCTGACTATATCCATGAAGGCAAAGAACTGATCATGTTGATAATTTATGACTTAAAGATAGCTGTTACCAGGTACTTAGTAAACACTTTATAATATGCAAGACCAAGCACTATGCTAAAAAATAGTCTATCCAGCAGTAGCATTTAGTTATCAAGGCCATTATCAAGCTGTGATCTGTGAACCAGCACTGACCTCTTTTAAAAATCCTAGTTTAAATTCTGACTTCAGATTTTCAATCCACAAAGCTCCTCTTCTATATCCCAGTTCAGGAAAACTATCCCTTTTCAGGAAAGTACTTGGAGAAAGCAGATGTTTAAGTCCCATTTACATCAACAGAACCCAAGGACATGCTTCAGTGCTTTCCTGTATAACAAAGGCAGGGTCAGCAGAAAATCTGAACTCAAGAGCATAATTTGGTCCCAAGCAGCTGGCAAATTAGAGAAGAGGGGATTAAGGAGAGGCTGTTTCTTACAAGGTAACTTGCAAAAATAGGGTTTTAAATCCACTTATCTACTAGAATTTCCAAACATGCCCATTTTGTACCTTTTATTATAACGGTATCTTTCCTATATATATATATATATATATATATATATATATATATATATATATATATATATATATATATATATATATATATATACACACAAAGATTTACTTGAAGTCTCCATTTTTACTAGTTGCTTTTGAGGGAACATTTCTTTACCTGGTTTTATAGGTGCCTGACACCAAAGTATCTGGTGGGTGCGGAACATTCGCAAACATGGCATCTTCACAGTCTGCAACTTGTGTGACATCACATTACTGAAGAGAGGACTGGAGCAGCTGGTAGATACTGTACGCAGGAGACTTGCCATGTTGCCTGTGATCCACCAGTGAGGATGCCACGTATGGAAGAAGCCTTTCTGCTGTCCTCCTGTGGGCAGAGATTAGCAATGAAAGATGCAAAAGATCTTCAGTCCAATCTTCCCTATTCCACCGCTGCAGCACCCAGCTTAGACCCTAAGTCAAGAGTGAGCAAAGCTCCCAAGCCCAAGTGCCACATACCAAAATTCTCATGTCACCAAGAGCCACAAGACACTTTAAACCAACAGTTCTCAAAGTGGGAGGCAGGCCTTCCCGAGGGGGGGGACGAGTTGTAGGAGGGCACAAGACAGCACCCAAACCCCACCCCTCAGTTACCAGCTGTTCTCTGCCAGTGTTATGCTAATTTTAGGCTAATGCTATGCTAATTGCAGTGGGGAGACCCAGTCCTTTTTTCATGGCTTGGGGGGCGGAGGGGCTCATTATGACGAAGTTTGAGAACCCCTGCTTTACACCAATAGTTGGCTTCCCGCAACTCCTCCATTCCCTATCAAAGCTCTGACTCCCAGACGGTACAGCAGGCTTGGACATCAGCAACAGCGGTGCAGGGTACACTCCCACAGCCCCTCGGAAGCTCTGGCAGCACAAAATGGTGACTCGGCTTCTCTTGCTCTCAAGGGAGGCACACGGACATGGTCCCAAGCAGCCACTCCTGATGAAAGCCGCAATACAAGTGCCTGAGAGCCACATGTGGCTCCCAAGTTACCATTTGCCCACCTCTGGCCTAGGTTGTCAAACTGGGGTGCAGGCCAACTTTATAGGGGCTTGGGTGGTGTTTAGGGGTGCAAGGAGGAACCCAGCTGACAAACCCTAGCTCTACATTCTCACTGAGAGAAGGGGAATCTCCAAAATAATGGTGTGGCAAGGGGGACAGAGTGTCAAATAAAATAAGGGAGAGAGAGGAAGCAAGAGAAGGGCAGGAAGGGAAAGAGAGGGGAAAAATGTATGTACATGTGGGGAGGGACTTCATTTACCACACACAAGTGGAAGGGGGAAAGCATGATTCAAAAACATTTGAGAGCCACTGTACTAGACTACATAGTCATGTGGTGGTATTTTGTTGTTGTGGTTGATTACAATTACACACAAGGAGTGTATTTCTTGCCTCCCTTCTTCCCCAGATGGAAGATACAAAGTTCACCTTCCCCACTTCCCTCATAAAAGATCTACAAGCAAACCTCAAAGGCAAACAGATAACACCACCTGCATGTTATAGGTTGCTCTGTACATATGAGTTTGCCCTCACAGCAGCTAAACCGTTGCCTCACATCACATATCCAATCCATGACAGTGCGGGCATCCAAGCCCACCTCATTACTTTCCATACCATGCTTGATCAATTGCCACACTAGCTCTTAATACTGCACAGATTTACAAGCCTAGGTGAAATACAGGGGGAAAACAATATTTGATCATTAGCCCTCTCTCACTAAGTGTGGGTCATCACCCCAACTGTTGTCATCCTATCTGTGAATGGGATCACAATCCCAACTGATATTTCATATACTCTGCATGTCTTTGTTGCTCTCCAGGGTCACGAGCCCTCAAAGTGGGGTCATGTAGGTAAAAAAGTTTGGGAAACACTGCTGTAAACAGTCTTTACTCAGACCAGAGCCAACATGACATGACAACACCTCATACAAATATGCTAAACATAATGGACACTTTTGCATCCATCTTAAATATGAAAATCTAATCTGATTCTTTAGTGAACTCAATATAAAGGTAATGACACTGACATTAAGTTAGGTTTCTGTTTCTGACAAAAAAGGCAATTCTATCCTTATTTTATTAACTTCAGGTATTTAAGAGTTTACTTAGGAGTTTTATAAGCAAAGGCTGAATTGTGGGAATTTAAGGTTCAGCTTGAAAGCACTCAGTCAGAAGTAGTTCTTCCAACAAAAACGTTTCATATTGCATCCTCTAGCATGGTCCAACTGGCAGCTCCCAGTCCTTGAACTAATTTTAAAAAGTTTAAAAATGTAAGTAAATAAAGAAAACAAGTAAAAACAGTTCTATTTAAATTTAAACTCCACATTTTAAAAAAAAAATTGTAATAGAACAAGTGTATTTTTTTAAAAAAGGTTTGGCCCTTTGATACATTTCATATCTGGGCCTTTATGAGCAAATATCACTATACTATGAAGAGGAATTTCAGCAGCTCACTCCCTACAGATGATCCAAAGTATTAAAAAATGTCACCACTATCATCTCGCTATAGCAGAGCTCCAGCCATCAGAGTGCTGCATGCAACTTCGGTCAGTATTACAGAAATCTGGATAACTGGGATTTATCGGGATCTGACTTCCTGAAGTTCACTCCACAAGAGAAGAGACTGAATTCAGATACAATGTAATCTTGAATTAATTCCTCACTTATGAAAATATTTAAAATAAATTAGATTGAAAAGACGAACACAGAAAATACATTTGTTTTGCCGTGTTACCTGTGATTCCTGATGCTTATCTAAGAATAAAACCCCTTTAATGGTAAATTTTCACATCAGCTGTATTATTTAATTGAAATATTTATAACTTGGGTCCCAAGCCTACAAACATTTCATAAAATGCAGTGTGAATCTAGCAATCCACAACACATTACAGCACTGGGCTTTTCAGATGTACCCAACATACTTATTACAAATTATTTGTTTCTCTCCCATCTAGTGCCAAAAACAGCAGAGAAAACCTTTGAAGAACACTGGCAAAATAAAAGCAACAGTCATGAACAACATGAACAAAGTAACACACAAAGCAACATTTTAGATTAACTTTCTTTTTAAAAAAAAATGTACTGTAACAAGTGGAAACAACACAGCTCTTCCGTATTTGTAGGAGACGGTTCTAGTTTTGAGACAGCTGCTCCTCAACTGCCTTGCACATATTTAGTCAACAGAGTTCAACAGCCAACTATCGTTCTTAAGCCAATAGCCATAAATAGAAGATACTGCAGGACTGCAGTTTTGGAATGTTCATGCCACGTATTTAGACATGCACTAGAAGAATAACCCTCTGTACCAGGAAAAAAATACCCATTAGTTGTGCCACCTCAAGTTACCAGAGGGCAGCTTCCCAAGAGCACCCCACTTTTAAGGACAATTCCCACTGATGCCCTACCAATGCACGCATTACCACGTCTGCAGTCAACACAAGCAGTCAGTCTCCATTCATTAGCAAGCTCTCATTGGCTGGTTGCTGAGGGAAATCATACGCATAGTTTTCTCCAAGCATCTGTGATTGGTCATGAGACCTTATCAGTCATTCTCTCCTTGGACTTGAGTGTCAAGTTCATTCATTGAAACAGCTTTCAAAATGCTTGACTAGGACTCATGCCATTTAATTAAGCAACATGCTCCTGCTTTCTAGTTTCCTGGGAAGACATGCATATTAAACAAAGCAGCATGGTCCAACACAAGGGGAACTTCAGGCCCTGGGGCCAAATGCAGCTGATAGCTAGGGCCTGTTTGGTTTGAGGGGGGGGGGCGGCTTTTCCACTTTCCAGATCTGACCCGTCTAAAACCATTTTCTACCCACAAATGCTGAAAGACTGAGGCCAGACATGGAGACAAGCACACAAGGATTGAGAACAGATCCACAGTACACATCTATGATCTCAACCTTCCTTTTCCTGAAGGAACCCCTTAATTACCTCCCCCTCCCCCAATTTTTGTGCAGCCCTCAGAGATTGTACTAATTTTCCAAGTGGCCCCTGTAGGGAAAAGGTTCCCTGCACCTGGTCTAATGTCTGAAGCACGAGGCTGGAGTCAGGAGTTCTTCTGAGTTTTATTCCCAACGTTGCCAGTTACTTTCTTTTTGACCTTGGAGAAATCACTTCAACATCATTTTGCCTATATTTAAACTATGCCAGAGAGCCCGATTTTGAGAAGTAGTTGACCCATTCCAATTTCCATTGACCTAAGTGGGAAATGTAGGTACTCAAAAGGTGGGCCCTTTCCACGCAGACACTCTAACACTGATAAAATGGGTGTTAAAATGTAACACCCATTTTATCAGTGTTAGAGAGTCTGTGTGAAAAGGGCCATGGTTAGTAGCCCTGGCTGTGAGTGAAGTCAAGGAAATACACATCTGACAGGGTGCTTTGCATCTTGGATAAGAAAATAGCACAAACATAGTTTGTTTCACCACACGGACTCTGCCTGACTTCCACTCTTTAACCACAGACTCTTTTCTGCTTTATGCCACATCTTCTGCCCCGCACTTCCCAATCCCGTACAAAGGGGCCCTATAAGACTCTGGGCAACACTGTGTTGTTTTGGTACAAGGCCAGCTACCCATTACCACTGTATGTTTGTCCTCCACGTGGACACATTGTATTGACCTTGGCAACAGCTACAGCACTTCCACTAACAAAATTACTCAAACTGAATCCCATGGCCCCCTGTGAGCCTTCTTCTTCAAACTTGATTTCCCCCAATCCTTACCGAATCATGAAGTTAAAATTCACTCTATTAAAAACACACTATAACTACTTCCTCCATGTCCTATTTATGGCCCATTACTGGTCTGCTGTTTTATATGATGGGGCTTCTTTTTACTCAAGATCAACTTCTAGGGAACTCATACCAGTTCCCTACAAAGCACCAGATTCTATTAACACCTAGCCCCATTATAATCATTTAGTCCTGTTTACTTTTACCGGCTACCCCCACTCCATGGCTCCAAGAAAACAATAAGGCTAGGAAGCAGCTGTTTCACCCTATGCTGCAGTGCTAGCTACAATAAAACCAACAATTCTCCTTATTACCAAAAGACTCACTGCAATTTCAATGGGGAGAAAGAAAAGCAGCTCTTTAACCCCTTGCGTGCTCAGCACTTGCTACAGACTCAAATAGGGCAAAAGGCTACAATCCAGCTGCTTGACCCCTGGCACTTCCTGCAAATAGCAATGGAAGAGCTTTAACGCCTTACTCTCCGTTTTGCTACAGAATGAACAAGCCGCCGCCCAGCCCTGACGCAAAGCAAGGAGACAATAGCACCCACCGGCCTCTGCGTCCTCTTTGCTTCTCTTGCTCTTCCAGTTGTTGCACTGACCTCCAAAGCCGGCGCGAGACAGCAGCAGTCACGGAGGCGGCGCGCGGGAAACCCCGGCCAAGAGTGGGAGGGGCGCAAGCTGAGCTCCCAACCCGGAATAGGAGGGAGGAAGGAAGGGGTGAAGGAGAGAGAGGAAAAAACTGGGTCAAACAGCACAGACAAGAGAGAGTCACGTGAGGAAAAACAGCCCACCACCCTCGCCTTCCCCAAAAGGGGGAAGGGGGGCGGCAGAGGGTCTAGATCACGTGGCCTAAACCTAAAGTGGAGGAATGCGCATGCTCGTCCTTTGGCAGCTCAGGTACTAATGGGGTGACAGTAGCTGAATCAATGGGACCCGAGACAGGGATTGGCCCGCGTAGGAGTCTTCTCTGCGGTCCCTTTCTCCTTGTGTGCATTGCGATGCGCATATTCGAGGTACCTGAGGCAAGCCGGAAGGTTAGGGTGGGAGAAAGCATGATTTCAGATTTGTTGCTTAATTCACTCATCTGTCCAGTGAGCTCTTTAACCCATTGTCTTCAGCAGGCGGGTCCCCCTCAGCCACGGATTCCCTCCTACCATTAACATGTCAAATTGCTTCTTCTTTTTTGTAGGTTAGGGAGGAAGATGGTGGGCAATAGCCACATGAAACTTGCATTTATAATTTGGTTAGCTGCTCCTGGTGAAGTCTAGGGGGGGACTTACCCCTCCTAGGGGCCACCTTGAAAATTAGTACAAGCTTTGAGGGTCACATAGAAGTTTGGGGTTGGGATGCTTAAGGGGTGCACTCAGGAAGAGGAGAGTCCAGACCATAGAATGGTGCCATGGATCTGTCCCCTATTGTGCCCTGCCTCCTCTCTGCTCCTTTACTCTTTCAATAGTTGGGGGTTAGGAACTGGATCCAGGGCCAAATCCAGGAAAGGGCCAAATAAAATCTAGATGTGGGCTGCGTTTGGCCCCGTAGGGGCCTGAGATTCCCCCTTCTTGGCTAGGGTGTAGCTAATTACATGAAAACCTATAATTTAGGTTATTGGACTTTCGTTTTGGTTCTCTGGGCTCTGAAATGGAGACAAAGTAGGTCAGATGGTATCATTTATTGGATCAACTTCTGTTGGTGAGAGTTCACAGATTTTTGGCCACATCTCAGGCATGTAAGAAGAGGAAGTTTCCTTCTCCTAAGGGAGACATCTATCTCTGGAGACACATCCTCTCAGGCGCACCCTCCATCTCTAATGATGGAAATGATGACTCAGCTCTTACTGAGATTAATGTGGAGGTCTATATCCTTTTATAGCCAATAAATATCTTAGAGAAGGATGCTTGATCAGAAGAGTAAGGCCCTGATGATTTAAAAACCAGTGTGTATTTTAGGCCCCAGGAGATCTAATCTCATAAGAAGTGCCATACTGGGTCAGACCAACGGTCCATCGAGCCCAGCATCCTGTCTTGGGCAGTGGCCAATCCCGGGGGTCTGGGAGAAGCACCCAACAGGACACCATGCTGACCATTCCCTGTGGGTCATCCCCAGGCTCCCGACAGTAAAGGGTTTTGTTCTCCAATCCTATCTGGCTAATAGCTGCTAATGGAACTATCTTCCAGAAACTTGTCCAAACCTCTTTTAAACTCAGCTATACTGCTGGCCTTGACCACCTCCTCTGGCAGTAAATTCTACAACCTAATTGTACACTGAGTGAAAAAATACTTTCTTTTGTTTTTTACTTTGCCACCTGGGAGTTCCATGGAGTGTCCCCTAGTTTTAGTATTAGTTGAGAGGGTAAATAATAACCATTCCCTGTTTACCAGTTTCACACCACTCATGATTTTATAGACCTCTATCATATCTCCTCTCAGCTGTCTCTTTTCCAAGCTGAAGAGCCCCATCCTATCAAGTCTCTCCTCATACGGGTGCTGTTCCATACCCTGGATCATTTTTGTTGCCCTTCTCTGTACCTTTTCTAGTTCCGCTATGTCTTTTTTGAGATGGGGCGACCAGAACTGCACACAATATTCAAGGTGTGGTTGCACCATTGACTTGTAGAGCGGCATTATGACAGCCTCAGATTTATTCTCTATTCCCTTGCAAATAATTCCTAACATTCTATTTGCTTTTTTGACAGCTGAGGCACACTGGGCTGAGGATTTCAGTGTATTATCCACAATCACTCCCAGATCCTTTTCCTGAGTGGTAACTCCTAGCCTAGTACCCAGCATTGTGTACTCATAATTTGGGTTATTTTTCCCAATGTGCATCACTTTGCACTTGTCCACGTTAAATCTCATCTGCCATTTAGATGCCCAGGCACCCAGTCTTGTAAGATGTTGCTGCAGTTCCTCAGTCTGCTTGTGTTCTGACTACTCCTTCTCTGCTATTAATATTTATTCTTAATGTAGTCTTTTGTGACTCATCGCCAGGAGTGATTTATTATATAATAATCCCAACTTTTTTACAAACTAACCCTAAAGACGACTATGAAAGCACAAAAACATACACGTGTGGCATACACTGGCCCTTGCTTTGTATTTTAGGGCTTATGCTTTTTATACCAATTTCACAGTTTTGTAGCTTTCCTAGTTTGGGGATGGTCTGGATCAGCACTATTATGCCTTCGTTTTATTGGAATGGGGCTTGACTCCTGTTCCAGGCTACGAGGGGGCGGTGGGTGGTTGGGCCGCGGTGTCACTCAGTTCAATACCAATCAGATGCTTTCTGTGAGGCTTCTCTTCGCCCCCCTCAGGCCTCAGTGGGGGCCTCGGCCGAGCAGGGGTTACTATGGTGACGCGAGAACGATGGCAGACCTCCTGGCTGCTAGGGGCGCTGTAAGCTGGGCTTGGCGCCGCTCCCGAATCAGCGTGGGGGGCTGAAACTGAAAGTAAAGGGGCTCGTGCTGCAGTCGCCGCGGGGGGGTGGGGAGGGAGGGAAAGGTTGCGCTGGGGGCGGGCGGGACGGACTACGGAAGCCGCCTCAGGCCCCGGCGGCGTCTCCCATGAGGAGGGTTTGAACCGCCTCCCCGCAGAGCATGTCGGATAATTGCTTCGACCGGGCTCCTGGGGCTGGCCGAGGCCAGGGCCGGGGCAGAGGAGGCGGCGGCGCCCCCCTCCTGAGTGGAGCTGGCGCCCCGGAGAGCGGAACGCGTTTACCAGGCAGCAGCTTCCGCGGCGCCAGGCCCGCCGAGTACCAGTCCCTGCAGCAGCAGCACAAGTCCGGCTTCCTGCAACAGCAGGAGCCGCTCCGGCCGCCCAAGACAGCGCCGCCGGGGGCCGGGAACGCAGGTACTGGGCTCCCCTTTTCCCGGAGCTGCCGCCCTTGAAGGGGCTGGAACCTCAGGGAGCTCCCCCTCCCCCACTTCCCGGCCGCGACTCATGTCCTCTAGGGGTGGGCGTGCCGGGGACTAGAGGACCCCTGGCTTTCCGGCCTGGCCCAGGCGGCGAGAGCTACCTTGCTGGGGAGAGAGCGAGTAGTTTCCCTTGGGCCTTTCCCCCCCCCATCCCAGATAAGTGGTTGGGGGGTAGGATCTGGGTCCAGGGGGCAGATCTAGAAAACGACACTGGAAACGGAGGCCGTCGAGGCTTTTTGCTATGAGCCTCCAAAAACTTCATCTCAGCCCAGGCCCCCTGACACAGAGGGGAGGAAACCTAGACATAAGGGTGCAATTTTGACTCCATTGAAGTCGATATCAAAACTCCCATCGTTCCACCCCTGAAGAACGAGCCAGGGACCTATCTACCCACTCCTCTGAGGAAGCAATACTTTTTTCTCATCTACCCCCTTTTTAAAGATACCCCCCTATAATGTGTGTGTGACTACTCTGCTTCTAAATCTTTTTGTCTCAGGCAGTGAGGCAGGTATATCTCAACCTTCCAAAATGTGTTAATAAAGTCATCCTGACTGTTCTCTCTACTGCAGTCTGAAACATTTTTTTTCTTTAAAATGGTTTTGCTAGAACAGGTAATGAAGAAACAGGAGTACAAACCAAGATTTTGACTTCCATAACTAAATAAATAGAAACTGATACAAAGCCAGTACCGTAATATCCTTTCATGTGCTGACCCCACCCCCAAGTTTTTAATCTTATGAATCACACTTAACAGACACTATTACACATTAGCCAAGCACAGAAGCTATAAGCTAATCTGATGTATGAGAAACATCTGTTATGGCTTCTGTCATGCTATTGTACTTAGAAAAAAAAGTGGAGCTTATGGCTCACCTTGATACTCCAAGCTCAAGTCCCTCTCATATTTATTTATTTATTCAATTTATATCCTGCCCCTCCTGAGAACAGGTCGGGCGGCTAACAATTTGAAAGACATAAAATACAATTATAGAAATATATTATAAAACACACAAAATCACAACAATAAAACAGGCTAGGGTAAAAAATACACTAAATAAGGGTGGCAGGAGATAAAGCTCCATTACATTATATTCTGCCCCATTACATTCATTTGCTGCTACCCCATTCCTGATCATTTTAGGTGCCTTTCTATATTGCTTTTTAACTCTGGGTGAAACCATATGAGAGACTATCCTGCTTTGGGCAGCCTTAACATACGATGCAGTGGCTCATGTGGCCTGTGGCCGCAAGATATTCACCCCATCCCATGGCAGAGTGGGCAGCCAGCTACTATGCAATGGAAAAAGGTTGGAGACAAGTGCATAGTAAGGCTGCTCAAAGTGGGTTAAAGGGCCCAACTCCTGTGTGGCCGAGTTGTGCAACCCTGCCACAATCAGCCCAGAGGAGCACGCTGCTTCCTGCCCCCACAAGAGCTGATTGGGGGGAGGGTCCTGGGTAGAGGGAGCACCCATTTTCCAGAGCCCCCTGTGCTGTGATCAGCTGTTAGGCGCGTGGATTGGGATAGGGGGGCTGGGAGGAGTGTGTGCCCTCCTCCTCCATGATGAGCAGGTGGGAGGGGTACACACATACCTCCCAGGCCCCCCTCCCCCACAATCAACTGCTGGACGGGTGGGAGGTGCATGTGTGCTCCTCCCAGGCCCCCCTTCCCCATGCTCTCACTCATCCCCCTGAAGAGCTGCCTAGCTGCAGCAGGCTCAGTCCTACAGCACAGCAGTAGTCCAGGCATCCAGCCCCATGTGGCTGGCTCCTCGGCCCACCCCTGGACGCACCATAGAGGGGGTGATAATGGCCGCAGGAAAGAGGTTTTCCCGCCGTCCCCAAGTGTGGCGGCTGCACTTGCCCACCACAGGGTGTACAGGGGGATTGGGCCTGCTCCAGCTTGTGTGGCTGTACCTTCTGTCTCCATGCCACTACTGTAAGTGAGGGGAAGAGGGTGAATGGGGAATTAGGAAGTGTTTGGAGATGTGGGTTTGTGTGAGGATATAAGGTGGGGTAAAAAGAATAGCTTTAACCATTTTCAGACGGTGATTTGGAAACAGCAGCATGAGTATCATAATAAAATTAAATTGGAGGGATAATGGTAAATAAAATGACCACAGTAACATTTAACTTTAAAAAGGGAGATTATGGTAAAATGAAGAAACTAACTAAAAGGAGCAGTGGCATGGATTAAATGTCTGCAAGAGGCGTGGAGACTATTTAAATAAAAACACCTTCTTGGAAGCCCAGATTAAATGTATTCCTCGGTAAAAAAAGTAGCAGTACGAATACGAATAATTTATTACAGCGTTGACTTTCATCGTAGCCAAAAAACAGACAAGAAAATGTACATACATAAAAACAGAGAAAGAAATACAAAATTATAATAAAATCCTGATCCATTTACAAAGAAGATTGAAAAGGAATATCAAGCCATAAACGCAATCAAGTATACAAATACAATACTCAATATCAGTCCAGTAGCCCATAAACTAGAAGTCTAAAGTCATGGGCTAATGATATCTCTAACAATGAAACAGTCCATATGGCTGTTCAGGCCGAGCAGCTAATTCATACTTAATACCGCCTGAGATCGCAAAATCTTCTGTCTCCTTTCATTGGCCAGTTTAATAAAAATTGCCACAGCGAGTAGTGAATCCAATGAGGATAGGGTAAACAAATATTTTAAAATATCTTCTGCACCCTCTCTCATTGCTGAATCGATTAGGGAAGATAGCCAGATGTCACGGAAAATAAGTAGCAAGGGGACCAAACATCTGCCAGCATGGCTAAATGGTGAGGTGAAGGAAGCTATTGGAGCCAAGAAGGTGTCCTTTAAAAAACGAAAAGCTAGTTCTAATGAGGAAAATAGGAAAGAGCATAAGCACTGGCAAAAGCTAGTTCTAATGAGGAAAATAGGAAAGAGCATAAGCACTGGCAAATTAGATGTAAAACGTTAATAAGGCAGGCCAAGAGAGAATTTGAAGAGAGGCTCACTAAGGAGGCAAAAACTAATAATAAAAGCTTTTTTTGAATACATCAGAAGCCAGAGGTCTAGAAAGTCAGTTGAGCCATTAGGTGACCGGGGGTAAAAAGGGGTGCTCAGGGAAGATAAGACCATTGCAGAGAAGCTGAATTAATTCTTTGCTTCGGTCTTCACGGCGGAGGATGTTGGGGGAGATATCCATGCCAGAACTACTCTTTGTAGGTGATTAATCAGAAGAGCTGTCACAGATCAGTGTAACTCTGGAAGAGGTTCTCAAGCAAACTGAATAGTAACAAATCACCAGGACCAGATGGTTTACACCCCAGAGTTCTGAAGGAACTCAAATATGAAATTGGAGACCTACTACTGGTAATCTGTAACCTATGGCTAAAATCTGCCACTGTACATGATGACTGGAGGGTAGCTTATGTAATGGCAGTATTTAAAAAGGTCTCCAGAGGCGATCCTGGAAACTACAGACTGGTGAGCCTGACATCTCTGCCAGACAAATGGTGGAGACATTATTAAAAACAGAATCATGGAGCAAGTTGATAAACATAGGTTAATGAGGGAGAGTCAAATGGATTTAGCAAAGGAAAGTCATGCCTCACTAATTGGATGGAATTTTTTGAGGGTGTGAACAAGCATGTGAATGTCCCTCTTGAGAGACACTTGAGGAAATTAAGTCATGGGATAGGAGGCAGTGTCCTAATGTGGACTGGTAACTGACTGAAGGATAGGAAGCAAAGAGTAGGACTAAATGGTCAGTTTTCACAGTGGAGATAAGTAAATAGTGGCGTGCCCCAGGGATCTGTACTGGGACCGGTGGTGGTGTTTAATTTATTCATTAATGATTTGGAAAGGGGAGTGAGGTGATAAAATTTGCAGATGATACCAAGTTATTCAAGGTAGTTAAAACAATTGGACTGTGAAGAATTGCAGGGGGATCTTGTGAGACTGGGCATCTAAATGGCAGATGAAACGTAGACAAGTGCAAAGTGATGCACATCGGGAAAAACAATCCAGACTTTATGTACACAATGCAGGGTTCTAAATTAGGAGTTACCACTCAGGAAAAGGACCTTGGAGTCTCTGTGGACAATACCTTGAAATCCTCAGCTCAGTGTGCAGAGGCCAAAAGCAAGCTGAATGTTAGGGATTATTCATAAAGGGACAGAAAATAAAACTGAAAATATCATAATGCCACTATATAAGTCTATGGTGCGACTGCACCTTGAATATTGTGTGCAGTATCTCAAAAAAGATATTGTTGAAATAGAGAAGGTACAGAGAAGGGCAACAAAAATGATAAGGGGTATGGAACCCCTATGAAGAGAGGCTAGATATAGGTTGGGGCTCTTCAATTCGGAGAAGAGACGACTGAGGGACTATGATAGAAGTTTATAAAATCATGAATGGTATGGAACATGTTAATAGGGAATGGTTATTTACCCCCTCAGATAGGACTAGGGGGCACTCCATGAAACAGGTAGCAGATTGAAAACAAATAAAGTGTTTTTTCACTCAGCATACAATTAAGTTGTGGAATTTGTTGCCAGAAGATGTGGTCAAGGCCAGTAGTATAACTGTGTTTAAGAACAGATTGGACAAATTTCTGGAGGATAGGTCCATTAGCAGCTATTAAAGTTTCTGGAGGATAGGTCCATTAGCAGCTACTAGATAGGTTTAGGAAATGTAACCTTATTGCTGGGAGTGAACAGCAGGGAATGGATTCCTCTGTAATGACCTGTTGGGTACTTCAAGCAACCGAGATTAGCCATTGTTGGAGACAGGATGCTGGACTCAATGGACCATTGGTCTGACCCAGTATGGCACTTCTTATATTCTTATGTAGCAGTATCTGGGAAACAGAGTCAGTGGCTTTAGCAGTCAACAAATGGCAGACATTCAAAGTCTTCTGTCTAAACAAGAAATCAACATTATTAGCAGTGTTATAGACTCATTGTTCCAGTGGTATCTTATGTTTAGAAATGATATTCTTCATGTCATTTGGTTCATAGAATTGAATTAAATGTGACATGAAAACAGGTTCTTGTGCCCATTTTTGCTTTCCTTTAAAATAAAGAGATGTCTGTTAAAAACATAAAATCTTGTATTAGAACTTAAAACCTTGTGTATTCTAAAAAAAACTCTGGTGATTAAACAGCTATTTAAATCATAGCTGAAAATTCAGGGGCAACTTTAGGTTTTTTTATGCTGCAATAGCTGGGAGAAAAGAATACAACACTTAAAGTTTCAACACCTTTCTCAGTAGGTAAGGTGTTCACTCAGAATAGCCTGAGATCCATTCAGGTTCTCCACAAAAACTTGGGTTACTAGATTTGACATACCTGAGGGATTGTACGTGCAAGTCTTGAAAGTGCAAAAAAGATACTTTGAAAACTACTGCTGCTAGAGTAATGTAAACAACTGTGTGGATGCTATTTTTTTTCCTCATTAACTTAAGTTGTTAGGGATAGGTTTAACTAAATGTTCCTTTTTACAAGCTTTACTAATTTGGCTTTACATCATTGCTTTTGAGTTAAACTGGTGCAGCTTCACACTTCGATAATTCTTTGAAGAATACCAGGTTACAAAAATGAATTGCGTGTTAACGTTTTTACACAATATACGTTTTCAATCATTCTTTATAGGATTTTCTGTGCAACTCCTGTAGTCGTATTTGTCTTTTCCTCTACTAAGAATAATAGTCTTATTGTACAACTATCTTCTGTGTGGATGTGCTAAAGTATGGTATGTTATAGGATGAAAAGTGTTGAAGGCTTTTAAAATAATCTCTTCAGAACACGTGCGACAGACAAGAGTTCCATTTGGCTTGCAAGAAAAAATTGCAGCACCTGATTTGGGATCGGCAATGGCTAAACCTCAGGTTGTCGTGGCTCCAGTAGTAATGTCAAAGTTGTCAGTGAATGCACCTGAATTTTACCCATCGGGGTACAGCCCCAATTTTACAGTAAGTTTTGAACATTCCTTCTTTCATAGTTGTTAATTGTATTTGGGTCTGAACTGGCAATTTTTGAATGTGGTTGGTGTTGAGGCTTCTAAGCAGTCCTGGTTAAGCAGGAAAGAAAGGCAGGAATTTCCTTTCAATACACTTAAATCAGTGGGACTACTTAAATTAGATTAAGATTTACACATATGCCAGAATATCCTATGATGATGATTATATAGCACCTGCAATGTGCCTAGCATTGAACAGTCTTGATTAGAAGTCCCTGAACTGAGGGGCTTACAGGCTAGAATGGGCAAGGAGGATTTACCAAGGAAGATGCATGTAGGGAGACACAGGGATACCTTCATGAAGGTGAGAACTTGCAGGTGCACATTCTTAGCTTAGTTACAAGAGGAGGAATCCTGAAGGATACAATAATACAGTATAAGGAGAGTAATCTGAGTGAGTGTCCTAAGGATTGCATGAAAGCCTTCATTGTGTTATATTTTCTTTCAGGTAAATAAGTGTTCCGAATATTGACTGAGTTATTCATGACATAAGAGGGCAGCATTTTCTTGAGGCTGCATTGCTACTTCACATCTAGTCCCTACATGTAAATTAAATATATTGTAAGAGAAAATTTATTTATTTATTTAGCAAATTTATACCCCGCCCCTCCTGCAACGCAGCTCGGGGCGGCTTCCAGCAATAAAACAATAAAATACAATAAAATTCATTTAAAACAATTAAATCTCAAATATTAAAATTAAAACAGGGCTAGACAGGTAAAACAAATGGGTAGGGGACTAAAATCCTCCCTCCCCACCCTCCCTCCCAAAGGCCTGGGCAAACAGCCAGGTCTTACAGTTCCGCCGAAATGTTAAAAGGCTTGGGGCCAGGCGA
>QEPC01010419.1:172507-186630 GCA_003113815.1 Sphenodon punctatus
ATAATAGATGGAATGGGGAAGAAGGGAGAACAGGAGATGCACAGAGGTGGGTGCAGGGAGAACCAAGGGGTATTAGGGGGATTCCAGAGGGGGGTGAAGAGAGGCCATATAAAAAGACAAGTGGGAGAATTGGGGGACCCAGGTGAGGCTGAACAGAGAATGGGAGAGAGGAACAGTGGGGTGGAGAGGGGCAGGTGGGCACGGGGGATCAGGGTGGGAGGGAGGCACAGTGGAGTGAGTGGCTGCCTCAGGTGGTCCTGGATTCAGACCTGACCCCGGTGCTGTTGCAGGAGTCCCGGCGCCGCCTCCACACTCCCGGCTCCTGCAATTGCTCTGACCCCTTTCAGGCTGCGCTCTCTCTAGCTGCTGAGCCTCCAGGGACTCATGATTACCTGCACCCAGCTTCTCCACTGGGCCAAGATCCACGTGAGACCCCTCCAGATGCTCTTTCGACCATTCCAGGCCCAGCTGATGGCAGGGCTTAACCCATGGATCTTGGTGTCGCAGGAATGGAAGGACTCCCTGCAGTGATGGAGACATGCAGACAGAACAGACTTCCCATCGGGGACCTGGTCAACGTGCTGGTGACAACAGATGCCAGCTTGTACAGATGGGGAGCACACTGTCAACAGCTATCAACCCAGGGCACATAGTCAGCCATGGAAAGCGGAAGAAGCATAAACTGGCTGGAACTCAAGGCGATCTTCCTGGCCCTGAAAGTCCTATGCACATCTGTACGAGATCAACACGTTATTGTATACACAGACAACGTGACGGCAAAAGCCTATGTGAACCATTAAGGGGGTTCGCACTCGAGAGCCCTTCATCATCTGGCCACACGCCGCCTCCACTGGGCGGATCTCAATCTGATCTCTCTGCGAGCCCTACACGCCAAGGGAAGCGAAAATGCCCAGGCAAATTGGCTAAGCAGACAGTGGACCCGGGAGGGTGGTCCCTGAGTGAGATGACGTTCGAGCTGATCGTGGACATCTTCGAAAGGCCGGTGATCGATCTGTTCGCCTCTAAGAACGCAAAAGTACCCTGCTTCATGTTTCGCCATCACGGCTGTCTGGCAGTAGCGCAAGACGCCCTCAATCAACCATGGTCAAGGGTCACTGTGTACGCCTTCCCTCCATTCCTTTGATCACCAGGATGATTGCCAAGCTGAGGAGAGAGCACACCCATCTGATTTCTGGCCAAGAAGGCCATGGTTCGCCAATCTCTTAAGACTTAAAAACTGGTCCTCCGCTGAGGCTCCCAGAGACACCAGACTTACTGACTCGGGGTCCAGTGCAGTATAAAAAGCTCAGCCTGCTCATACTGACTGCCTGGAGATTGAGTGGGGAGCTCTGAAACAGCTGGGGTACTCTAAGGCTGTGTTAGACACCTTACTGCAGTCTAGAAGGCAGTCCACCAGAAATATCTACAGGTGCACTTGAAAGGCCTTCTCCTCCTGGTGCTCAGGGAGGTCCCTAGATCCCTTAGCAGCCAAGGTCAGACATGTCCTCAAATTCCTTCAGAAGGGGCTGGACAAGGGCCTTAGGCCCAACAGCCTTTCGAGACCAGTGACAGCTCTAGATAGCGTTTTGTCCTGTGAGAGGGGTTCCAAGTTACATTCTCAGACACTTCTTCAAGGCTGCGAGGTCCATTTCTCCCCCAGTAGTTCACCGCTTTCTTTCGTGGGATCGCAACCTGGTTCTGAAGGCACTCCTCTCGGTTCCGTTTGAGCCAATCTGAGAGGTGTCCCTTTACTATCTTTCTTTAACGGTAGCCTTCTTAGTGGGTATCACTTCTGCCAGGCAGGTCTTGGAACTGGGGGCCCTGTCCATGCAACCTTCTCTGCGAGTTTAGAGATGAATCGGTGGTGCTTTGCCTGGACTCTGCCTTTTGTCCTAAGGTGAACACTCCCTTTCACAGAGGACAGGAGATTGTTCTTCCTTCCTTTTGCCTTCTGCCATCTCACCCTCATTAAGTGGAGTGGCATAAATTGGATGTTTAGGAGGGCTCTTAGGGCTTATATGGACAGAATGGTGTCCTTTTGTCACTCATCCTCCCTTTTTGTCGCTCCTTTCGTCGCTCATCCTCTATAGCCCTGGCGGGAAGGGTCTGAAAGCCTCTACATTTTTGATTTCCAAATGGCTGGCAGCTTGCATTTCAGAGGACTATAGAGTTCAGAATAAGGTTCCACCTCAAGCAATTCGTGTGCACTCAAGGGGGGGGGGGGGGGAGTAGCTCTTCCCTACCCTCATTTTTACTTTTTACTAACCCTGTTTTGTGGTTTTAAATTGTTGTGTTGGTTTTTAAAAATTGTTTTTATCTTTATGAAATGTTTTTACTTGATTGTACGTCGCCCCGAGATGCCGTAGGCATATGGGACGACTAATAAATGTTTAAAATAAATAAATAAGAGGGGCTGTCACCTCACAAACTTTCAGAAATTTGGCTCCCTGCGAGGAGATCTGTTGAGCACCAACATGGGTCTTTGTACACACGCTTACCAGGCACTACAAGGTCCACTTTCAGGATTCCACTCGGGCAGCTTTAGGCAGGAGTGTTACAGGCGGTGATTTAACTCCTGTTGCTGAAACATACTCTTCTCCTCTCTCCCGCCCTTATTCTCCTGACACTGCTTGGAACATTTCTAGTGTCCTGAGCTGGCCATCCAGGAGTGCTCCCCGTGAGAAAGGAAAATTGGGTGCTTACCTGTGAATTTTCGTTTTACAGGGACAAATGGACGACAAGCTGCCCACCCAGTCTTATCAGTGTTTTCTTAGGATTTGAGCCCTAGTGTTGGTTGTTAGGGTGGTTAATTTGGTTTTCCTAGATAGTTAGCATTGTTTGGCTTTACTACGACTGGAGATTTGTGTGGGCAGATTCCTCTACACATGCTCTAAAAAAGTTTTGTCTGTCCCTGTAGAAGGAAAATTCACAGTTAAGCACCCAATTTTCCTATCTCAAGTAAATCATGTACTTTTTGTTTTATTTATGGAGTAGTTCCGCTGTTCTTCTAAAAGAGTTCTGTGTGTCTTAACATTAGTTGCAAATATAGAGATTGTGGGACCTGAGGCAAAACAGAGGTGGAAGAATAGTGGCTGCATTATGTTTAGAGTTTTTGGGGGGTGAGGGAAGTCTTGTCTTGATTTTTGTTAATGGTCCTTGCATAGTCCATTGAATCATCAATAAATCATACACAAACTTTTTCAAATGAAAAGAGCAACATTTTTGCTCTAGTCTTTTTTTTACATATGGAATGAAATCTTGGATCCGTTGACATTTGTAGCGTAATTCCTATGGCCTTTAGAACCAGACTTTGTCATGATTTAACCCCCTCAACACCTTCCTGCCCACCACCCAAAAAAAAATCCTTTGCAAAGTGTAAGTGTATGTGGTCAATCTCAGTTCAAACACAAAAATTAATGGCGGGGAATGTGTGTTAATTTCCCCCCCGAGAAAACAAAACTATCCAACATAAAGAACGTCAGCCTCCAAAGCATACAGTATTTCTTAGAAATATAGGGGCATGTGATGATGGGATTTATAACTGAAACATTTTACAGCCTTAACTAACAGCGCTAGCAAACAAGCAACCCATATGGATTATACATTATTGTACATATTACTCAAGTAATCCCTAGAAGTTAATAACTAAGCTATTTCCAGGTTTTAGCTTTGGTGGGAGTTTAGGAAAATGTTGCTTCTCCCATAATTCGTCCTTTGGGAGATTCCTGCAAAATACATATACTTTTTATGCACAAGATTCCCGCAATAGGAGAAGGTGAAACTTTGTCTTGCAGTCTTTGACCACAATCTTCAAACCATTCAATCAGGAGTAGTCCCACTGAAATGGGGTTACTCTGGAGTAAGTGGTTTGAGGATTGCAGCCTTTGACAAGTTTCGTTCTGTTGTTTCTGGCATTACTGGGAGTGATCTATATCTAGGATTACTGATGATCCATTTTTGTAGACGCACTTGTTGGGTACAGTCAGACAAGCTGGACGGAACCAATCCCCTGCGCACCTTGGGAAAGGCAGTTGCAGCTATTGCACTAAGGGGCCAGTGAGGAGAGCAGCCCACACAGTCCACCCCCTGTGGGGAAGCCAGACGGACTACTGTTGCACATCCCATCATACCCCAGTGTGGACCAAGACTGGACGCGTGTGCCCTGCCCCACCAAACATTCCCAAGCCCACCCACTATTCTGCCCAGGCCATGACATGGAGGACACCGTGCATAAGAGGCAGCTGCCTGCCCCCGCCCCAAAGCAGGGTGAACAACTGGTGTCTGCCAGGCATACGAGCCACTGCATCACGTGGCAACGGTGCCTAAATTGGGGTAAGGCAGCCCAAATCAGATTACCATCTCATGTGGCTGTACCCGTTGAGGAAGCACAGAAAATAGACATTTGGTCAGATGAGGAAATCTCCATGCATGCTGTTGGTAGTGTATTGGAGTTCAGAACAAAGTTAGATGTTTTGTGTGTTAGGATGGTAAGAACTAATAGAATAAGTTAGCAAGCATAATATTTAGCACGATGAATTTAAATATAGTATGCATATATAGTAATATGGTATATGTATGCACAAATACATATATAGTGTTGTACTAGTGAACTCCTCACTCCTTTTATTGATGATGCTTCCTTTTGTAGGTTGTATCATTTTTACTATGTAACTTGATCAGTTTCACTTAAAATCAATGTGTAATGGTCATATTAAAGAAAAAGTCAATTCAAAGACATATGGTTTTTCATTTACTTCTCACACAGTGAGATTTGTGGTCATTCTTATCTCCTGTATTTGAAGCTCTGTATTTGAAGACCTGACTCCCACAAAAGTTGTTTCCATGCTTAGGAGTCATGTTCAATTGCAGTGTCACACTTTAAAAAGTAGAGTCCTGCTTCAGGAAGTGAAACCAATCTCTCTCCCTTTCCACCTTAGGAATAGGTGTTAAATCCTAGTCTTTAATTAAAATTGTAAGTTAACTGTTGTGGTGGGGTGTTTTGTTTTTTTTAAAGCTAGAATTTTAAGCAATTATGTATAGTCGCTATTGAATGTTTAGAAATATTTAAAATGTAAAAATAAAACATGAATTATTTTATTTTAACGTGAACTAGAACATTATTCTCAAATTCATGATAGCAATACTTGTCAGTGATTTTTTTTCAAAAAAATATATAATAGTTGCTAGATGACAATATTTGATGTTTTCTCTACCAAAACATCTTGCACCATGGGCTCCGCTAGTGTCCTTGGGCTTGGTTTCTTTATACAACTGGTGAAGATCTTAAATCCCCACAGGCTTTTCTTCTTGGTTGTTGGGAGGGGCAGGGGAGAGAGAGAAAATACGTAATGGTATCTCCCTAAGCCGATCATGCTATCATGACTCCAAAATGAGCAGGCTGTATAACTTCATCCGCTTTTCTATACATTTTTGGGACAGTAAACTAGTAAACAATACTGACACATTGCCATCCTTGGCATCTCAGTTCGTATTTATTGTAATGAATGAAGCCACTCACACCATTCAGTTTCTCTGTAAACTCGGACATCACTGCATCAGTTGCACTTTGATCATGGTGTCATCATGATTGTAATGTGGAGACTTCAATCTAACTACTGAGAGGTCTGCCTGTGCTCTTCTATTATGATTATTTATTTATACAGGGCCAGCAATGTATGTGGCACTATACAGTCATTACCTACACCTCCTCTCTCCAGGAGCACCTCACAGTTTGAGAGGATTTTCTATTGAAATGTATAGTTCCATGGATCTAGTGGACGAGGTCATTGTTGCAGAAATTGCTCACTTTCTACTGAGTAGTTCCGTGGAAAGCTTTGAAAATGAGGGCAGAGAACTTAATTTGAACTTTTCATTCATTAGGGAGCCAGAGAGAGAGCAGAGAAACCTGTGTTGCTAAGGGAACAAGCTGTTGTTTTTTATACTAATTGCTTTTTTCAGGGCTTGGAGTTTTGCTTCAATACAGCATTATTATAATAAGTGCTTTGCACATGGGAAAGTGAAAAATAACCAGTGCTGGTTTTTCTCAAGTTCTTATTAAAAGCTGCACTGAAAATTCTATCTTAAAGCCTTCCAGGCAGATGAAACAGGATATTTTTTTGTTTGACTGTCTCAAGGTAATTTTGAGGTAAATTGGCTAGCCATTTAGCTCAATCACTTGCGAGTATAATCTGTGTGAAAGTGTTCCTATTTTCCCCAAAGGATTATTTTGATATATATTAAAAACTAATTCAAATTAATTCATTGAACAGTTCACTCAAACACAGAGATTTTTTTGTCATTGCTTTATTTGGCAGCATCACTTTAATTTTCCCTTCATCTATTTTGAGAACAATTGTATAGAGAGCTAGAATGTGAAACACAAGACTTCCTTTTTTAAAAAGGAATAATTGCTTTCCTTTTTCTAATATTTAGTTACGAAGAAATTGCATGCAAGTATTAGATGAACATTTCTCCACTGTAACAGATAAACCTTTTAACAAGAAGCCAGTGTTTCCTTTATCTAATTTACGTTGTGAGGGGGAAAGAAATTAGGGGACCCAAAATGAAGCAAAAATCATGTAATATGATTTTTTTTCATAAACATTTTTCTTTCTCAATCCTAAATGGACACTTCGCTGTTTTCTAAGCAAATATTTTTGTGTGTTAGCCACTTAAAATCTTGTTTGATAACTAGTTGGTCTACAACGTAAAACGAACTATCAAATTTCTTTGCACCCTTAACATTGGAAGCTCAGTTTTGCATAATTACTTTCTGCTGGAAAATTACCTTACACTTCTTATAACTTCTCCTATAGAGTGAATAATCCTTGTACGTGAAGTAAAATCACTTGCAGTACATAATGCATATCAACTGTTTTCAGTTGTTTACATAGTTAACAGCAAGATAAGTGCTTAAAATAGGGTAAAGAAATTAATGTTAAAGGAACTATTTATTCTCATCCCTAATGAGACCATCTGCAAAAGGGTAGAAAAGATGAGGATGAGCCCAAGTCTCAGAGATAAGAAGAAAAGGGTGCCGTGAATCAAAGATTTGCACCCACAATATGAATATAAACTTCACTTAATTTTTTGGACAAGATAATACCTTGCTATGGTTTTTCTAGTTCAGGTTCTTTGGTTAAAGGCCTGGAGAAGAAGCCTAACATCTGCCCATTTTTCACTGCCAGCTGACAGTTTTACCTTTTAAAGACAATCTTTTTCTCCAGAGCCAAGTTCCAGTTTGCGAGAGAGCTATTTTTGCTTGCTTTAATAATCTTTTTACACAAGTTGATTATACAGAAATACATACTTGTTGATAAAGTACTTTTGTTACTAAAGTAACCAAAAATCCAGCTAAATTAAATATTCCCTCATGTGAATCACATGATGGCATTGGGCACTCCAGATCTTTTGGCAGTGGCCATGAACGGCTGTTACATGGGTCACGGGAACATGCATCCCCATGCACCACCTTCAAACGAGCAGTTGAATGCATGGTTAATGAGTGTCCGTGCATGGTAGCATCTTGTTTAAAAACACCCACTGTTTGAAACTGGGGGGGAGAATAGTTTTAATAAAGTAACAAATGTTAAGGCCCTTTGTAAATGTTCAAGAGGATGGATATTTTATTATGAAAACATAACTGTCCACCAAGTAATAGATTCTATATACAGTCAAAGCTCCAAAGTACCTTTTTGATCTCAAATATGGTTTTCTAAAGCAACTTTGTCTGATTATTTTTAATACAAGAACGTTTCCTAGGAATTACACCTGCTTATAACTAGAAATTAAAGTTTATTTAATAGATTAAAATTGTCTACTTTCATGGCATTTTCTATACAGCAAATAAATGTATCCTGTATAGAATACAGGATATTCTAATGCTCGTTTAGCATTAGAAATTTCTTATAGTAGTGTTGGTCACTTTATCATAAACAAGTCTGCACTTTCTGGAGACCACTTTTCCTTACTCTGAGTAGAAGGAAACTAGTGTTTCAAACATTTTACTGTATCAAAACTCCATCTTTTTGTCAAGAGAATGAAGTGCTACAAATGAGTTTAGTTACAAAACACGCATTTCAGAAACATCATCCAAGAACTTTGCCCTATGTTTGTGACCAATAAATTACCAGTGGAGTCTTCCATGTACTATTGACAATGATTAAAGAATTAAGGACATGTGGTTACTTCATGGTATTTTGGGGGGTGGGGGTTATATGGGAAATTTTTTGGCCATTGAATTGTTTTTAGCCGCTTACTAACCTAACAAAAAAAAGTGTAGCCATTTTGTAAAATTAAACAAGATTCAACTAGCAATGGTTGACGTTGACTGTTCTGGCTTATTCTATAATATTGCTGCCTTTTTCTAGCAAGCCACCAGTGTTCAAATGCTTAATGAAATATATCCTCTTTATTTTTTCTCCGTTGTATGTCTACTGGTAATTACAGTCTAACTTGTTGCAATTTATTTATTGTATTTTCTAACTTATTTTGGAAGGCCACATCTGTCCAAAACTTTTCGTACATGGGAGCACGTCTGTGTAATTATCTGTCTCATCATCTAACCATTAATCCACAAAGTGGAAACTTCAGACACTTGTTACTTCAGAGGTAACTATCAGTTTTATGATCAGAAACTTGCATACATTGTTTTTCTCCTTTTGTATTTATTCACTAGATATACTTGTACTTAAAGGAGAAGGGTCCAGTAGAATTGTTAATAAAATGCTTATACCCACCAGTGCATAGTTACAAAGATCTTATTTGCTACAGTTTTTCTAGACAATACTGTTGTAAAGATGAGAGCAGCACATGTTCTTTTCTTTTAACCAAGGAATTTATGTCTGTTGCAGTGGTTCATTCCTTCTCATTTAGCATCTTCAATTAAATCTGTTGACTGGGATGGGCCGACGCGAATATATTACACCGGTGCTTCGCTCTCTGCTCTGGCTGCCGATAGGTTTCCGAGCCCAATTCAAGGTGTTGCTGTTGACCTTTAAAGCCCTAAACGGCTTGGGCCCCGCCTATCTGCAGGACCACCTCACCCTCCGGGACCTGGATCAGCCCCTGCGGTCAGCTGGGGGCGCCCTCTTCGGGGTCCCCCGGGTTTCCCGGGTGTCTACTATGAGGAGTGTGTTTTCCATGACTGCACTGCGGCTGTGGAACTCTCTCCTGCCTGCCAGCCGCTTGGCTGCCAGCCCTCCCCTCTTTCTGTAGACCATGTAAGACCTGACTGTTCTGCCAGACCTTTCCTAAGGGAGATGGGGTGGGTAGTTGGATTCGGGTAGGTGGGGAATGGATTTTATATTGTTTTTAATTGTAATTATTAGTGTTTATTTTAGTGTTTTAAATGTTTTTAAGATGTTTTGAGCCGCCCCGAGATGCCTGAGGCAGGAGGGGGCGGCAAATCAGGTGGTGATATGTATTGGTCTAAAATGGCTCAGGCAAAGTTATTAATAGTAGGACAAGGAGTGTCTGAAGAAGACTTGTGTCACTTCAGCTCACAGTACGTCTCAATATGTATAGCCTGCATACCTTTATGTTGTTTCAGATCAGCAGTTTGGAGAGGTTTCCTTTTTTAAAAATACATTCAATTGGATCTCTCTCCCTTTTTGTATGTGCTTTTAAATTAATCTTCCTGAGATTTTATCTAATTTAACTTTACATAGTTTCATGTGCTGCTGGAATTTGATGAACGCCAGAATTACTAGTGAGAATAATTAACTCTGGCAGTACCTTTTTGCAGATGTCAGACAGAGTATGAAAATAGGAATCAAGCTGCGAAAGGGGACGAAGCTGCTCGAAAAAGATTTCACGCATTTGTGCTCTTTTTAGCTGAACTTTATCTTAATCTTGAGGTAAGGATAGATCTGCATCTTTCTCCTGTGGATTACTGGAGGGGGGGGGAAGCTACTACTTTTGCCATGATTCTGTTAAAAGATCACTTGAAATAAAATGTCGAAATATCAAATTTTATTAATCTTAGCAGAGAAGAGAAGCCACCAAAAACTGCAGATGTATTTTATCAGTCTTGGAACAAGAGCAACAAAAAATCAAGCTGTTTTAAAAAATAAAAGTACATCTAACAAGTTTATAATACTTAACGGCCTTGTATTTAGAAAACTACTTAAGTTTCCATTTTCCTTGGCTACTAATACATCATGGGATCACTTGCTATTTTTATTTTAAATTGTTCATGGAAATCACCACACAAAACAACCGTGTTTGTACTCAAATCTAAGTTAATGGCAATGTAATTTCCATACCGTGCCTGACCAGTGAACTGTACAATTCAATATCTTGCCAGATATTTCAGAAGAAGGTGCATGATAGCCTATAAACCGACTGATGTTCACTGTGTTTTCCTTGTTGCCATCAGTGGAGAAAACATAATGAACATGGGTCCCTGTCTATAATGAGCATTTAAGGGGGCCGGGGGGGGAGCAGGTGGACACCATAGGAAAAGCTCTTAACCATCATGAGTTGGAATTTGACTAATTCCTTTAAGGATACAGGTACATAGCTTACCTCATGGATTAGCTTACCTCATGGATTTTTTAGCCATGGGAATGCTTTATCCTCTCTTAGATCTTTCTAAGCTCTTGAACTTGAGTAGCAATCAGTTCCTCAGGTTGACTATGCCGTGTGTTTAAACAGGTTCCATTTATTTGTTTCATATTTGAGTTCTCTTCTTTTGAATAAGTCATGTTCAAATGCTTTCTTAATTGGAGGCCTAATTATGCAGGGGATTTAATTACCATTCATTTGCTCATAACTCCTTACTGTTAGCTATTAGACGATAGCTTTCTCTGACAAGTGGTATCAAATTTTGCAGAAGCTTTCATTTATAAAATGTTTAGGTCTTATAATTACAGACAGCTTTCCAAATATGAAGCAGTAATAAAGAGAGGAAAAAAACATAGTTGTCTGATTAAAAGACTTTCGTCATGAATTTATGATCACCTGTATCATACATGACTGGAGAAGTTGTGCAAGTGTCATCAATCCCAAACAAGTGTCCATTAGAATTACCACTTGCTGTATTTATCGTATCTATTGTCTAACGCCCAGGTACGCAGAAGTCCCCTGGCACTAAGTGGCATGGGGAAAATTTTGTAATGTTTTATAATTTATTTTAATTTTTTGTAAGTGTTCAGATGTATGTTGTGATTATTTTATAGATTAAGGGATCAAAAGGCCAGGTAACACGTGCAGAGATTCTTCAGTCTGGCCTTCGAGAATTACTAAACACGCTTTTTTGTAATCCTGTGGACAACAACTTGATCTGTGCAGTAAAGCTACTGAAGGTATGAGTTTTCAGTGTGTTCTGATTTCTTTAAAAAGTTATGGCTACTTTTAGGGAACTTCTAGATTGTGGAAATGTTACTGATTTTTGTCATTCACATAGTAGAGCAATCTGGGCAAGTAGGAACTTGGCTAATGCCATCTTCTCATTTAGCAGCATTGCACTCAGAGCTGCTGAACACCTACAAATTGCTACTGAAGTTAACTCCTAGCTAAGGCTAGGATGCTTAACCCACTTACTTTGGAGTAGACCCAGTGAAGGTAACAGAACGGTTCCAGAGTAGATGGATTGAGAATTGCAGCCTAAGTCTCTGCTGTGGAGATGCAGGCCTCAGCACCTCTAAATCAGGCTGTCTACTTGGGTGTTTATAGTGAGGCTGTTCTATCAAACATTTCTGGCTACTCTGTAGTAAAAAAGCAAATTGGAGATAGAAGAACTTAAAAAACCCTGCTATGCACTAAAAAAACCCTCTTTACTATTTATTTATTTAAAAAACTTTATACCCCACCCCTCCTGCACAGCAGCTTTGGGGTGGCTTACAATCTTAAAAACATATTAAAAATACAAATTAAAAACTCTTACGGGTGGAGACACAGAAACAAAACAAAAAACCCTCCCCCTCTATCCCTCACACTCCCACCCTACCCGTCTCCCTTACCAAAAGCCTGACATAACAGCCAGGTCTTACAAAGTCGCCTAAAAGAGGAGAGGTCTGGAGACACCCGAGCCTTTGCCAGGAGGGAGTTCCACAGCCTTGGTGGGGCCACTGAGAACGCCCTCTCCATAGTGCCCCCACCCCCGGAAACCAGAGGGACCTCAAGAATGGTGCCCCTGGTCGACTGCAGGGGCCACTCCAGAGCCCAGAGAGTGAGGCCTGTCTCTTATACACATCTAGATGTGTATAAGAGACAGGGATGATAGTGGCCACGTCCGAGTCTGAGACGTAATTGGTGGAATGCGCTCCTCACTACAGCCCACACCTGAACATCCAGGTGGAGCTGGGAATCGAGGAGCACTCCCAGACTCCAAACCTGGGGAACCAATGGGGGACAAACCCCATAGATGGGGGATGCCACAGCCAACGCCTTCCCCACTATAATAATAATAATAAATTTATTTGGCCACGGGCATTTCGCCATGGCCAAAATGCAAAATCAACATAACAACAAAGCATAACAACAAGAAGCATAATGCAAAATACAAAATAGCCAACAACAAAATACACACATGATAATATTTAAAACCTAAAAACATCCAAATCATTAATTAATACCATCATAGATGGCAAATGGACTACCCCAGATAGGTGGGGAAAAAATCAGCTCCAGGTATTCCTACTGACTCAGTTCCAATGTCCGGCTTATGATATAGCCAAGAGGGCGAATGGTCCCTATCTGAAGCCAACTGGAAGACCCAGCATGTGTCCTAACAGTTAACAGCAGCTGCTTTCTCTTACTACACATGCCCTGAACATACATAGCCAGCATAAATTTATATACCTAACCTGGACAAATCAATAACCCATGAAACAAACCAAATCTTGAAAGTTTAGGTTAGTTCTCACATAGGTTAGATTTTCAAGGGCAAGATTGATGAATATGGAGACATCTAGCAGATCTTCCTTTGCAGACAAATTTATAAGGAATCTAAATACATTTCCTTGGCTAGTGGCAGGCTTATTTAATATAAGTCTAGAGAACCAAGTATCTCTGAGATTGGAGTAATATGGACATCTGAGAAGGAAATGGTCTACAGTTTCAATCTCATTGAAGAGCAGGTACATTTACGCAAGTTGTATTCTTTCCTGGCAAATCTGCCCTCCAGGACTTCCGTTCTTATTGTTTGGAATCTTAACTGAGTATATAACCTTCTCAAAGTTTTATTTTCCAACACACCAAGATAGGACTCACAAGAGAAGAGTACTTTAACCTGCCCTAACCAAGGGGCAGCCTTCCAGTTCCTAACGGCTGCCAAATTCTCCTGAATAAGAGTGTCCTTTAACCTGGTGGAAATCTCTCTCTTAATTGTTACACATTCTTTTCCACAGAAATATGGCAGAGAAAAATCCATGTGTCTTAGCAAAGAGCCCAGATAAACTACCCAGGGATAAGCTCTGGTCCCCTTAAATTCTAATTGCTCAATAAGACAACTTATAGGAATCCTATCAGGGCTTTGGTTTAACAGTCTAAGCCAGAACCTTACAAATGTCATCTTTAAATAGTAGTCCACAGATAAAATACCTGTTTCTGCGCAGACTGCTGCACCCTCTGGAACTGCCGCTCATCCATGGCTAAAGCCCCCTTCATCCATGATCTCTTCCTCGCTAGCCCCTTTCAACTCCTTGCTCTTACAGAAACCTGGATCTCTCCCTCCAACTCTGTTACCCCATCCACTCTATGCTCTGGGGACCTGTCATTCTCCCACCGACCCCGCCCTGAGGGCCAGGGGGGTGGGCGTGGGTTTCCTCCTTGCCAAGCACTGTCAATTCACAACCCTTTCCCCTCCTCCCTCTCTCCTTCCCTTGCTTTGAGGCCCACTCTGTGCATTTATACTCCCCTGTACACCTTCGTGTTGCTGTCATCTACCGCCCCCCAATTACATTCACGTTGACACACCTTCCACACCCTCTGTCTCCCGCTTTCTCTCCCTGACCACCTCCTTCGATCTCTGACTCTGGACCAACTCCCCCACCCATACTGACGGCCACTCCCTTGACCTCATCTTCTCACGAAATTGCTCTCTTGTTGACATGTCCTTTGATCCCTGCCCTAATTCTGATCACTTCTTTGCCTCCTTCAGCCTCTCCCACCAACCCCCC
>QEPC01010419.1:188848-217240 GCA_003113815.1 Sphenodon punctatus
TGTTTGTCTTCTCCCCTGTCTCTCCCTCTGTCCCCTCTCCCTGTCTCCCCTTCCTTGTCATTTAGATTGTAAGCCACAGGCAGGGACCATGTCTATTTCTATGTTCTGTACAGCACCAGGTCTCACGACTGGCACTATATAAATGTTTAATAATGATAATAATAGTCCCCACCCTCAATAGACGCCTGAGGAATTGGCTTTGGGCTCTTACCAATTCAACTGTATTTGGAAAAGCGATGATTTCAGTGCCATAGGTCATTTGTGGAAAGACTTTTAGTCGATATGTGTGTAAGAAAGTGGATACCTGGACTCCCCTCGACAGATTTGCAGCCTGCAGAATGCAAAGACTTGACCTAGATGCTCTATGGGCATTTGATCTAATATGGACAGCCCAAGTGCACCTGGTTGTAAAAGTGACCCCATGGTATGTAAAGGATTTAACAAATTCCAGGTTCTTCTCCTTAAAGTTCAAAATTATAGGGTGGAATCTGCGTCCAATTATGATTTTAGACTTTTTACCATTTACCTCCAAGCCATTTAGTTTACAGTACCTTAAAAGACCATTTATTGGCTCTTTTAACCTCCTTTCTGTTTGAGAAAATAAAACATCAGCAGCAGCATACTGCAAAAGATATAGAGGATAGGAGTGAATCAAAGGAGGGTGGCAGCTTGCTGTTTTAATAGCTTCCAACAGATCTGCAGCATGTAAGTTAAAAAGGGTAGGGGCAAGGACACAGCCCTGCCGCACCCCTCTTTATTATTATTATTATTATTATTATTATTATTATTATTATTATTATTATTATTATTATAATAAACATTTATATAGCGCCGGTCATGTACCTGGTGCTTTACAGAACATAGATGCAGTCCCTGCCTGTGGCTTACAATCTAAAAGACAAGGAGGGGAAGACAGGAAGGAGGGGACAGTGGGAGAGATAGTTGAGAAGACAGACAAACGTTCAAGCAGATGCGAAGTCTCAGGTGCGTGTGACTCACTTAGGCGATTCTTATTGCCTATTTTTATTTTTGCGCTATTATTCGCATGTAACTGGATAAGCAAATTAAGAACTCTGTTATCCATAATCTATGCCGAGGAACAGAGTCAAAGGCTTTCGTGAAGTCCATAAAAGACATAAAGAATTTACCATTTTTTATCTTGACATACTTGTGTATCAAATGTGTCAGAATAAAACAGCAATCAATAGTGGATCGATTGCTCCTGAAACCAGATTGCTCACACAGAATTAGCCTGTTGTTTTCAGCCCAGTCTTGGATATATTTCAGTAACGTCAATGCATACAGTTTACCTACAACAGAAAGAAGACTGATAGGTCTGTAACATGAAGGGTCCCTTCTGTCCCCCTTCTTAAAAATAGGGACAATCCAGCTAAGGCCCCAAATCACAGGAATTTGGCAAGCTAGATTAATCCTGTTAAATAGGGCGCAGAGAATAGATGCCCACCAATTTGGTGCAGCCTGTAGAAGCTCAGCATTTACCAAATCAGGGCCAGGAGCTTTATTTAATTTCAGTGCCATTATTAATTTCTTGACTTCGGATTCTGTTAGAGCTGGAGCTAACAGGGATAAGCTGTCAGGATCAAATGGGCCCAGAGTATCATCATTTGGGCCTTGTCCACTATACGCCTTCCCCACTAGCATCACCTTCGTCTTAACGGGATTCAGCTTCAGTTGGCTCGCCCTTATCCAGTCCCCCGCCAGCCGCCAGACATTGGGTAAGCACCGAGACTGCTGGGTCTGGATCAGATGTAAAAGAGAGGTAACGCTGGGTGTCATCAGTGTATTGATGACACCGAACATTAAACCATCTCACGACCTCACCCAGCAGCTGCATATAAACGTTGAACAGGAGAGGGGACAAGATGGAACCCTACGAGACTCCACACGAGATGTCCGGGGGTGATGAAAAATAATCCCCGAGCACCACCCGCTGGGTTCTTCCAGCCAGGAAAGAGTGGAACCAGTCAAGGACGATCCCACCCACCCTGGCACAGTCCTGCAGGCAAGTCACCAACATCTCATGGTCAACGGTATCAAAAGCAGCCAACAGATCTAACCGAATCAACAGGGTTGAACTACCCTGGTCCAGTTCACATCTGCTTATGGGGTATAATACACCCCAGTTAAATCAGAGTTGAAAAGTATCAATATGATTGATTTGAAAATGACTCCAGTTTAACGTAAATTTTATTGTGTTTGGTGCAGAAATATATGACCAACATGAAAGCCTAGGAGTTACTAGAGACCCCCACTGTTACCAGTAAAATCCCACCAGAAATGGTACTGGTTTGAATTGACCCTCCTTCCCACTGCCCTTATTATTTTTGGACCATAAGATGTACAGAAACTGCAAAAGTAACATTTTCAACAAAGTATTGAACATTCAAAAGGAAACAATAGACTTGAATAGATTTCCTTGTGTCAGGGACAGCACATACATTTGCAAACAAGATAACATATAGGTATAAGTGTTAACATCTCAATATTCTCACCATTCATAAGCAAAAAAAAAAGATAAAGTGGGTGATAACTCACCATGCAGACAGCTTGTCTACATTTCAAGAGCTTGAGCCTGAACTATTAGGAACTCGTCTACATTTCAAGAGCCAGATGTCATAGTAATTAATGGAGGGGTTGAAATGGCCCCTTCAGCCTAAGGGATATTTTTTTTCTCAACCCAGCCTTGAACTTCACACTATGAGGGGGTTAACTGCTGTGTTCAGAATCTAAAGGTAAAGCAAAGTTGTAAATTGGTAACTGGAGTTTTTCCACTTGAGGAGTAATTGACTCCCCAATGGAGTCAATTGAATTTTTTCACTTGAATACAGAAAATGTATACAAAAAACCAACACATTTCTACATTGTGTTTGGTACGAATATGACTCCACAACCCTGAGCTGTATAGTGCTTTCATTTTCCCATTCGTTCTAATGGGGGTCAGCCGTACCCCAGCAATGTTCACTGAAAACATATAAAACCAAACCCCTACAACGTGAGGGGTGGGAGGGCATGAACCAGTGGGACACAAAAGAATTCATAACCTTGAGGAATACATGAAATATGAAGTGGTACGGGTTTGCGTTTAAAAGTATTTTTTGTAACCCAAGACTTGCATAACGAAGGACTCCGTGAGGTCCAAAAGCTTACATACCTCCACCAACTGAAGTTGGTCCAATAAAAAATATCCCCTTACTACTTTGTCTCTATTGCCATGAATTTTTTGTACTATGTCTGGGGTACCGTATGATCCCACCAGCGAATTAGGGAAGAAAATGTCTCATTAGTTGAGAATTGAAATTCAGGGGGAGGTTGATCTACTCTTTTTTTTTTTTTAAAATCTATTTGCAGCTATTTTCATACTTTCTATTCGTTCAGCTTTTCAAACATCATTTGATCTGTCTTACATAGAGTTGTGGTTGAATATTTACTGGACCTGGGAAAAGGTCCTAAGTAGTGGAGAATCTGTATAGAAATACCTTTTGGCTTTTTTCATAAAGTAAAACAATTAACTCTTTAGTTTACAGTAACTATGGCCGTTAGTTACAAAAGTTTAGACTAGTCAAATTTCTGAAAATAGCTGACTCATCAGATTATCTGCTGTAGTTTTACAACATTTTGGTTGAAGTCATAAGAACAAATGTGCATTTCAAAGTCCTTCATTTATGTCAGTGGTACAACTCAAGAGTATTATGTATTTGCTTGGCAATTTTAACAGATATGTAGCTGATCCTCAATTACTGTTTATACTATCTAGCTCAACAACTGGCGACGTGCTCAAGCTGTGATGCACATCTTCAAAGTACTTTACGAGTATCTCACAATCCACTTCAACTGACCTCAAAACCAATGAAATGTAACAAATATTGGGCTAGGAGACCAACCAACTAGCTGCTGTGCAGCACACTGTAGTAGATGCAGGGACATTTGGGCAAAGGAAGCAGGAATTCTAGCTTTGGCAGTGAATGCCATGTCTCTAAACGAAGTAGACAGGACACCTGATTTTATGCTGCCTTCAGTGATGAGCATCATATCCAGGGACCCATTTTCACTGTGTTTTACCCATTGGAGCCAATATCCCTTCTTTATTTTTGATCATGATCATGTCCCTTCTTCCTTTCAAAGGATAAAATAGATAAGTGCACCTATCTGATATTTATGCCTCTCTGTCCAGGGAGTTCAGTCTTAACCATGCCAGCTTATTACTCAAAAGGCATATATACAAGTATTTTAAAGCTTATTAAAATGCATCATTCATAATCCCATTGTGACGGGATTGGCTGATGGGAATCCAGTGGAACAGTCTGTAAGATTTGCCCTCCTCTTTCTTAAATGTACAAAATTTCTGTCTGTATGTCTCGGGGTTACTTGATATGTATCCAGCACCTCTTCCTTGAATTCCTCATATTGCCAATCACGGTCTTGTTTGGAATTGAGCACATTGTGTGCCTTAGTGGTTAGTTTTGGAAGGAGGATTCTGATCCAAAGCATCTGTTCAGTTTGCTCTTGTCTGAAGATGTTCTCTGCTGTGGTGAAGAATTGTGTCAAGGAGGCTGTTTCCTTGTAGTTGTGGATAAGCACTGCGTAGTCACGGTCGGATCTGCTGGTGCCTGCCCCTCTCTGTGTTGTTGGCCTGGTTGCTGGGAGAGGGTTCCTCCATTTGCCATCACTTCCTTGTCGTGTTCTTATTTTGCTGTCAAGTTTTGCATTTTGTGTTGGTGCTTCATTTTCTCCATCTTGAATTTGTCCCGGGCTGCTTCATGCTCCCTTTGCAGTTTGAACTCGCATCCATTTTCTTCTGCTTTCAGATTCTCCAGCTGCACCTCTAGTTTTTCTTGTGCAAGCTTTAATTTGTCAGCTTGCTCTTTCTCCTCCATTTTCAGCTTTGCCAATTTGAGCTCATGCTCCTTTTTTTTAGTTGTGATTGTGTTTCAGCTGCTGGGGTTACCGCTGGTGGGCTGTCCCCTGCTCCTGATTTTGAAAGTTGCTCTTTTGGCTGAGCTGCATGTCTCTTTATATATGTGCCTTCGTTCTACTTTATTTTTCCTCTGTTTTTACACTCTTGTATCAGCTGTTCTTCGTGCGTCTTGGACAGTCCCTTAGGCTCGTCAGTTTTGCTTGCCTAACACTGATTCCAGAAATGAAAAACAAAACAACTGGCACTCGCACAATGTTTGCGTGCTTGTTTCAAACCTAGGAGCTGGCTACTTAACTTTTCAGTTCCTGCACAATGTACAGGAGCAACTGTACATAGTCTTGGGGTTGAATCCCTTTGGTTGGCCACCACTGTGATGGGATTGGGTCCTCTGTGCCCCACTCTAGGCTAGCTGTGACTCAGTTTCCCCCATTTACAGCTCCTACTGGATCAGCTCTCCCCAGAACTGTTTCAGCCCATAGACACTCTTAGTCACCTTTGCCTGAGAATTTCCCAAAGCACAGAAATTACTTCAGGTTCATCCGAGTGCGTTGATTCAGAATCTCTCCACACCATGGCCCTTTTCAAACAGGCTGGGAGGAGCCACGGTGCGGGGAGGGATGGGTGTGCACTGCAGCAGATGTGCGGTCTGTCACACGGATGCTTACCCATCTCCACGCACAGAGGCATCACTATTTTTTCTAATGCCTCTGTGCAGGGGGGATCGGTAGAGATGGGGCGAGTGCAGGAGTGCACATGCACCCTCACCAGCTGTCACACGGACACCCACCCACCCAGTCACACATGCTGGGGTGGGGGGGCGTCTCGCATGAAAAGGGCCCAGGTCACCCCAAAGTCAGGAATTCACTTAAGCACACCAGGTTAGTTAAAAGAAGTTTATTTATAAGAAATAAGGTTAATATATAATGCAAGATTGTGCTCACAGTAAATCAAATAAACCTAATAGATAACGCAAGCCTACCTTACTGTGAATTCTAAATAAGCCTTACCCTATGCAGCTATATGCTTACAAGTTCAATTCTGTCTTTGAATCTTTTCTTTCTCAGCCTTAATGTAAAAGCTGGGTCCATCATCTTGCTTCTGTTACATTTGCAAAATTTCTCAGAAGATTTCTTCACATCTCTTGGTCAAAAGGATTATCTCTCTTTCATGCACTAAGCATGCCTTTTTTACTCTAACAATTCAAAGCAAGCAGACTGACAACTTAAATTGTCTTACCAGAAGTTTACTCGGATGGCTTCTATGTGAATAAGTGTCATGGCCTTTGAAGCAGCTTCTATGTTGATTATTACAGTCGGTGTAATACATACAGTGGATAGCCCTCTGCCTTATCAGCAATTATAAGGGACTGGGGAGTTCAAAGGGTTTCCTGTCCCATTTTCTAAGCTTTCATTCTGTCTTGTACACTATAAGGTTTTCATACAATCTTTCATATCATGGTTACATTTCTTAATATTGAATGATATGACACCAAATATGGCTATACAATATAAATGCAGAGTACTCGTTTGTGAACATGTATGTAACACAAGTATGTTGGTTTTCTGATCTTTACCACACCCATCAAAAGAAAATAGGAATTAAATTTCATAAGTAATGGTTGAAAAAGTAAACAGATTTAAAAGCCTTGTTTAGTAGTGAAGAGTCCCTCCTGTGAGTTATGGCTAAGAGGTGATATTAAAAAAATATGCAGCAATGTGCCAGTAACCACTACTTTGGTTGCATAAACTCTAGAAGCTTCGCTTATTAAACTCTCTGGTATTCACAGAAAAAGGCCAGTTACTGAACTGCCAGTTCAATTTGATGAGATTTAACAAGTTAGACTTTAATGTTCTGAAACTGAAAATTCGTTCCCACAAACAGATACTTCAGTGTAAATTAAGCCTTAAATCACTTTTATTCCTGAATAGTTTACACGTCAGAAGCTCTAAACAGAAGCTATTCAGAAGCAAGAAAAGAAGTATGAGAATGAAGAGTAAATACTTCCCTTTGTTTTTTACTCTGAAGTAACTAGCATGAACCCTTTTGTTCGCGTAACATTGTTTACCAGGAGGAGGGCGGGGAAGGAGATTTTGAAGGAATAAGATCTGTTTGCAGCTGCGGTAAGAACAGGACTGAAGTAGTTTCTTGGATTTAATTAAATCAAAGTAGATCCTTCAGTTGAATGCTGTTCGTTGGAACATTCCCCATAGCAATGTAGATAAAGTTTATCAGCATCTCCTTTTCCCTTGGAGCAGTCAAAGAATGCATCCAAACTTGATTCAAGAGACAAATTCAGAAGTTGTAAAATTCCATGAACCTTACTAACATCACTGTTTAAGGGTTCCCTAATTCCTGGATCCTTTTTGTTAAGAACATACACTTTTTAGTTAACAGGGTCAGTTTTGGAAGATGCATGGAAAGAAAAAGGAAAGTCTGATATGGATGAAATGATTCAAAGGATCGAAAATGTTGTCTTGGATGCAAACTGCAGCAGGTGAGAAGAAAAATTAGTTGCTCTTTGACTGATGCTAGAAAAAGAAAAGCCATGCTTGAATAGGGGAAAGCAAAGAAACAAACATACTGGAAGTCTTTAATGTTTTCTTCTCATTGGTATACTTAGAATTATCTTTGCAGCTTGCATACTTACATGCCAGGAGCACTACTTTATGTTAAAACAGCCTCATATAAATCCTTATCACTAAAGAATTGGTTTTTGCATGTGTAGTAATATTTTGAATATTAAAATACTATTCAAAAAGTGTATTTTCTTGCAGTACAATTTCAGCATTCCAGAAATATTGTCAGTGACTAATATTTCTTGATCTTTACTGTATTTGTTCATAATTCTTTAGTATTTATTTATTTATAAAAACTTGATACCCTGCCCCTCCTGACACTGCAGCTCGGGGCAGCTTACAACCATAAGTAACATTTATAATCATCTGGTCAGGCATGGGGAATCTTAGGCCCAGGGATAAAATGCAACCCATGCCTAGCTTTTGTGTGGCCACTTGAGCGCACCCTTTACACACCCCATTTTCCAACTAATATGCAGCGTATACTCATTTTCAAAGTAGTCCCCAGGAGGCAAAAAGTACCTCACCCCTGATCTAGTCTACCCACCAAAGAAGCTAGGAGAGCTGCCAAAGCCCAGAACTGAATCACCGTCACCTTAGATTTATATAAATCTGTTATGGTAGTTTGTTCCAGGCAGTATAATTACTACTACTTATCTGCTTATCTACTGCTGCTTGGTAATTCCTGTCAAATACCATGATGTTACATACTATTTGACTGCTGCATCCATTAATTTGAACAAGCAGCACTTCTTGGTTCAAATACTTGAAAGCTGATTTGGCTTCCTAAGAGAACATGTAGGATGCTATAAACAAGTGGTAAAACCATGTGAAATAGGGATTTTGCATATATTTCCTTATTTATAGGCACTCGACTTTCTCTAACGTGGACTTTGTTTGGTGCTACTGACTTTACTTGATGCTTTTGTTTGTTGCAGAGATGTAAAACAGATGCTTCTGAAACTGGTAGAACTGCGATCAAGTAACTGGGGGAGAGTTCATGTAACTTCAACATACCGGGAAGCAACACCTGACAATGACCCCAACTATTTTATGGTATGTATATACTCACGTTTCAGTTGTTCAAGTTGATGTGTGTTCACCATTAAATATATAACAATCTTGACAAGCCTTTAGATGTCTTTAGAAATGGTAATGAATGAAAATATATAGACTATATAGAGAGAAATAGTGATAGATCTTACTGTATCCTTTTTCATTTTAGAATGAACCAACATTTTACACATCTGATGGTGTTCCTTTCACTGCAGCAGACCCAGGTAGGGGCTATAGCTTATTTCCCTTAGCAAAATATCTCGGAAGATCTAAGCCTTGACCAGTTAAGCACAGAGTTTAAACATTTTGGCATTAAACTGTGTTAAACTATTTTTTTAAATGGCAAATAAACGTGGTGGATACCTGGCCGACCCTGTTGTGATGTTTTCCTACCCGGTGGAAGGGAAGCTTCTGGGTGGCTGCTCCTTTTAATATTCATCCTTCTTTTGCCTATATTAAACAGCAGTTTCCCCTATACCGTATTTCACTAAACATACTTCCTGACTGTATCTGCTTGAATTTTTCCCAGTTGATCTTTGAGCAAGGAAACATTGTATTCAAACTTCCTTGGTCTCCCTTCCCTGAAAGTATGTCATAGCGCGGATGACAAAATCCTTTTACACAGAACCGTTAGTTTACTCATCTGAAGTCTGTATTTGATGGCTCTAAGCCAGGGAGAAGATACTGGAAAATTTTATTTTTAAAAGAACCAGGCAATCTCAAAAGAGGCCATTGTCTCCTGGACCACAACCTTGGGTGAATATGAACCAGTCTGTCATAAGGAAACACATTCAGTGTTGTCACCTGTCATAAGCCTATATAACAGTTTGTTGATTAGACACTTTCATGGATTGTGTTTTGCTACAATTAAATAGCATGACTCCGTCCCCTTCAAAGTCTTAACCCAGAAGGTTGTCAACAAAACAGATACACCCAACAAAAATTCTTTGGGTTTTGATTCACAAGGCTGCATTGAAGTTGTACTATTTTATGTTTTGTGGTCTTGCATATGTTGTTCGGCCCTGCTCAGGATGTGATGAATATAAGTTTACTTCAGGCATCTTTGTGGATAGAGAGTCTGTACTGATTCACGTGGATAGTCAGTAGAAGTGGCACAGAGTTGGTGCTATCGGCCAACAGGGTTTATTATTGCCATTCACTCAGACAATGGGAAATTCCTCATTCTTTTTTCATGTCTCAGCAACATAAAGAGTTCTTACTCCTTATTTTTTCTGAAGTGATGGCAATCCTTGTGTCTCCTGAGAGAAGGAATTTTCTCTACTTTTACTTTATCTAGCCAGCCATGAAGTAAAATTAGGACAAATCTTAATTACATTAAACACACCAGATTTGTGGAATCTAATAAAAAAGGCCTTATTTATACTGTGTGGCTAGAGGCTAGTTCGTAATGATTCAGTATGATTTAATCATTTTTTTAAAGACTTCTAAGTAGCATACATCAAAACATGGACTTCTATATTAAAATTATAACTCATGAATTTGTCACTTGTAGATTATCAAGAGAAATATCAAGAGTTGCTTGAGAGAGAGGATTTGTTTCCAGATTATAAGGAAAATGGAACAGACTTATCAGGAGCTGGAGATCCGTATGTGTTTCTTTGAGAGATTCATTTTATACAGAATATTAGCTAACTTGAAAAAAAAAAAAATCCTATTCCCTATTTTAAACTTAATATGATTTTAGAAACATCCATTTAGTATTATTGGTCACTTATGTATGATCTTCTTGCACAAACCTGTTTGGTACTGAATCATCCTTAAAGCAGTAGTCCCATTTTCCAGGAGTTACGGGTTGAGTGGTCAACTGTAAAACACTTTTGTTCTGGTAACACTGGCTTCTTTTCCTTCCTCGTAACTTAAGATTGTCATGGGTTGACAATTTTTTATTAAAAGATGTTTGCTGCTTAATAATTTCTTGCCTTATCCTTAACCCACTTGTGCCAGCATAAGTACTTGAGAACAAGAGCCATAAAGGATTTTCTGTGTCCCTCGAACTTCTGAAAAGCGAATACATGTATGTATTCTGTTGACATCTGTTGCGTTTGGTTTTTTAGGTATCTTGATGACTTTGATGATGAGATGGACCCAGAAATTGAAGAAGCATATGAAAAATTCTGCTTAGAGTCGGAACGTAAGAGAAAACAGTGAGATGTTAGACATACATACTAGCTGTAAAAAGCAGTAGAAATATGATTAGCCACTGAGGAGGCAAAAAGAACTTGTCACACTTATACCAAATTAAGGATGTTGAGTTTCTCCGAGTACTAAAGTTATGCAATTTCCTTTTTGTTAAACTGAATCTGCCAAAAAAATGTAAACTTATACCCTGTAACTTAAAATGTTGTGTATATATATCATAGCTTATTTTATGTACAGTTAACAAACAATGTTTTGGCTGCAACAAAATTTGATTTGAAATGTCACACTAAAATTTTAGTAACTGGAAGCTCTCATTAAAATGAAACTTCTCTAGGAAGCAATGAAACCTTAGGTCAAAAAGCATTTCTGTCTTCTATCAGTATACATTAGTACTGCCTCACCTTTTTAGCAGACAGGTTAGGTTAGGAAACTTAAATGCAGAGGGGTAGGGTTTTTTATGTGTGTCAATCATGAAAAAGCTATCATTTTCCCCAAGGTATTTTGGAATAAACATTTTAATGTGACATGTCACAAATATGCAAACACTGCTTAGAAGCCAGGTGCTTTTAGGACATTTTGGGCTCATCCTCCATTCATTGAAGTCAATGGCTCAGCTTCTATCGAGTTTAATGGTGGAGGATTTTTCAGTCCTTAGAGCTGGAATCTACTATTATTTTGCAGTGTTCTTCTACAAGAATGTTAACTAGTTTTTAGCCCATGCTCTACAACAGTGTGTGCAGCTTTGAATCTATATATTCTCGAATGTATTTAACACAATTAACATGTCTACCCTTCTGAGAGAGCCAAGAATTCTTCATTCTATTAATTTATAAAATGTATTGTGTTGATTCTGTAGTTTGAGTTGTATCATTTTTGTACGTTTCAGAAGTATTAACATTATAAATTCAACTGCTGCTGATCTCACATTTAATAATCTTTTTTCTAATTAGTCCAAAATAAGTTCTCGTTAGTGCTAATCCTTCAGCTGTAGTGGTTGTGGTCAATACCAGTTGGTGTTGGATAGACTTAAGTAGAACTCTAATTTTGAAATACAAAATCTGTATGTTTCCAACTTCCCAAACGGTAGGTGAAATAACTTATGTAAAGAAAAGAAAGTTTGTAAATATGCATGTAAATAGTTCTGTTAATATTGCACTGTAATACATTTGGTACAATAATTTGTGTCAGCTAATACAGTTAGCATTGACTACATTTTCCGGCTGTTCATTTGTTTAGCATATTAGTTTACATTAGATTTTGGAAAATAAAGTTAAACTAGCTTTTTTCCTTTTGTATATTTTCACTTTGCCTTTGTCTTCTTTTTAAAAAGGAAACAATCAAATTTTGGCTTTTCTATCTGTTACTCCAACTTATTTTGTGTGGCTTTTTTTTTTTTAAATCGGTGTACTTGGTATCAATCTCAAGATAAACTGAGCTTTTCTCAAACCTATACTGGTAAGGCAACAAATAATATTTATTATCAACTAATACACAATCTCAGCAAAGATTTTTGTGTGTATGTGTAATCCATTTTTGAAAAGCAAATTTGTGAAAGGATTATTACAGATACACTATTGGTCTTTCCAAAGGTGTTTTTAAACCAGACGTGTCCACGCATGACCGCCCACCAACTACGCATCCATCTGCTCATGAGAAGGTGGACTCCATGATCCACTCACAGAGCACTGCTGAAAAATCAGGAATGCTCCGTGAGGGGTGAGCCAAATGTACCATGGCCGCCTCTGTGACTGGGGTAGCCATGCTGGGAGCCGCCCCTGAGAAGCGCTTCCCACACAATTCAGGTGTGTGGGCACCCCGCAGTCTGCCACTCAATGGACACGGACCCCCGCCCCCTTCCCACCATTCGCATTTAAAAACATCCCAAGAGTGTTACTGAGATCTTTATTAAGGGGGAAGGCAGGAACTTTTGGACACTTATGATTTCTTAATTCAAATGTGTATTTTATTTAAATGAGCCAAATAGACAAATCTTAATCTAAATAATTAATTCATCCTTTCATACATACCAAGTTGGATAGGATACTAGGTGGCCAGCCTAGCGTTACTATCTTGAAGCGGGGTACTTGCAAGCGCCTGCAGCTTCGGAGGTGTGTGTGTTGCTCCCCAAATTGTTTTTGTCCCACTGTCTGTTTTATACTGTTTTTCTGCAAGCCATGCAAGTTGGCAATCTTGTGATCATCAAGATGACTTCAGTCAATTCTTCTCTGGCTTTGCAGATGTGTTGTCGTTGGTCAACGTGTTGCTAAAAATGTTCTTGCAGGGTCAGCAAATGTCTAGGGTTCTTCTTCCTTGTAGACAGTGTGGGTGTTACTTGGTTCTGTAGATGTCATCAAATTTGCAGGCTGTCCTTGCAGACACACACACTGCTTTTAGCTGCTTTCTTCGGCCTGTTCTCACAAAAGAGGCCTTAGCATGAGTCTTAGTCCATTGTCTCGTGACAAGAGTCAGACATGAAGTGTAGAAATTAAGTTTTGTTTGGCAATTTGCTTTATATCATTGTAGGCATTAGTATGTTTGTGGAGAAATTATATAACTAACTTACGTTTCTCAAAGCATTTTCTTAACCAAAACAAAGGTCAAACTCGCAAGTCACTTTAAAGATGACTACTCTGCTCTGATGATTCCTTGGTAATAGAAGAAACTATTTTGCTCAAGTTCTGATGGAGAAACTAGAAGCAAATGGAGAAACTCTTCAGCAAAAAAATATATTTGTTCTTAACTATTATATGTATACAGGGAAAATATACTGTGGTCATTTCCATGATGAGCTCTGTGCCTTACCATACCAAAACGCAAAATTAAGAAGTGTTTTTCTTGCACTGAAAAGCACTCTGCTAATATCTTGTGTGATCCAGAGGTTTGTATTTGCAGACTTACACATATGTATAAATGTGTGATATGTATAAATATCTCGCACTTCTACCCATGGTTCCTATTAAAAGGATTTAACTGGATTCATGTAGTAGAAGAAATTTGAAAGTTCTGTTTTAACTCTTTGGATTTTCTTTTAAAGAAAGATCTTCTTTGCTTTAGTTGATGATTTAAGGGGCGATCCTATTGATATATGTTCACAACAGAACAATTTAATGTTGAACAGTTCTACCTACATTTCCTGATTTGTGCGAGGTCTTTGATTTTCATTGGTTACAGAAATGCTTTAATTTCTCTATCTTGTCCCCATTCAGGAAGCAAAAACTCACCAGATTCTTATAATAAATTCTCATATGTGAGGTTCTAAGTTATTATTATTATTACTTTATTTATTATAAGCATTTATATAGTGCAAGCAATGTACCTGGCACTTTACAGAGAATAAGATAGACATGGTCCCTGCCCGAGAGCTTACAATCTAAATGAAACTGATTAGCTATTTTCCTAATTCCCGCTGCTTGGATTCAGGAAATAGCAGGGACTAGGTTGCCAGTTGAGGACCTCCTCTGACAGATAGTGGACAGTTCAGCATGCAGTAATCCAATTGTTGGACTTAAGGAACTAAAAAGAGAACTCGATTTTGCGTTTCCTTCATTCTCATCAAAGATGGATGTGGGAAAGAGGAATAGCAGAAGGTGCTCATGGAGAGCTCGCTTAGTTTGTGGAGACAGCACAGTAAAGAAAGCATTTGTTTGCCAGTGTTTTTTTCCTAGAGTGTCAGTATGTAGTGATGAGAGAACAGTCCAGCTCTGTAATTAACTCCCACACATCAACTTTTCTTCCTCCAGGCAAACAGTGGATTGTATGTATAATTCCTTCCGCCAAATCCTTCTGTTCTGCTCCTCTACACTGCACTATCTATTCAGTCTTAAGTTCTGCCTACCAAAGTGAACGGTGATGGGCTTTATTTCTTCTCATCTCCCGGTTTCCTATATTTGTCCCTCCTGACTTGATATTCCCCTTCTTTAAACCCTTCCACTCTTCCTTATGCCCATCTTTGAATCTCCCCTAGTTTAACTATGCTTTATATTGTACACATGCCCCTCTCTTGCAGCCACAGTGACTTGGGGCTTCTCTGGACAGAGTGGCAGGGTAAGGGTGACAATTATTTTAATGGGAATTTTATTTGGTTATAATCTGGGTTTTATATTTTTGTATATTGTGAGATGCCCTGAGCCTGACTGAAAAGGCGGGATATAAATCAAAATAAACATTTGGGGGAGGGGGGAAAAGGAGAAAGGATGGGGTGTAGCAGGTAAAAATGGAAGATCTTTCCAATATCTTTAATGGTTGTACGTTTTTTACCACTCGATGTTAAATATGGCTAGTATTTTTTCTGGAGTAGCACAACCCTCTACACTTTTTTTTTTTAACTTTTTTTATAAACAGACATGAATAGTATTTGCTGGTTTTGATTTAACAAAGCTTCCAGTACTCATTTGAAAATTGCATACTGTGCACGTTTTAAAAAGAGATGGTTGATAGTCTGCTGTTGTCCTTAATAAAAGACACATCTTTCAGAACTAAAAACTTTTATAATGCAAATAGATTTCTGCTACCTGCCTTGCTTAATTGGTTTTACTTTGTGTTCCGTTACCTGACCAAAGAGAGGAGGATGGGAGTGGGGGTGGTCTGTAAAGATAATCTGGTCTGTCGAAAGTATCCAGTGTCTGGACTTGCCCAACATGGAGTGTGTGTATCCTGTATTCGAGTCGAGACACAGGATAGACTCTGGATTCTGCTGGTTTACTGACCACCCTGCCACACAGCAGACTCCTGACTGCTTTAGCCAAGCTAGTTTCGGAGTTGGTGTTGCAATCTCCCAGACTTACTGTCTTGGGTGATTTCAATATACATGTACAAGATCCACTTTCAGGAGCAGAGCAGGATTTCATTGCCACCATGACAACCATGGGCCTAACCCAGATAATATCTGGCCTGACATGAGGTTGAACACGTTGGATTTGATGATTTGCACCAGCCTGGAAACAGCTTCCAATGATTGGGGGGGTGTTATGACACCTTTGTCAAGGTCAGACCACTGCCTTCTGAGGGCCCAGATCCCTGTCTTCCTTTGCCCCCCATCAGGGTGGTGGACCAGTTAAGTTGGTCCGCCCCCAGAGGCTAATGGATCCAATAGGATTCCAGAACTCCCTGGGGGACTCAACCGCTGACAATGACAACCTCTGTTCATGGCCTGGTCAGTCTGGCATGGCGTGCTGACTTAGACCATCAACACATTGGCACCCGGATGTCTGCTTTCTCCACTGCAGCAGCACAGGACTCTGGTATATGGAGGACCTAAGGCTGCTAAAGTGGGAGGGCAGGCAGAGCACAGGTGGTGCTCAACTTGCACCAAAGCCAGCAGACTACAGAATAGATCGTTTTTGAAGGACAAGACTGGTGGGGGTGGCAGCAATGAAAGCGCAACTGAGCTATTCTGGGTGGTGAATAGCCTGCTAAATCCTGGTGTTCCTACCTGGAGTTAGTCATTAGTTGCCTGCTGTGATGAGTTTGCCGCCTACTTTGTAGATAAAGTAGCTCGTATTTGGCTCAACTTGGGACCTGTTAGTTTGGGTGCAGAGTCGGGTTGGAGAGGCTTGGTCTCTGGTTTTCTTGGATCAGCTTCAGTTGATCTTGCCCACGAATATGGAGGGTGTGCTTGGACTGGTGTGAACGACCAGTTGTGAATTCGATCCATGCCCGTCCTGGCTGGTGAAAGCTAGCCAGGAGACTGGGGCCATTGCTGGCTGGAGTTGTCAGTGCCTCCCCTTGGGAGGGCAGGATGCCTGATGGCCTTAAAACTAGTCATCCAACCCCTATTGAAAAAGCCATCTCTTGATGTTGACTCCGACAGTTATTGCCCCGTCTCCAATCTTCCCTTTTTATTGAACAGGTGCTTGCCTTACAGCTTCAGGCACATATCAATGCTATTGAATTCCTGGACCCATGTCAGTCAGGATTTTGTCCTGAGTATGATGCTCAGACTGTGCTTGTGGTCTTGATTGATGAGCTTCACTTGGCAATCGACAAGGGCAATTGTACACTGTAACAGTTGACTGTTCCACCTTTTGTCAGACTTTGATACAGTTGATCATGGGATGGTGTTGGCACAGCTGTGTGATCTGGCTGGCATTCACAGACTTCTCTTGAATGGTTTTGCTTATTTCTGACCAGGAGAACCCAGAGAGTGGTGATAGGAGGGGCTCGTCATCCCCTTGGTGACTTCCTTGTGGGGTCCTGCAGGGTTCCATCTTGTCTCCACTTCTATTCAATGTGTATTTGGCCCCGGGTAAGCTACAAAGATTTGGGAGTCAGGTGCTATCAGCATGCCATGGATTAGGTGGTAGAGCACATGCATTGCATATATAAGGTCCCAGGTTCAATCCTCAGCATCTCCGATTCAAGATCTCGTAGCATGCTTAGGTGAGGCCTCTGCTAGAACCCCTGCAGAGCTGGATTTGAAACCCAGCTGCCATGTCAGGTTGTGACAATACTGGTCTAAGATGGACCACTGATCTGTATTAGGTACATATCCTATCCTTTTCATCTGATCTGGGTCTCTGCAGTCTCCATGCTTACCCAGCACCTAGCTGCTGTTGGAGACTGGATGAGGGCAAGTTGATTTGTAGCTGAACCCAAACAAAACAGAAGTGGTAATGGTTGGCTGATCTTGTGACCTGGGAGACACAGGGACCCTTGTTGGCAGAATCCAGTTTCCTTTGGTCACTCGGGTTCACAGCCTTGGGATGCTCTTGGATCCATTTCTGCTCCTGGATTGCCAGGTTGCAGTGGTAACCAGGAGCACTTGTCACCAATTTATATCTGATGAAAAGACCTTTTTATATCCAATTCTGATTTGGCCATCATCGTTCATGCCTTCATAACTGTGAGGCTAGACTACTGTAATGTAATCTACATGAGGCTGCCCTGAGTAACTCTTCGGAAGCTGCAATTGCTATAGAAAGCAGCTGGCTATCTTCTGTCGGGGCTGGGTCGCTAGGAGTACATTACGCTCGTGCGCCAGAGTCTGCGTTGGCTATCACTAGCTTTGAGGGCACAATTCAGGGTGCTGATTTTTATCTATAAATGGCTTGGGAACTATGTATCTGAAAGACTCTTTCCTCATGTCCCATTGTCTCTGCGGTCATCCAAGAATGAAGTTTCTACAGCAAAGGCATGTAGACTGGCATTCTCAGTGACTAGCCCATGATTTGGAACTCCCTCCCCTTGGAGGCTTGTCTAAGCCCAAGCCTGCTTATCTTCAAGAAACTATGCAAGTCATTTTTATTTGGCCAGGTGTTTGACAGGCAGGGATAGGATTGGGTAGGGGTGGGAGTTGTGGGAGGGTTAAACTATCAAAAGTTTAATATTTGTTTAAAGCTGTTAATATGTCATGAATGCTTCACAGTCACCAGTGCAAGAGCAAAATATGATGCTGCTAATGTCATATTAAATACATTTTTGTGAAGAACAAAAATCACCAGACTCCATTTAGCCTTGGACTATATTTGATGTGAGAATAGACTAGGTCGCAGAAAGCCCCCTCAACCTCACCAGTAAGGGTGCAAACCAAGGCTTAACAAATATCTATTTCCTCCTTGAGCATTTCTCATATGGGAAGGGACCTTTCCTGCTTCCAGCCTGCAGCAAAGCAAGTGCGAACTTCTAGCCCTGCTTTCGCATAGTAAGGGTTGTACTATTACATATTCGCAGCCCACGTTGTCCAAGTTGAACTTAACCCATGGCTTTAGAGCCAGCTAATTGGAGTTGTGCAGCTCACGGTGACAGGGCAATTCCTGGGGCAAACGGGGTGGTGTAATGTGGGAATGGAGATTATGGGCAACAGTTAACATACAAATTCTAAATGTAAAAAAAACATCATTGTGAATGCACCCATTGATCGTAAAGATTCCTCCACTGGTCTGAGTTTCAAAACTACATTTATACTGCCCTGCAAATCGTAAAGCTTTTGTTTTGGGGGTGGGGATTTTATGTAATTAGGTATGTGCCTCAGTGAAGGATTGATATTGAATTGCTATGTCATCATCCCTCAGCATTTGTTACTGCATTCTTACAGACCGGCTGATGTTTCCAACTTGAGGGTGAGGGGACACAGGAGTAGGTCGTTATGGGGATACCGATTTAAACCCTAATTCTGCAAATGAGTATGAATGCTTAATTTTAATTATTACAAGCGCTATTTGTAGCAATAGTTATAATACAAGTGCACAATGAGCAAGCACCTATTTAAGTCTTTGCAGGGTGAAGGCTGTAAGTATGTGATTCCTGTACAAAATAAGGTAAAAAAAACAACCACGTACACCAAACATTATATATGTTACTACTGCACCCACTTTCTTATAGATGGTTTGATGATCTTATAGATGGTTTGACTTTGATACCTACCATCCAGTACAATCTGTTACCTGAGGACTGTGTACTCATATCCTCACCACACGGACCAGTCAGCCATCATTCTCGATGTAACCAAGCCAAGCGTGTGCACCTGGGACCTTGCATCTTCTTGGATGTTACACTCGTCTCTGTTTCCCTTCCTTTGTCTCTCCCCCCCCCCCCCCATTGTAAGCCCTAGGGCAGGGACTGTGTCTATTCCATTACTTTGTAAAGCGTCAGGTAGTTGCTGTCACTATTTAAATGCTGGCTAATAATAATAATGATTCTACAGCATCTGAAGCCGCTCCTGTGTTTGATGGTGCATGGTCATGTGCCCTCGATTTTGTTTCATCTCTGCACTTGACTTAGGCTATTCATGTTAGTAATAGCACTAGCTATGGCCTAACTAGAAGGCTCTGACACCGGTGCTATGTAGCTTTCGGGGGACAAAGACCCTCCAGAACGAGGGTGGGCGGAACTGAAACTAGAAGTATACAGTTACAAGTATTTGAGAGACCTGGAAAGGCTCACAGGAGGAATTTCGCGGGGGGAGGGATATCACCGATGTTCTGTGACAGCCCAGTCATCTGCACCCCAGCATTTCTCTGTTCTATGTATGTGCCCACGGGGACTGTCTGACACGAGCAGCGTCGCGGCAGCGGCTCTAGGGACAGCAGGGACGCATCCCCGCCCATCCTATCGTCTCTCCCGCTCCCTCTTCTAGCCTCGCCCCTCAACGCGGAGACCGCGCCCCGGCCGCTTTCCCGCTCCTGAGCGCGCCGGCTGGAGAGGGCTTGCCTGGGATTAATGTTTCCGGTGGCGAGTAAAGTGAGCCCGGGGGGGGGGGTTATGATAGAAATGCAGCTGCCCGGGGGGACACGGCAGGGGTTACTGGAAGGAGGGAAGGGCTGTGTCTGAGGGCGGCGCTGGAGGAGAAAGTGGGGTGATTCCCTGGGGCGAGAGTGGAACTAGGGGCTGTTCCCGAGTGGGTCGATGCTCCTGGAGCGGGGAAGCTGTGGCCCAGGGAGAGGGGAGAGGGTGCATTGATGATCTGCGGAGGGACTGGAAGGGCTGAGTCTGCTGCCTGGTCGGGAAGCTGTGCCCCGACCAGAGAAAGGAGGAGCCAGGGGGATGAGTGTGCGCACCCCGGAAAGGGTGGGTAGGTGGGTGCCGGTTTGTGCGGAGAGTGGACGGGTGAGGGTAGCAAGGAATGGGGAGGATGCGCAGGTGGGGAAGGATTGTGCTTAATGAAGAGGGTAGGGATGATAGTAAATTGAGTGTGTCTTCTGTGAGGATGGATGATGGGCCTGGGGGGGAGAGTGAAAAGCTGGGCCCCAGGGAAGGAGGCAGAAAGGATGGGTTAGTATTCTGTGGGGAGGGGATGAGTGGTGCCGAGCATGAGGGGGTAGGGTGTTTAGGTAGCGGGAGACAGATATTGCATGTGGGGTGCAGTATTGTGTTCCTGAGACCCCCTGGAAAGTAAGCTGATCACATCATCTGCCTTTCTCAATTTTCTGACGATTTCATCAGGGTGAAAGGGGTCGGCAGAGGCAAGACTTGTTTGTGGAGATGTTGCTTCCACAGCCAGATTGCCATGCTTGAATCAGTTGTGTCTGGCATCTGTATCCGACTAAGCATACGTTTCTCATGTTACAATGGACAATCTATCAAAGGAGCCAGTGTGAGTGGGAGAGAAGGATTTCATAAACTGGGCACATTTTTGTACAGCAGGTGATGAGTTTGTCAGCTTTTCTCTTTATAATAGGACCGCTAAAATATTTGTACCTCAGCATTGCTTCTGTACAAGTGTAAACAATAGCAATTGATAAAATTGCTTTATTCTCAGCTTGGTGGAAAAGTTATTTAGAAGCTGTAACAAATGTTAATGAGTTTGTTTTTCTCTTGTATTTTTGTAATGCCTATAATTTTCTTTTTTGCCTTTGTTATTCTATTAAAGAGAGAAGTTTCAAAGTCAAAGCAAAAAAAATCAGAGCTGACTTTCAGAATGGATACTGAGTTAAATTCAAGAAGGTTAGTGTCCTCTGTATCAAACTTTATCTGAGGAATGAAATTGGCTAGGATTGTGCTGATGTGCAGTCTTGCTTATTTTTATTGAATCCGTGGGTGTTAACACATGAGAAGGGACACTCCCGTGGTTGCTCTCTAGTGCGCACACCCCACAGCCACCACCTGCAGGCTTCATGCAGGACCACAACGAACAGGCAGGTGATCCTCTCTGCTGCATTCCCACCACCACCATAGAGTTCCAGTTGCTCCTTAGACGTCCTAGGATGCTGGCTGTGATTGTGGTGCTGCACACAGGCAGAGGCAGCTGCACACTTAACAGATGGGGGCAGCCACGAGAGTGACCTGTGCCCCCTGCCCCACCAGCATACTGGAGGCAGCACAGGGCAATGTGTTGTCCTACCTTTCCCTGGATTCGCCTGCACGGCATTATCGCCTTCCCTGGGATGATGCCATGAGTAGTCAGTCGCCCTGGAGTGAAAATCTAGTGGGCCACCTGACAGACGAGCAGATGAATCTAGGATTAATGGGGGAAAGTGGGGCAACATCTCATCTGTTTACACCATATGTTTCCCAGGCATGCTAAATGGGGTAAAAAAAATAATTCATTCACCACCGTTCATCTGTTTACTCCAGTCTAACAATCTATTGCATTTATTCTTGTATTCATACATATCCCTAAGAAAGAAGACTTCCCTTATGTTCCCTTGGCCCTTAACATAGATTCTCTTCAGATGAAGATCTTTCAGCTGCTGCAATGAAGCCGGAAAGTCTCCTAGTTCTTTATGAGGATGATTCTGTAGAAGTGCACTATGTGAATGGATCCAAGCTGCTCCTTTCTCCCTGTGGCTCTGAATTTCTATTCGAAAAGGCGCTTCCTGCCTCTGCTCATCCTCTGGAGCCCGCTGAAAGGATTCGCCAGAGGACACAGTTTGCTATTAGTAGCTACCGAGTACGTGGGATTCATTTCATTTTATACCTGTTTCCCAGCAGAGCTTTGGAGATCAATAAATAATAATAATAATAGAGGAAGAGGAGATGTAAGGGGGAAGTGCTACTGCATGTTTTCATATACCACTTGAAGCTAAACCTGTAGAAAGAATGTTCTGACAGTGTGTGGTTCTTGAGCAAATTGCCAAGATTAGCAATCACGAAGTAAATAGTTTGTCGATTAACATGTCCAAATGTATAAAAGTTCATTGCGGATGGACGTTAATTCTAGCCCTCAGTATTCTCAGTGGATGTGCTTGTTAAGGCGGCATTACAAATTATGCTCAAACGTTAACATGACAGTAAAGTTAAGGCAACTCTATTAAGTATCAGACCAATCTATACGTTTTTCTTCATTAATGAAAAAAATTGACAACTGAAATTAAGCTGCATATGTGTGGTATGGTGACTGAACAATACCTATATGTGATGATGGGAAATGTATACAGTTTAATTTCAGTTGTCATAATTTTTTTTTATTAATGAATAAGAAAAGAAAAATGTTTAGATTGGTCTGATATTTAATAAAGTTGCCGTAACATACAATTTACTGTCATGTTAACGTTTGAGTATAGTTTGTAATGCCGCCTTAACAAGTGTCTTAAACCAAAGGTTTTTTGTCGAGGTAATTTGCCCTTCTTTTGAAACTTAATAGTTTTGTTAATGCATAAGCTGACCCCAGACACAGGAACACTGCAGATACACACAGGCACTCACCCGTTCCCCACATGGAGCAACCTGTTTTTTTGCAGGTTTCTCTTTGCAGGGATGATGGGTGGAGGTGCATTTTTCACAGGAGCGCACAAGCAACTACTTTCATACGAGATGCACCCACCCATGCCACTGTGTGGGTGCGTCTCATGTAAAAGGTCACGCACTCTCACCTCTCTCACGCACACACTCTAACTGATCACACACACAATCATTCAGACACAGTACACACATGCTCTCAACTCACACATTCATTCGGATTGATCACACACTCATCCATACACACTACACACACTTGCTCTCACCTCACATACTCATTCAAATTGATCAGTCACACACGCTAGATCAGGGGCATAGCTAGGGTGCAATGGGCCCCTGGCCAAGAAGTCAAGATGGACTCTTCCCCCCCCCCCCCCCCCCCNGCACATTATGCCACAAAAAGAGACATATATTTATAACCAGTTCAGTTGTGCCCCCATAATCAACTCATGCTGCCCCCACCCCATAACCAGCTCATTTGTGCCCCCAGCGTGAATTAATTATATGTGGAGACGCAAATGAACTGGTTATGGGGTGGGGGTTTAAAAATAATATTCCTGTTAGCAATAACTTCATTAAGAAGAGTTAGTGAAATAGCAGCCATAATAATCTCAGAACCATATTTGCACATTTTCCAAGATAGAATAGATATTGCTTCACATCCCTACCTAAGGTAGTACAAGTGAGACAGTTGTGAGAAGGTGGCCACTTTTACATGGGCCTCTACATGTTCATGGGTGGGGGGGCCTGTGTGAACGACGTGGTGCACCTGCCCACAGTGAGTCGGGGGTGCATGCGCGTGCATGCCTCACACACACACACACACCCCTTGTCCCCACGCACGGAGCAGCCGGGGGAAACAGCGGTTGCTCTGTGGCTGCGGCCGTGTGCATGCACCAGCATGCCCACAGACCCACCACCCACCTGGTGAAGCCGTGTGTAAAAAACCTGTGAGGAGCCACTCGAAGAAGGACAGAGGGTTGCTGCCTTGTAAATAAGGTTCTTCGAGATGACTCCAAACATTCTCACAACCACCCTTCCAGCTCCGCATGGAATTTTCTTATATTCTATGGGGAAGAGTGCTTTTTATACTAGAGGAGCTCGAGATCATTACATGGTCTATTATATTTTAAATTGTGAGCATGTACAACCCAGTTGTGAGAATGTTAGGAGCCATGTCAAAGAACCTTCTTTACAAGGCAACAACCTTCTGATCGCTCACATGGGGAGGAGTTGTTTGTAAACAAACAGTTTTATCTCCCAGTGATCAGTGTCCCCTGAAGCTGCTACAGCACTACTAGCAGGCAGAGCCAGGTGAGAGATTGAGACACACAAGCCCCTGGACTTCCCTTCATTGTTTGTAATCACAGAACACGTGTTGCTGGAGGGAAGCTAGAATGGTTGCCAAGTGGATGTTTTTGCTCTGCTGACTCTCACTGAACAGCATAGGCGCTGTTCAATGACAGTTTGCTACCGCCTTAACGATAGGGCCACAACTGTGGCCCTATAATTAATTTATTTGTTACTTATATGTACTTTCAGTGTTCACAATGCTTTTAAATCCTTATCTAGTGCACTTTCACAACAACTCTGTGAAGTGGGTCATTAATATTCCCATTTTACAGATGGGGAACTGAGGCTGAGCGATAGTAGACTTCTATTTCCTGTAGTGTGTTTGCACTGAAGAATTATTATGTTGGGTTTGTTATCTATTCAGAAAGATTCCAGGATTCTTAAATGCCATTCTAGAAAAGGGAGGGGAGGAAATGGCTATTAAAATACTCTGTTTGGCCAGTTTGTGATTTTGCTTATTCCTTTAGGAGCAACTTCGGCAAGCAGTAGAGTTCCGGAATCAATTTTCTACTTGCCCATATTTACCTTCAAGTATTATACCTTCTGAAAGGAAAAATGTAAGGATTTTTTTTAAAAGCGAAAATAATAATCCTGTAGGAAAATAAGGTTCAGTGAAAAAGTCCAATAGTGGCTTTTTATATATTATGGAATATATTTGGTAATATGAAAATTTAATATGTAAAATGTATGCCGGTTTACAAACTTGTCCAGTCATAGTGCACCTTAAATTTTGATTATTATAAGAAGCTGACAAAATTACTTGCATATTGTTCAGTCATGATTACTTTCAGGAGCACTAATTCACCTAAAGCAGAACACTGCATCTAATGAAGATCACATTGTTGTAGAGCAGGGATGGCAGGCCTCAGACCTGGGCGCCAAATGCGGCCTGTAGGTAACTTTTATTTGGCCTCTTTCCAGTTCCTGGATCTGGCCCCTAGATCCAGTGTGTACCCCCAAGCACTGAAAGACTGAGGTCAGAGGAAGGGAGTGGAGTGAGGGCATGCATGCAAGGATAGGGGACAGATCTATGACTCAGATCTGGGATCTAAGTATACCCTTTAAGCACTCTATCTCCAATCTCTATGCGGCCCTCAAAGTTTGTACTAATTTTTAAAGTGGCCCCTGGGAGGGAAAAGTTTCCCTATCTGTTATAGAGGTTAACTCAGAGAACTTCTGTTCATCTTCTCACTTTTTTCCTTTTTTAAATTAGATTCTCTTCACTGATATCTCAAAAGCCAGATGGCCTAATCCTGATAGTGCTGGTGGGGCAATATGTATGGATAACAGCAGTGTGAAGATCTCCTCATTAGATGGTCATGCTTCGCTCTCTATGTCAGAACTGCAGCAAGAGTTTACAGTGGAGTTTTTATGCAAAGTTAGCCAACAGTCAACAGCATCCTTACCTTTCTCAGAAAATAACAAAACAAAACAGAGGATTAAACAAGCGAGAGGTCAATGTAGAAAATCAAGTGGAAATTCCGTCTTAAAAACATCGCCTAGACAGCTGAAAACTGACAGTAAGGAAAATGAACACTGCAGAAGTACAAAAAAGGATGTGGAACTAACCAAATCAAAGAACTATTTAAGCCAAACAGAACAAAGAGATGATGAGGCCTCTTTGTCATTTAGTAGTTCTTCTGAATATACTTGGGTTACACAGCACTGGCCTGTTTCCTCATGCCCTGAAGAATGGAAATATCCTTTGTCGTTGGCATTAATGTTTTATCAGTTGCACACGAATAACACAGTTGAAGTCAATGAAGAAAACAAAGACACTAGAAATATAAGGTCTGATGTCTTCAACAAATGTGAAAAATCTAGGACATTCACCTGTCTTCCTAAAGCTTTGGCACTCAGCTGTCATGCTCCACACCTCCACAGGTAACCTTTTAGTTTCTGCAGTATAATTTTTATTCTGATTTAGAGAACGATAAGCTCCTTTAGTAGCTTCATGTACCTTACAGAAATGTTAACCAAAATATTATTTTAACCAAAGTAATTTTTTGTTTAATGAAGATGGATACTAGTCCTTAAAAACTGTGTATTTATATCAAACATGGAGATGTTTTCTTATGAGCAGTCATTGTGGAAAACACAGTGAATGTAGGTCCCTGCTTGTGAGCATCATGATGTGTGTGCGATTGTGATCGGTTAATAGCAGAAAAATTAAGTTGATGGATAATTTTTTTGTTCATGAATATGCCATTCAAAATTAAAGATACTAGAAAAGGTATAGTACCATTGCTCTGGATATAGAGCAAACAATGCTCACAAAGTGTACCAAAATGACTTTTCTTTATTTTTCTCCTCATACCTCTGCATCCTCCTCCTGTTGGGTAGTTCTACCACTGACCGATAGGAGGCAGAGGACTAATTTTCTTTCTGCACCTGCGTCACTGGAACTACCCAGCCGCCTCTCCAGTCCGTCGTCTGCCTCGAGACCAGTAGGACGCACCCTCATATACTCAGGACCTTTTTTTTAAAAAAAAAAAAAAAAAAAAGCTATGTTTATTGAAGGGGCAGCGATCCCGGACGCGGTCTCGGGCTTCGCTTCTTAGGCTGATTGACAACAACAACAACAAAAACCGGCCGGTTCCCTTGCACTGCGCCGGGGAGCAGGGGATGCCGCGCAGCTTCCCGCCTAGCGAGAGGCTCCTAGTCTGGCGATTCCCCCGCCGTTGATCGGGATCAGCGCTGCTTGATCCGGCCAAGGTAACAAAGAGGGCCGAAGTTAAATAAAAGAAATGAGTTCGGCCGGGAAAGAGCCAGTGGTCGGGGCGGGAACGGCTATGGAGGAAGGAGGCTCCTTGGCCTCACAGGGCCCCTCTCTAAACTCAATAGCCCAAACCATGGGCGAGATTTTGGTCTCCCTCAGGGAGCTTTCCCGACCAAAAGCGGGGAAAAGAAAGAGGGACCCTCCCCACGCCTCGAGCAGGGCCGGCACCAAGCACCACAGGGCGGGAAAACCCAGAGCAGGAAAAAAGGGCAAACAGCCACCAGGGGGAGCTAAGGCCCAGTTACTGCTCTCTCCTCAGAGCTCTGAGGAGGAGGATCAGCCAGGAGGTTCCAGCCAGGCCTATGGGACTGAGACTCTGGCAGATTCTGACTCTGACTCTGAGCTCGGGGACGGGGTCTGAGTTAGAGGAGGGGGGAATATGTGGATGCCTCCACAGACCCCAGAGATAGAGACAGACATTTCCCTAACCAGTGTAGAGAGGAGTTGATGGGACATGTCGTCAAAACCCTCCAGCTTAAGGAGAAGCCTTCCAAGGAAGCCGCATCTGACTCTCAGGAGGAGGAAACTAGGGAGTTGATCCCCACCCTGCACGACAGGGACCATGGGCTACCCCTAGATAAGGCTTTTGAAAGATTGGTACTGGAGGAATGGAAATACCCAGACAGGGCCTTCAAAATGAACAAGGCACAGGACTCCCTTTACGCCTTTTCTAGGAGAAAGGAGCTGCTATTCAAGAGTCCAAAAATCGACGCTGCAGCAGCCTCTCTGGCACATCAGACTGTCTTTCCGACGGAGGGGGACTGCCATCCTAGGGACCCCACAGATCGGGGGGGGGGGGCTCTGCTCTTAGGAGGGCAGTGGACGGTAACACAGCTTCCCGTAAGGTCAGCATTGTGGCTTCGTATGTATCCAGGGCACTCATGTCATGGATGCAGGAGGCCCAGGACCCGGATCAGTCTGAGAGAAAATCTCAGAAGCTATCTTCCCTTATCCGCTTGGCTTCCGCCTTCCTGGTGGACGCCACCACTGATGCCCTGGTCTGGTCAGCTAGAGCCATGGCCAATGGGATATCAGCGAGACGTAGAGTCTGGTTGCGATCCTGGCAGGGAGACACTACGGCCAAAAACAACCTGGCTTCTGCCCCCTACAAGGGTTCCAAGCTCTTTGGGGTTTGCTTGGATAAGGTACTGGAGGAAGTAAACCTTAAGGACAAGCCTAAAACCCTCCAACAGATCACACCAAAAAGAGGGGTTTTTTTCATGGCTACCCCTTTAGATTCAGGGAATTTGGGGGTACCTCTAGACAGATGCACTCCCAGGGACCCAGGTTCCAGTCAAGTAACTTCTCCTTTTGAGGGAGGGGCTTCAGAGCAGGGAGATATGACAGGCAGAGATCCAGGGGAGTTGCCGGCACTCAGAGCAAGCAGGAGGCCTGACTATGCCTCCGTAGAGGTAGGG
>QEPC01010419.1:219115-238833 GCA_003113815.1 Sphenodon punctatus
GGGGGGGGGGCTCTGCTCTTAGGAGGGCAGTGGACGGTAACACAGCTTCCCGTAAGGTCAGCATTGTGGCTTCGTATGTATCCAGGGCACTCATGTCATGGATGCAGGAGGCCCAGGACCCGGATCAGTCTGAGAGAAAATCTCAGAAGCTATCTTCCCTTATCCGCTTGGCTTCCGCCTTCCTGGTGGACGCCACCACTGATGCCCTGGTCTGGTCAGCTAGAGCCATGGCCAATGGGATATCAGCGAGACGTAGAGTCTGGTTGCGATCCTGGCAGGGAGACACTACGGCCAAAAACAACCTGGCTTCTGCCCCCTACAAGGGTTCCAAGCTCTTTGGGGTTTGCTTGGATAAGGTACTGGAGGAAGTAAACCTTAAGGACAAGCCTAAAACCCTCCAACAGATCACACCAAAAAGAGGGTTTTTTTTCATGGCTACCCCTTTAGATTCAGGGAGTTTGGGGGTACCTCTAGACAGATGCACTCCCAGGGGCCCAGGTTCCAGTCAAGTAACTTCTCCTTTTGAGGGAGGGGCTTCAGAGCAGGGAGATATGACAGGCAGAGATCCAGGGGAGTTGCCGGCACTCAGAGCAAGCAGGAGGCCTGACTATGCCTCCGTAGAGGTAGGGCGCAGGCTCCAGCGCTTCCAGGAGGCATGGCTCAGCTCCGTGACAGACTCTTGGGCCCTATCCTGTGTCTCAGAGGGATACAGGATAGAACTAGAGTGCACACCAAGACAAAGATTCGTGGCCTTCCCAGTGCCAAGAGACCTTTCAAAACACAGAGCGCTGACAGCAAAAATTCAAAGACTGACAGAAATTCAGGCAGTAGAAGAGTCCCCGTACGAGAACGCTTTGCAGGCATCTATTCCATCCTTTTTCTGGTGGCCAAGAAGCAGGGGAAATGGAGGGCGGTTCTAGATCTGAAAGCTCTCAACAAATATGTAAAGAAACGCCGGTTCAAGATGGAAACAGCGGCATTGATTTGTCAAAGCCTTCAGAAGAACGATTGGATGGTTTCTCTGGACCTCGGAGAAGCCTATCTGCATGTGCCAATCTGGAACCCGCACAAGAGGTGGCCATGATTTGCCTACGACGGAAACCACTGGCAGTTCAGAGCTCTCCCCTTTGGTCTATCGTCAGCGCCCAGGGTCTTCACGAAGATCTTAGTACCCCTCATCACCAGCCTTCGCAGTGAGGGGATACACACATACGCGTACCTGGACAACCTGCTGATCAGAGCCAACTCCGCGGCCAGAGTCCAGACGCATCTGAACATCACGATCCAGTACTTGGAGAGGCATGGATTTGTAATAAACAAAGAGAAGAGTCACCTATTGCCATGTCACAGGTTGGAGTACCTGGGGATTTTGGTGGATACCGACTCAGACTGCGCGTTCGTTCCCCCAGAATGACGGATCAAGATCAGGTCGCTAGTTCAACTGCTAAGACTCCGAAACCACATGAGACTCAAGCAGCTAGCGAGATTGCTAGGGCTCATGATATCCTGCATCGGACAAGTGACTTGAGGACGTTTTCACCTTCGTTCCTTGCAGAGGCAGCTGTGGGGTTTTCAAAGAGATCTTACACTAGGACTCAACCCTTGGGTCCCCATCCCAGGAAGCCTAAAGTCTTCAATGTCCTGGTGGTAAGACCAGAAACGCTCCAGGAGGGCGTGCCACTCACAGAACCAATAAGGACGGTTCTAACAACGGACAGCAGCCTCCGGGGATGGGAAGGCCACTCGGGATCTCACTCAGCCCAGGGCATCTGGACACAGAGGGATGCAGGTAAGAGGATCAACTTGCTCGAACTAAAGGCCATCCGTCTCGCCCTACGTCATCTGGCCCCGACCTTTCCCTCCCTGCACATTCTGATGTATACGGACAACGTGACGGCGAAGGCCTATCTCAGTCATCGGGGGGAGGGGTTGAGGTCGTCGGAGTTGCACCAGGAAGCGGTAAGACTGTTTTCGTGGGCTCAGAACCATCTGGACTCCATAAAAGCCCTGCACATCAGGGGGCAGGACAACATACAGGCCGACTGCCTGAGGCGCCAGACCTTGGAACCACACGAATGGATGTTGAACAGGGCAGTCTTCCAGCAAATAGTAGGGTGGTTCAGGCTCCCATAAACACGTCTCATTATATTTTTTGACTTTGAAGGTTACTTTTTTGGTAGCAGTAACATCAGCTAGGCGAGTTTCAGAGCTCGGAGCTCATTTGATGGAGGACAATTTTTGCATTTTTCAGAAGGACTCAGTCACATTAAGATTAGATCAGGCGTTTTTACCAAAAATTAATACTCTGTTTCATAGCTCCCAGGAGGTGATATTACCTTCCTTTTGCCCCAATCCGGTTCACCCCAGGGAAAAGATCTGGCACAGTCTGGACGTTAGATGGCCCTAAAGGTCTATCTGGCCAGGACCAGAAGTTTCAGACAGTCGTGAATATTAGACGGGGGGGGGCAGGGTACCAAGGCCTCTCAAACCCTGATTTCCAAATGGTTTCCAGGGTATTCCAGGGAATTGTAGAGGCATACAGGGCGAGGGGTAGGATTCCCCCTCTTCAGATTTGGGCCCACTCTGTGCGCTCAGCAGCCACGTCTTATGCTTTTAAGGCATACGCCTCGTATGAGGAAATACGCAGGGCTGCTACTTGGGCTTCTTTCCACACTTTCGTTGAGCATTATAAAGTCAATGTTTTTCAGTCAGCGGAGGCTGCCTTTGGCAGAAGGGTGTTGCAGCCGGTACTGGATCCTTCCAGTGCTGCTGACTTCCCTCCCTTGAGGTTAGTATCTGGAGGCTTAGGTCTGTCTCTTATACACATCTAGATGTGTATAAGAGACAGACTTTTGGGGCAGGGGGGTTTCCTAAGAATTATTGCTTCTAGTTTCATTGAACCAGGGACATAGTCTTCTCAGCTTTGGAACGAACTGGAGAGGCAGCTGGGTAGTTCCACTGACACAGGTGCAGAAGAAAGAAAATTAGTCATCTGCCTCCTATCGGTCAATGGTAGAACTACCCAACAGGAGGAGTATGCAGAGTGTATGAGAGAAAGGAATTCACCAATTCTCCTTTCTCAATTACTATTTTCAGAAATAGGAGGGTAGAGAAAAATGAGAAGATCAGGTGTGTGTGCATCTATGTCCAAACATCTTTTTTTACTGCTTAGACACATTGCAGCTTTTATTAAATAACATTCTTTGTAAAGGGTGAAAAAAGACGCATTACTGTAACTGTTAGCCTCATCTGTCCTTTGTGGGGGAAGGGACTTGAGGATTGCAAAAACTATATGATTTTTCACATACAAAGTGACTCTGACCTTTCAATGACTTCCAGTTTTGAGAAATAACTTGTTTTGTTGTAAGCATTAGAGCTGCAACTGGGGACCTGAAGATTCCGGCAGCCCTAATGAACCAGAGTTGCCTGAATCGAACCAACTCCATTCGAGCACCATCGATGCCCAAACGGGATTCGACAGGCGGCTCAATCACACTGGCTGGCCTCTGAAAGTGACAGGACCCAGCCCAGCTAAAACTCAGGCTGGGTCCTGTAACTTTTAAAAGGCCACTTCCCTCTCTCCTCTCCCCCACCCCCGTGCCTCAGCTGATAACCAGGGTATATCTGCCGGTGCCCCCACCCCAGCACCTCTCAGCTGAGAGGCATTCTAGGCAGGGATGCATCAGCTGGCCTTTGAATGCTAGCCCATATCCCTGGCTGCTAATTTTAGTACCTTTTGCAGCATTTACTGGGCAGGCACTGCTTCTTTCAGTTGATTTTTGTATGCTAGAAGCATTTTTTGCCGTGTTTCCCTTCCTTCTTTAACAGGGATAATTGGATCATTTCTGTTGTAAACTTCCGCACAGGTGGAATTTCTGCGATTTCTTTCAGCAGAGACAGCAAGAATCTGAACACTATTCACATCTTCAACTAATCAAAATTGTCTGGTTCAAGGGTGTTCTTTATAGGTAAGAAACAGATTTTCCTTTTTTAAGCTTGTACGTTCAGATGGGAATTGGGATTAAAATATACAATTTCCAGATTCAGTTTTTTACGTTCAGAAGAAATTTACAGCTAACTTGTTCTTTTTTCCATTATTTATTTTATCAAGATTTGTAACGTGATTAAAAACATGCTTTAGATTGTGGCTTAACTTGCATGGTGTCTGGAAGTAAACGTGTTTGCGAAATTGAAAATTCCATTCAACCATATGTTAATTTTAGGAACTGCTCTTTTTTTTTTTTTTTTTTTAAAAAAGCTTTCCATATGTTTTGTGCTAGTATAATTCATCCACCCTCAAGCTAGCATTTTCAAACGGGTTAGAAACCTGACATGACCTATAAGACATCTAAATAAAAGCAATCCTATTTCCGAGCACTCCTATTTCAGAGGTTGTTCCCTTTTGGCTTGGTGAGACTAGCTGAAGGGGTTTTACATATTAATGTGTTTGACTTTGGGCTGGTAGCCAACTCTGAAAATGCTTATCTCAGCTGTTAATCAAACTAGTTTTAGCAAGAATTCAGGATAATGAATTTGTATATAAAATACATATCCCTTTAGAGACTGTTTAAGTTACTGTTTCACATTTGCAATTCATCATCTTACAAGCATATCAGTTACCATTGGACTGTATTGGAATTAAAGAATGTTGTCTTTGTCAGTTGCAGATATGAAGTAGCTAAGCTTTAAATATGACATAAGCCTCAGTCTTTTTTTAGAATACTTCTTGGTCAAATTATACTGAGGGTAAAATATTTCCAAATGTCCCAAGTATATCGCCCGTATGAGCAGAAAGATCAAACTCTAGTCCTGCAACTCATTCTGTGCAGTTGACCCTCTTCACTCCAACCCCCTTGTGTGGAACTGCTCAGGTCCACTCACATGGGACAAATTGCAGAGCTGAGAACGTGCACTTCACCTTACCTGATATTACACAGTCAAGTTGTATGAACATTTATTAATAATTTATATAGCACTTTCAGTGTTCAAAGTTTTTTACAATCCTTATTCTGTTCACCCCTACAATAGCCCTGTGAGGTAAGTCATTATTATTCCCATTTTACAGATAGGGAACTGAGGCTGAGAGAGAATAACTTGCTCAAGACCACCTAAGCTGTTAATGGCTAAGATGGGATTTGAACCCTTTGTCTCTCAAGGTCCAAGTCCAACACCTTATCCAATAAACTGCACTGACTCTCAAGTATGGTTACATGGGCAATATTGATATGGTTGTGGGAACATTAACTCTGAATTTCCTTTTATTTTGTGAAATTTAGTCAAAACTTGCATTCGCATCAGTTTCCTCCTTTCTATTCTTTCCCATACTTCTCTTACCAGTGTCTATGGATGTACTACTTTTTTATATATAGTTTGGCTGCCTCTAAAACAACAAAAATAAACTTTCCAGCTTCATAAAAAAATATAAGACTAATAGTCATTTTTTAAAGTCCACATATTAGGTTAGTGGTGGTAACCTCATCTGAGCATTTTGTTGAAACAATATATTTTAGCGTTAGTAAACTGTAGAATTCTAATTTTATACATATACAGAACTTATATTTGTCTACTTAGCTCATAAAATGCTTAGAAAAATTAACTGTTAGTGATATCTTTTAGATTCATCCATGGTACTAACATTATAGAAATTTATCCTGGTGATGGATCAGTTTTCAAATCAGAAGGTGCATTTTTTGGGAAATATTTTGTACATTATTCCATCCAGGAAAGAACAAGGCAGGTAAGATAACACAATGGTGCTTTTTATTTTAAATCCTTATTGTGGTACTCAGATGTTTCATTCCAGGTCAACAACATGCTTCATCTTGAGAAACTAATGCAACAGAATTTGCTACTTTCTTGCTAGCTCTAAACAACAGTTTTAAGACTCTCCCCATAGGTAACACCCATACCTATCAAGTGTCCCAAATTGTGTGGGACAGCACGGATTTCAGCAATTTTATGCTGGCCTGCCTGCCTGCCCCACCTTTGTCTTCCACTGCCCCGGTTTTGAAAGGTATGGATCATCTGAGTACAGTGTGCTCAGCACCAGGTGGCCCTGACTGCCGCATCACTGGCTCCCAGTGCAGGCAGGTGTGCCCCTGCAGCAGCCTGGCCTGCCTAAGAGCGGTGCTGTACTTGGCACTCCGAGTGCCTCTGCCTCAGCTGAGCGGATAGAGTCTGGGAGGAGACCCCTCGCCCCCCCTTCCTCTCCAAGCGGATCTGGCTGCAATCAAAGGGGCTGCAGCAGAGAGGGATCAGCGCACGGCGCTTAATGCCTCTTACAGACCTCTCATAACGCTCTCCCTCTTGGTGAGGGGTGATTGGGGGCAGCTTGCAAACACAGCTGCCAAGGAGAGACAGAGCCAGCTCCAGGGCTCCCCACTTGCCTCAGCAATCTCAGATCCTTAATGGAGAGTGTCAGGCACCGGTAACTGCACGGTCACTCAAGCCACAGCACCCCCGCCCCATCCCAGTATCCATCCCAGTCAGCGTCCCAGATCTTTGTATTGTTCCAAGGCAGGTCCTGCATACCAGTGACCTCTGACTGACTGAGAATATTACCTGGCCCACAACTAATTGCTCAGTCAGAAACAGGGAGGTTTTATCACTTGGGTAACTTTTTAATATCTCCTCTTTCCTGTACTGAATGTCTGGCAGCCAGGATACACATTTTAGCACAGAGAGCACTTTATGCTTGGACTAGATTAGTTTCCCCTCCCTCCCCACCCAACATTTTATAGGGAATATATACCTTAAGTTGCTTATAGTAGGGGTGAGGAACCTCAGGTATGTACGTACTACATCAGAGTGTAAATTCACATTAACTCAAGCAAATCAACACAGGCAATTTTTATACAAATAATAAATTTGCATAACCTAACGCAAATTAGCATGTGCAAATTTTATGCAGTTTATGTCCCTCTTTCTTTCTGAGTGTTGCTGCCTCTCTTTTCAGAGGCTAGGGGTTGAGAGGTATGGTGACACCTTTCCCTTCCTACTGTATCTTTCAGAGAAAAGAGATGATGTATTCAGTAAGCAATTTGCCACCTGATATGCCAGGAGGTCTATACTCGGTGTGCTCCATTATTATACAAGCAACTAGGTGAACTATTTCTTTTGTATATTTTATTCATTGCTCTGAACCTTTGTTTTTATAATTGTGTTTTTCTAGATAGATTTCAGTTTTTAATTCAAAATGTGCTGTGTTTAGACTACTTATACTATCAATAGTGCCAGAATCCTACACAGACATGTAGAAAGCAGATCGTAGCTGTGTGCATGAAGCAACTCTCTAATTATGGAGTATAGTATTTGTTTTTTCCCTTTTGTATAAGATGCATTTTGTTCTTCCTAGAATTCTGCAATACTGCTATAAGATGAAGCTTTCATTAACACATAATTACAGTATCTGCTGCTGGAAAATGGTATGTAACTGAGGATTTGTGAGTGTTCTAATGTTTGGATGGTAGCACATGTTTTATTGTCTCTCTGTCCTGTTGATCTTCTGGGATAGGAGGAGGTGGGCATAAATGGGGAGGAATAACCTATTGCTAAGGGATGGGAGAGGAGAGGCTGAATCAGATTGGTGTTAACAAGCCAGGTGAGGGAGGAAGTTATTGATGGTGCGGGTAGGGTGTCTCGTGAACCTCTGACCTGAGCAGTCGGGGAAAAAGCCAAACATTACCAACGCAATGGAACTTTAAACTTAATTTTCCTGTGCACGTTTTCCACCTCAGACACGTGGGATGGATGGAAGAGAGATGCTGCCTGTTCTTATAAGTGAAATGGTTATTCTCAATGTGGGAAGACTTGCTGCATATTCTGATGATAAAGTACATGCTGTGTTTTATGATGGAATAACCGTGACCATGAACTGGGATTTCAGCTTTCACAATGGAAAAACCCAAGTAAGCTTTATAGAGAATTTTTATCTTAAAGAAGTGTCTGCTTTTAGGAAAATTAACCAACAAGAAATCCCAAAGGAAAAGTTCCTTTTAGTTTAGAGACCCATACAAATTTAGCTCTTTTAAGAGTGTCTTACCTGCCTTTGTTCATAGGCATGTCAGTTCTATCTTTTGGTTCATCCATACAAGTTTTTAAATCAGTATTTTGACTTTGATATTTTGCCCAGTGGCAAACTTCTTTAGTTGCCTTCATTAATAACAGTCCAGTATTTTAACAAGAGTGTCCCAGCAAAAGATTTCTTCTTTATCCCATGTTGAAACTCCATAACCCGTAATTGACAGAGGCAGCTTCATAGCAAATAAATGTATTATGCACACTCTTAAAATTGTTCCGTTGCTAAATAAATGTTATTTAGAGCGTGGTTGCCATATTGGTCCCCAGTATGAGAGAAAGTAACTAAGATCATCTATTTTCCGTTGTTGAGCTCCCAGCCTTCTCACTCTTTCCTAAAACTGGGCTCTGTGAAGCTTTTGAAGTCTTGCACACAGTCACCAACAGAAGCTGCTCCAATAAAAAGACTCCATATTGGGTACTTTGGGCCTGATTCTAAACACACACATGCACACACGACGTGCACACTTTACACACACATTGCACGCACTTTGCATGCGTGCGGCATTCTTTACACAGAAGTTGTGCAGGTTGCCTGGGGTTTACTGTCGGGCTGTTTGCCAGCAGATATGCAAACATGCATGGAGCAAGATGCATCAAGAAGTAAAATAGCACTTGTATAGTACATTTTTCAAGATAACTACGTGATAATTATGAAAATACAATTAATTAAAATTGCTAAAACAGAAGTTTCTTCGTTAAACTGAGTAAAACAGGAAGTGAAAGGGATGCTTTTTTCCCCATTCTTCTCTCACAACATGGTAATCCGCTCCGAGCTGAGTTTAGAACTGGGGGGTTTGTAGTACTTATTCCTGAGATTATGCTAATACTTAAATCAGAAAAACCCTATTTGTTGTACTATAGAACCATTATCCTATTCTACCTTCCGCTTGTACGAAAAATCGAGATGCTGCCACGGGCTGGTGTAAACTAACTTCTCCTGATGGAGCACAGCAGCTGATCGAGATAGACTGTCCAGGTGTCTATGAAAGGTACATGTAGATCATCTAAATATCTTGACATATTAATGAATTCAATTAGTTAAATGTGCACACCTGTATTTATAAAATAAACACTGGGGATATCTGTACTGATTGAAGTAGCAAAAACCCAGAGCGCATAGTTCAGAGCTATAATCAACTGAATAAAACCTCATGGAAAAGAAGAGGTAAATCTGCTTCCTGTGTCTTGAGTTACTGCAACCCCTTTGAGAAATCAGTAGCTCGTTGTGTTTTCTTTAGTACAGAATGTTTACACACGTGTGAGTTTGGAGAGCTTGTTTTACTTATTTTTGGTCACATTTATATTGATGATTTTTTACCTTATTGGTCATTTTTTATGACTACATCATAATGATGAAAATACAAGGAATTAAATTGCTAGAAACTTGCCTTTTCCTCCCTCAAACATAACGAAAGACAAAGATTTAGGTGGTGCCATTTGTTAAAACATCCCAGTCAAGCCAATTGAAATTTAACTTTAAATATTTTTGTCCCATGAAAAATTAAAGCCTCACATTCTACACTTGGAATTTAATTTTACTAAAGCTTGGGGGAAGAAAGTAAATAAAAGATGATGAACTGTGGTGAGGAGAACTGGTTATGCAGTTGATTGGATGATATAGAACATTGTGTAAATTTCTCAATGTTTTTAAAATGGAATTACATTATAATTGGTATTCTCAAATATACTCGCTTTTATCAATCCATTACCATAATTTTTTCCTGCAGTTAGACCTACCTCCCTTCCACCAGAAAAAAAACACCAAATGTTTGCTTTCCTTGGTACTGAATATTCACTCAATGGTTCCGAAGAGTGAGGTAGAGTATTGGGTGGGGAGGGGGTTGTTTTTACTGCTTTATCAAATTCACATGAGAGCAGTTTTTGTTAAGCTTAAACATTTGTAATTGTGTATAACTTAAATACCTACTAGATCTTTATAATCGGTTTTGTTAGTATCATAGCAAATTCTCTTCCTCTTAACACAGGTACATCAGAACTGTAGTAGCATGGGGCAGAAGTTTGAATAATGAGAGAGAGGTGCTTACACATATTCCAAGCCCTGTCACTGAAGAAAACTGGTATACTTCTTAATTATCTTTTATAACTCACAAATACAAAAGAGCTCCACCAATGTTTTTGGTTGGGATTTCTAAAGGAGCTAAATCTTTTTTTTATTTTTGTATTAACAATCCTGAAGTTGTTGCCACTGCAGTAAGTGGTGTTACAAGTACGTCACTCGGTTTTAGGATCAGACAAGAAAACAAAATGTTTAACAAAAGAGCCATATTTAAACATAAAGCATTTCCATACTTGTCATGGCAAAACACAACGTTCTAGTCAAAAGGAGAACCCTTTTCAGTCTGAAGGATGGCAAAGAAGTTTAAATAAATAAATAAATAAATATATGTTCCCTCATTCAAAGTTCTTCTAAGCACTTAGGCATAGCTTGGTACATCCTAAATAATGTCTGCACTTATAATTTTTGACGGAGTCCTTGGATATTGTGGTAAAAAGCACTATTAGACAAACCCGGGCAATTTGAAGTATGGATTATAGAATCTTTGAGATGTAGATCGTAGCTTTCTATATCGGTCAAAGATTCTGTGGTACATGTTTTGTTTTGTCTGGGGCTAAAACAACATCTCGCAAAAGGGAGAAATCTCATTGAAACCCCAGTACTCTGTTAGTCCCAGGACAAGCCGAGCACCTGCATATCTTTGCTGAGTTCTCAATGAGGAGGGAAAACATTACTGTACATGTGCAAATAGCCACTGCCCTTAACCAAAATGGCAGTGATAGAGTTGCCACCATTTTGGTTAAATGCAGCGGCCATTTGACATGTTAAATCCGCCACTCTTAACCAAAATGTCATCAGTGCTATCACTGTAATTTTGGTTAAAGGCAGTGGCCATTTGCGCATGTGTAAGCAGCCCAGTGGCCATTTTGTGCATGCACAATGATTTTTGTTGTGTGGGGTTGTTTTTTTTAAATGTTTTCACCGAGAACTTGCACCATCTCAACATAGTGAGACGTATTCACAAGCAGCAGTTTAGCTGCTTGTTTCACCCCTAGCTTTGCCATTATTAGTTTGACTATAAAAAGACAGTTCTTTCTGCTTTTTTGCTGAATAGGTGACAACAATTAAAAAGACACTGTGAACATAAGAATCTTACTTCTGTTTGAAGTATCTTTGCTATCCATAGTTATGAAGTGACATCTAAAATTTGTATCACTGGCATTTAAGACCAGATATTTTTGTCTTTGTTGTGTATTTGACAGCGCTTTGTGTGTAGTCAGCTTTCCCAGTTGGCTAGTGTTTGTGTTTCACACAGTAACCAGAGAGATTTTTTTAAAGTATTTTAAAGAAATGCAGACCTGTCAGTTCCATTGTATTTCTCAGTAGCCTACAGCTTTTTATTATTATTATTATTATTAACAAACATTTATATAGCGCCAGCAGTGTACCAGGCACTTTACAAAGTAATAAAATAGACATGGTCCCTGCCCCTAGGGCTTACAATCTGAGAGACAGGAGCTGGGGGAGAGACTTAGGAAGGGGAACAGAGGGAGAGACAAGGGGTCTAACATTCATGAAGATGCGAGGTCTCAAGTGCACGTACTTGGCTTGGTTACGATGAGAATGAAAGCAGGCAGGTCCATGTTGCAAGGATAAGGGTAAACTGATCGTAGGTATAGGAATAGTGGCTCAGCAGGATAAAGAGTCAGACAGAGCAGAGCGAAAGAGGTGAGTTTTAAGGAGAGATTTGAAGGCATGAAGGGAGGGGGCAAGGCGGATGTGGACAGGGAGGGAGTTCCAGGCATGGGGGGCAGCAAGTGAGAAGGGACGAAGGCGCTTAGGGGAGCAGGGAAGGCGTGGAAGGGCGCGAGAGGGGACAGAGGAGGAGCGAAGTGCACGGGCTGGAGTATGGAGGGCGATAAGTGCAGAGAGGTAGGGGGGAGCAAGGTTGTGAAGAGCTTTATAGGTGAAGAGTAGGAGCTTGTGCAGGATTCGTTCAGGAAGGGGAAGCCAGTGAAGCGAAGAGAGGAGGGGCTGCACATGGTCGAAGCGACTGGCGAGGTAGATGACCCTGGCACCAGAGTTTTGGACAGAGATGAGGGGAGAAAGGGGAGACCGGGGAAGGCCAGTGAGAAGGAGGTTACAGTAATCAAGGCGAGAGATGACCAGAGCATGAACAAGAGTTTTGGCAGACGAGATAGAGAGAAAAGGGCGAATCTTAGCAATGTAATGGAGGGAGAAGTGACAGGATTTAGCAACAGAGTCAATGTAGGGTTTAAAAGAAAGGGGTGAGTCAAAGATGAAGCCTAGGCTACGGGCTTGGGGGACAGGCAGGATGGTGACTCCATCAATAGTTATAGCCATCTCTAGGGGCTACAGGGAAGCTTTATTACTTTATGCAAGTTTAAATTCTACAATTTTTTAGGACTTTAGCAGATATGCAATAGTAAAACTACAGCAGTTGGCAAAGGTGCTGGGACAGGTGCATTATCTGTAACTACTTTAAGTTTATATTTCTAAAATTAGCTAGATTTCATGTTGAATCTTATCCTTTCTGTTTCAAATGCTGTTAAGAGCTCTGCTGTCAAGTTAAAGATGGTAATATGCAAACATAATCTGGCATGACTCATAAAGCGCTTTGTGAAAAGAAGTTGACAGTTCAGAAAGCGGGGACTAGCTAGTGCTTGCTGACTGAAAAACAATAAGTAGGTAGGAGGAGAATATTCTCCCAAGTAGAGCTCTGACCTTGCTTAACTTCTATAATATCACTGACTTGAATATGATGACTTGCTTGTGGGTGTCTGCAGGAATCCAATCCAAGAGGAGTGGATGACTTGAAGGTATCTGAGTGGGCTCTGAGCTTGCCTATTTTTATAGTTATGGAATGTTGTAGCAAGAGACCACTCAGCTGCCTCAAGATTCTGTCTAATGACCATCTCTACCCAGAGTAAATGAAGGCATGATGATGACCTGGTCCTTTGTCAACAGAACAAGTGAACTACCATCTAAGCACCTAACTAAGGTGTAATTTTTTACAGGAACGGTGTGTGAAAACATGTGACGACGGCAGTCCATCAAGCCACAATTTGGACTGGGGTGCCACTCTCACCCCTCTAGATCAGATCTGGCTGCAGAACAAACATTCACACAGCTAGGCCGGGGGGAGGGAGGGCTGGCACAGCCCTGCCCCCACGTTGTTCACAGCATCCCACCTCCACCCACGATGGGCAGCCAATGACGGCTGCTATGACTGCCCATCATGGTGGCCACTCTGGGCCAGGAACAGCAGGCTACCACACGTGATAGCCTTCTGTAGCCTGGTCGGGCAGACCTTTCCTCAGGCATGGTAGTGGCTAGCCACAACCATGCCCAGGGAAACACCTGGATGCCCCTTAGCAAACGTGATGGTGGCCAATGGGTCATCGTCATGTTAACACCCAGTATGTACTTTGGCTTCATCTTCACAGTGCTTCACCAGAGTTTTTGTAGGTGGAGCACATTGAGGACTAGGATCACATTGAATGTAGAACTCCTTTAGTCATCTAATCCTTATTTTGGTTAAATGGGAGCTGACCTCTTTAGAAATTCTAGCCTGCTATTTGGAACAAACAAGGTCTCTATAAGAAAAAGTTGACATATCTAAACTTTTGAGTGATTTGGGGAGTGTTTCCCTCCTGAGGGATTTTTCTCATAAATTGCAAACATTTGCAAATAATAAAAGAATACTTATTTGAAAAGAACTACTACTTTGCTGTCATTTTTAATCCCTACACAACAAAAATATAAAAACGGGATTAGAGCATTTTTTGCCTGTACTTGTCTTTTGCACAAAGTACTGTTATTAAACGGCAAAAAAATACCATTGCATGGAATAAAACATATTGAAGCTTTATTTTCTTTTGGACAGGTCTGTTGTTGCTGAGCTTGAGAAAATAAAAAGGTTCAACTGTATCCTTTGAAAGTATTCCTTTGATATAATATCAACATATGTAAGATTTTATTTTTTTAAATGATTGGATGGTCCTCCATTAACTAATTTTGCTAATTTGTTACACATACTGGTTTTTAATATTCATCTCGATTTTAATTTTCATCCTAGGCATGACACCAATGTAATAATACAGAGTTCAAGCAGCAGCTCTAGTTTTTTTTTTTTTTAAATAGCCATACCATTTGTATCTCTTTAAACTTATGTGAACATAAATTATGATGATAGCTATATTTACAGTGCATCATATACTCAAAACCTGTCCCGAAACTTGCAATTATACTATCAGATGTGGTGATTAATTAGATCTGATTTTTTTTCTTTTAAATTCATTTATTGATATGTACAGATAGCTATGCATAGTTAGGGAAATCTGCAAAAAGTAACACAAACTTTAATAAAATAAATGAAAAATTCTTAATCAGCATGTGATGCAAAATAATAGTTGCAAAGTAAAAAGTCAAACACTTTCACTACTAGGGTGGTGAGAAGACCGTTTTTTCCTTAACAAAAACCCCTTAGTTTTACTAGAAAATAGCAGTCTTCCCAACAAGAATTGGGTAATGAAAAACAATCCATCCTCCAGTGCTGATAGACAAAGCAATCCAGAAAGTTCCTGTTTATCAGAGGAAGTTAGTAAAAAGAGCATTTCTGAGACTTTGGAAAAAACTTCTAAAGTCATCCAAGATATTGAATCTCTCCTAGCTTCCTCTGGGAAGTGAAGCTTGGACAAGCACTTCAGTGGCCCACATGATTTCAAAAGAAAATGCAGCATCTGGTCCTAAGGGATAATGTCTTATATACATTATTGTCCTGAATAATTGACTTTGACCTAATAGCAGAACTATAGCAAGTCATAAGGACAAGCAAAGATCCTTGAGAGGAAGTTACATTTGTTCTCCTGTTCTATTTATACATATAGCTTCATTGAAAATGCCTTTTTGGAGAGAGATTCAAAGGACTCCATATTTTGAATATTTGATACTTTGATTTTTGTCAAACTATTCTGTTATCAATTAGGATACTATGTTCCAGTTATATTTAAATGTACATATTTTACAATGTATATTGGTAAGCTTACTTTGTGCATTCCTAATATCAGAAGAATATTAAAATGGAGACATTAAACATTACTTGTAAGCTACGTTTACGTTTTTCTGAAAATTTTACAATAAAGTCATTCACTACATTTTTGTTCTGCTTGGTAAACTTTTTTCTGTTCCTCTACCAAAAAAAAAACCTAATAACTTTTGCTTTCAAAAAATCTGACAAAAAAGAAGGTTTTTAAAGTCCCTTCCTGTTCTACTCATACAGACCATGCGGTTACCAACAGAGCATATTCCCCTATGAAATATTCTCCAGAGGTCTGTATATTGCTACGACTTGCTTAAAAAGTGCTTCCATCATTTCTCTTATTTATTTATTTATATAAGGCCAAAAATGTACCTGGCCCTGAACAATCATGATTTGTGATGCATCCCTTCCCTCAGAGGCTTACGATCTAGAATGGACAAGTAGACAGGGGTGTTAAGAGGCACATAGGGAGGAACAGGGACACATTCATGAAGCTAAGTTGTAGGTGCACACACTTAGCTTAGTGGTGTGCCTCAGGGATCTGTATTGGGACCAGTGCTGTTTAATGTATTCAATAATGATTTGGGAAAGGGTGTTAAGAGTGAGGTGATCAAATTTGCAGACAACACTGTCACAGGTTTTGAGGGTCCAACACCCCACTTTCCTGGGTTGGATGACTTAATTTCCCTCACTTGCAGCCCACTGGAACCAGTTCTCTCTCTGGCTGGTCCAGTCCTGCAAAGGGGAGAATCCGTGACCCAAGGTCCTGAAAGCTTCCCGTTGCAGACACACTCTCTGGGTTCGCAAGTGTTTGAAAACTCAAGTGGCTCGATTGTGTTCCCAATGTCAGACCACAGACACTTCCTCATAAAGATAAGAAGAAAGTTTATTGATTACATAAGACAATATATTTGATACAGAGTGGCTAAAGTAATTAAAAGTAACAACGCATTCCTATCCTATACTGGGTGAATCTCTATATAAAGCTTACCCTGTAGAAAGCACATTCTCAGTCAGTGGGGTGTCTTTCCTCTCAGTCCATACTTCCAGCAGTCTTCTTGCTGGCAAGAAACATGTAGATGAGTTCTTTCCAAGAGGTAGAAGATGGCTTAATGGCTCTCTTTGTCTTGTCCATGTGCTTAAATACCCTTTTCAAAGTCTTTGTTGGTTCTTCCGGCCTTGGGGAAACCTGAGGCTTGTCACATCCGCAGAAAGGCAAACAGGAAGATCCATCTCCATAGAATTCCGTCTGGCGTCTCCCTGAAGTCACATTCTTTATCTGTCTCCACTTCCTGGAGTTTCCCAACTGTCAGTTTACACTACATGATTACCTGACTTGAGTTGTCAGTTCTCAACATTACATCCATGTTTAACCTTTAGTGTTACATATATGCTAGACCTATAGTTCAGTATCTTTCCTGTGAGGCCTCATGTTCCTCCGTGACAAACACCAAGTTATTCAAGGTAGTTAAAAGACAAGCAGACTGAGGAACTGCAACAGGATCTGTACCTGGGCATCTAAATGGCAAATGAGATTTAATGTGGACAAGTGCAAAGTGATGCACCTTGGGAAAAATAATCCAAACTATGCGTACACAATGCTGGGTACTAAGCTAGGTGTTACCACTCAGGAAAAGGATCTGGGGGTGGTTGTGGATTGAAATCCACAGCACAGTGCGCAGCAGCAGTCAAAAAAGCAAACAATGTTAGGAATTATTCGGAAGGGGATAGAGAATAGAACCGAGGATGTCATAATGCCTCTATACAAATCAATGGTGTGACTGCACCTCACATAGTGTGTGTAGTTCTAGTTGCCCTATCTCAAAAAAGACATAGCTGAACTAGAAAAGGTACAGGGAAGGGTGACAAAAATGATCACGGGCATGGAAGGGCTCCCGTATGAGGAGAGGTTTAGTAGGTTGGGGCTCTTCAACTTGGAGAAGACTGAGAGGAGATATGATAGAGGTCTATAAAATCATGAGTGGGGTGGAACTAATAAACAAGGAGCAGTTATTTACCCTCTCAGCTAGTACTAGAACTATGGGACGCTTCATGAAACTCACCCTGTGAGTGAAAGCAAAAGAAAATATTTTTTCACTCAGCATATAATTGGGTTGTGGAATCTACTGCCAGAGGCTGTAGTAAGGGCTAGTACTATAGCTGAGTTTAAAAGAGGTTTGGACAAGATTCTGGAAGCTAGGTCCATTAGCAGCTATTAGCCAGACAGGCTCAGGGAGCCGGGGGAAAACAACAGGAAATGGATCCCCCATTGTGATGTGTTGGGTGCTTCTCCCAAGCCACCGTGATTGGCCACTGTCCGAGACAGGCTGCTGGGCTAGACATTGATCTGACCCAGTATGGCACTTCTTATGTTCTTCGTTATTAGGAAGGATGGAGATCCTCAAAGATGAGGCAGTAGGAGACTCATAAATGAGCAATCAATGAGAATGAATTGGGGAGGAAGACCTGATGCAAGTTTTTAAGGAGGAATTTGAAGCTTGGGAAGGCTGGAGCAGCGTGTATGTTGAAGGAGGGAATTCCAGGCAGGGGGCAGCATGGGAGAAGAGGTGAAGTCAGTTCAGGGAGCAGGCGACGGGTGGCAACGGTGGAGGAGCAAAGTTCCTGAATGGGAAATACCAGCAGGAAAAATGGAGTGAAGCGATGAAGAGCCATGAAAATGAAGGCAAGATGTTTGTGCTGGATGTGAAGAGTGAAGAGGGACTGAACATGATCAAAGGAGCAGGTAAAGTGGTTGAGCTTGGCAATGGAGTATTTAACAGAAGTGAGAGGGTCAAGGTGAGAGCGGGGAAGGCTAGAAAGGAGGAGGTTGCCGGTGAGGGATGACTAGAGCCTTTGCAATAGGAATAGTAGGAAGGGCTGAAATTCAGCAGTGTTATGCAGGGGGAAGCAGGCCTTAGCAAAAGACTGAATATGAAGTGGGGAGTCAAAGATGAATCCCAGGCTATGAGTTTGGGGGGATGGCCTGGATGATGACACCATCAACAGAGAGTGGAGAGGGAGAGAATGGTTTGGAAAGTGGGAGGGAGATGAGATCAGTTTTGAACAGGTTAAGCTTGAGTTACTGGTGAGTTCCAAGTGCAGCTGTCAGGCAGTTAGTGGTACAAGACTGGCTGGGGAGCAGGTTGGGGTTGAAAGCTGCTGTTAACTGCCCAGAATTTATTTATTTCCATTTGTATCCCATCCTTTCCCTTAGGCTCAGGGTGGCTCACATTTCAACTTATTAACTATTAACATTTAACCATTAAACGAATTAACTCTACTAGTAATCCTCACACCTGTGTGGTAGGTTAGGCTGAGAGATCTGCAACGGGCCCAGTGTCACCCAGTAAATTCATGACTAGTCTCTTCCCCCCCCCCCCCCCCATCAGCTGTTCTCTAGGGCCTCCAGTCCTCCAACCTTGCCTCACATGGGACTCCATGGGGCTTGATTAGATTGCTGTGAAGGAGAGCGTTAGCCTAGTTTAGCCTGGGTGGCCAAGCCTTGGCATCAGCTGCGTCACTGACCGCCAGCAGCCACACATCCCATAGCAGGCCAGTTGCCCAGCCTGAGGCCATAGCAGGCAACATCAGGCAGTGCCCTAGCAGAAGAGCAGGTGCCAGTCCGCAGGCTAAGGTTTCCTTTTCATCCTAACTGGAGGAGCTGCTGAGTAACAGAACAGGTTGGTGAGGGCGATTATGAAATCTTGGGTGTTTTCAAAACCATCTGGGCACGCATCTGCCAGTAATGCTGTGAAAGAGGCGTCCTGCTGCTGCTTGCAGAGCAAGTTGTAAGAAAAATACATCTTAACTAACCAGCATCCTTTTTGTTTACACACACTTCAGAGTTAACAAGCAGAACGCTATCGGGGGAAATCGCTTTGCGTATCTGTTGCTTTGGTTGGTTCTAATTATTTTCTTCCAAAACAAATAACTGAAATTAGCATTTATGTTTTTAAAAAGGAAATGACCATTTGGCCTAAATCACTCGGATGGTCAGCGAACCCTGTTTTTACACCCCGTCTGATCCGGGCTGGGTGCTTGAAGGCCAAACGCTCTAGCAAACTCAGTGCATCCCCCGCCGCCGCCTCGCCTCTTGGGGAGAGGGGCTCGGACCCCGGGGATGAGGCAGGGCTAAACCGCCTCTAGAGGGAGTGACTGCCGGGGAGTTGGGTGGCTCCGGCTTGCGGCTCCTCCCGCTCCCAGCCTGCTTTGGGCCCGGGCTCGATGGGAATTGTCGTTGACTGGCGCTAAGGAAGCGAGTCGGGGCCGGTGATCGCTGCGGACTGGAGGCGGCGCGGAGCGGAGGGGCGGTAGGGAGAGGGCTATTGCTGGGCATAGGCAGCGGCAGAGCCAGGGTCCGGGCGTGGGGAAGCGGCAGTGTGGGCTGAGGGGCGGCATCGCTGAGAGGGAAGGAACCGGGCTTGGGGGGGGAGGTGGGAAGCCGGGGCTGCGCGGTAGAAACAGGGGAATGTGGGGCAGAGGAGGAGCAGGGCTGGGGCAGAGGGGTGGGGGCTTGGGCGCTGACGGGGAGCAGGGCTGGGGCGCTGGCAGGGGGGGCGG
>QEPC01010419.1:240871-283739 GCA_003113815.1 Sphenodon punctatus
GCAGGGCTGGGACAGAGGGGTGGGGCGGAGGCGCTGACGGGGCGCAGGGCTGGGGCAGAGGGGTAGGGGCGGAGGCGCTGACGGGGCGCAGGGCTGGGACAGAGGGGTGGGGGCTGCGCTGAGGACGGTGCAACATTGCTGAGAGGGCAGGGCGTTAATGGTGGGGCAGCAAGGGCTGGACTGAGGTGTATGCTGGCAGGGCAAAAGGGGCCAGGGGCAGAGCAAGAGGGGCAGGGACTAGGCAGGATGGCAAGGGCTGTGGTGCTGCACTGCTGAACAGGGCGTGGGCTGGGGGAAAGGAGCAGGGACTGGCACTGGCCTGAGCGGCAGCACTGGCAGAGGCGTAGGGGTGGCAGGGGATTGCAGTCAGGTTGGTATCAGACTGCTTAAGGGGGGGGGAGGGTCTACTGCTCCCCTCTCCCCAGCCCAATAGTTTTTGAATGCTGAGCAGGCCTGGCCATAAGCAGGGTCAGTAGGAACCATGATCCAGGGTCAGAGGTGGCCCCCAGGGAAGGCAGTCATGGTAGCCTCAGGACCAGTGCTCCCCTGAGACCCTTGGATGAGCTATTTCTGCAGGGTCTTCCTGCTCCCCCTTCCTCACTTCACCTCCCTGGCTGCTGATTGTTAAAGGGGTGGGGACATGGATCCCGACATTTTATTTTCACCCTGGAAATTCTAAGGTCAACCCTGATGCTCAGATCATTGACACTGAAGTGTCTAACATTGCTGTCATTCTGAACTGCTATTGTTAGATTTCTACGTTAATACCTCGATAGAGATGAAAGGAGAGTTCCTACAAACTGAAATCGATGAGACTTTGGATGTTTTTAGACAAGCGCCTCCCCACCCATCACATGTGTTTCAGGGCTACATTGGCACCCTCTCCAGCCCTGATGCATGGATAATGGGTGAGTAATGAGTGGGGACACACTTGTCTAAAAACACCCTTCATTAGCATGGCAATTGTACAAGTGTTACCCAGATGTGAGAGAAAAAGATAGGGGTATTTGTCAGAGGAAGCAGAACCTTCTCCCTGCCAACTGGTGGTCTACAGCATGAAAAAAATACTTCCTCATATAATTAGGAATCTTATTTATTTATTCGTTCATTTTTTACCTTTCACTTCCCGCAAAGGCTCAGAGTAACTTGCAAGAGATCTGATCAAAAGCAGAGAGGGAAAGATGCAGTTGACCTTGGGAAAATAGAGAGGGACAGATGAAATTGCCTTACAATATGTAGCATTGCCACAGGATTAAAAATGAATAGTGATAATAAACTGACATGAAAATCAATCCCCAGATGCAGCGCATGACCCCATCACTGGTGGGTCATACCTGAACCTGTTCCTGACAGAAACCTACAAGGATTTTTTTTTCTTTTCTTGCCTTGCATACATTGGCAACATTTGTCCAGCTTATTGTAATATCTAACCTCCCCTTTTTAGGGAAGGTTATTGAGAGGGCTGTGGCACGGCAGCTCCAGGAACATCTGGACCGCACTGGTTTCCTTGACCCCTCTCGGTCTGGGTTTCAGCCTGGGTATGGTACGGAGACTGCATTGGTGGCCTTGGTTGATGATCTCCGTCTGGCATTGGACCAGGGTAGTCAAACCTTATTGGTCCTGCTAGACCTTTCAGCTGCATTCGACACAGTCGACCATGAAGTGTTGGTGACTCGCCTGCAGGACCGTGCTGGGATTGGCGGGACCGTCTTTGACTGGTTTCGTTCATTCCTGACCGGGAGAACTCACGGGGTGGTCTTGGGGGAGTGTACGTGTCCCCCCCCCGTTACCCCCTCCATTGGACAGAGTGGATATGTGGGGCTGAGTGACCAGGAACATGAGTGCTGCTTTGTCCACCTGTGCTCCAAGCCCCAGAACTGCAATGAGGGTGAACGGATAAGGGATACTCCTGTTGGAATATTATCCTTCCTCCACGTTGCAAGTAGCACTTTGCGGGGAGCGGGGGAGATGACCTGGAAATGCATTCTTCAGGGCAGCAAAAACCTCTGGCCAGCCATATATATTGAGGAGCCATATAATCATGAATCTACTGGCTACTACTTTGAGCTGCATACTCATGGAGACCCTTGTATTGTCTGGTCTCTCACCTTTCACAATACCTCAGTGATTCTATTATGTTTAGATCCTAGCTAATGTTTCCTCCTATCATTTGCCATATTTAGCATTTCATCAGTCCATCTTAAAATAAGATCTTAAGTGTAAAATGTAGACTCTGCAAAAGAAGGGAACTTGTATGGCAGTGTTTGCAAGTTAGTTCATCCTGCCCAGGCCCTGATTTCCGTGAGTAACTTTATTGGTGTGATAGGGTATGCATGTGTTAGCAATGAGAAACTACAGAGAGAGGTCTAGAATGTCCATACTGGTTCAGACCAATAGTCCGTCTGTCTGACAATGGCCAGTAATAAAAGCTTCAGATGAAATGTACAAAACAGAATTTATGGAGCTATCCAGTATTCCATTTCCATCTTCCATCAATCAGGTTTTACAGCATGGAGTTGAATCCCTTGACCATCTTGGGTAATAGCCAGTCTGTATACATCTATTCTTCATGAAGGTATGTAATGCTTTTTGCTGTGTCTTCAGTTCCTCCCATTATTGTAGGGACTTTAAACTATCTTATTTAAATGCAGTTCTCTCTTGAGAGTGAGGTTTCTGAGCCTTTAGTTATTTTAATAGATTTGAACACCAGAATGACCTGTTATGATCATGTGTCATCTTCCTGAGCTTCCTTCCTTCTCACTAACCTACTGCAAAATGCAGGCCATAGAGTTTCCGCCTTGTCATTCTTGTATTGGACTCAGTAATTTGTAAAAGCTAGAAACGTACATTTTAGAAAGATATAGTCTACTTTGATTTAAACTAGAGATGGCATGTCACCTACTTCTCTTTATAAATCTGTTCAAACGATGTAATGCCATCCCAAATATGCACTTTATTTCCTTTTGAATTTTTCTAACTTCAGTTTCCAAACTTTTGATCTTGCTATGCCTTGTTTAATAGATTCAAAGAGCCTTCTAGTATCAGAAATCATCTACTTGTGTGCATATTTATAATCACAGTCAAGCCCCCTGGTAATATAATGTTTTCTAACAGTTTGATCTGTTTGATTAATCTGTCAAGGTAAGATGTATCTTCCAGACCTCAAATCATTCTTGCAGCTCCTCTTTGAACCCTCTCCAGTTTTTTGATCATCAGTACTGGAGATAGTAATCTGACAAAGACATGCTGTATGTACACATAGGCACTATCAATGACTTGCTAATGTTTCTCTGTTCTCTCACATTTTGATGGGGTTTAGCTTTTGCTGATATGATACCAGTATGAGACTATTACTTGTACACACATTATTAGTATAATCCTAATTTTGATCAGTAGCTCAGGAAGGTTAGGGGTGTACAGCCATTTCTGGAGAGTGCTTTTGTGTGCACAGTACTAGTCTGTAGTGCTGCAAGCTGTAGTATTTTGTGAGGAAAGACAGTTGTTACTCTATTGCCTTAATTTAAAATTGCAGTCTAAAAGGGGAAAGAGTCGGATTTATCTCGTTCAATCCTAAATCAACCTAATTGAGTCAAATACTGACAACAATGATACACTTTCTTTCAGGATGTTTATTTTTTGATGATGATTCTGAAGCCCATTTAGTCTGAAGCTCTAGCATTTGTAGCTTATGGTATGGTCTATTTTTCCAAAATATTATAATTGGGGGTATTTTGGGAGGATAATTTTGCTTTTGTCATAATTTTGCTTTTTTTTCTTCATTGCAGGACATGGGTTCTATGTGCCAGTGTTCCTAATTTGCCTGTTCCTAGAAATATAAGTTCATTTGGATGCTGTTTGAATGGAGGGGAAGCAAACTGGACATCAGCATACAGCAGGCATGTTGTCATGTTCGGTGACGGGCTTTGATAGTTCTAACAGAATGGCTAGGTTACTGATGCATAAATGATTAATAGGGTGCGGCCAGGGCCCTATCTCATTCATTTTATTTTCTTTCAAGACATCTTATTTGCACATATATTTTTTCTTATTTTAAAGTTGGACTAGTAAATTTGTTTTCATCATGACAAATCTTTTCTCACCAGTTCTATTTTGTACTAGTTTAAATACAGTTTTACAAGTTTATAAGGAGAGTAAATTTATTTTCTCCTGGGTTTTATATGCCTGTTTAAAAGCGTCTATAGTATAAAGACAAAGTCAGTGGGATTTTGGGAGAGGAATCATATTTGTGGAAAATTTCGTGGTGGTGATGGTTTTTAGCTATTGTATTTCTCTGCTCTTCTGCAGAATAGCTTAGTGATCCTGCAGTTAACACGGATACTTTGATAGTTGCCTGGGCTGAGAACATCCCTGTTTCTTTTTGTTTGGGGAAAATTTGTGACCATATTTCAATAGTTCTCAAATACTAGAAGATTAGATTAAACAGCTTTAATTGGGATTTCTGCATGTACATAGAGCTGTGGCTTGACCACAAAGTTTCTGTTTTTGAAATCTTTCTTTACTACTTGCTCCACCCCCTGAGGTTTTAATGAAATTTTCTATTGGATCCAAGATAATCTTGTAGTTGGATGTCTTAAAAATACATACACTGGAAGTGGGATTTTCCCCCCTAGCGTTCTGGATTGTTCGAGGTTTGTGTTCTCAGCAATTCCTGCCACTTGTCTGACTAGCAAAAGCTAAATATATTGAGTTTAATTCTTGCCTTAAGGTGGAGATAAAAGATCACAGTATGTGGGACTGAATAATTTTAAGAATGGTACAAAGCATGTTCACATCTGAATGGGCACAGTCATGGTTAATAGGTTCTAAATGTGACCTACTTCTTGTCATCCGTCTGCACAGTCAATACATTATTCATTATTTTTTTCCTGTCTTCAAAATAAATACATCAGGAAACCTTTTTAATTTGGGGGGGAAATCAGTGCCGTCAGACCAGCACATGAAATATTCGTGGCAAGTCCTAAAATAAAGACGCATGTGCTGAAGGTAGAGGGGGAAACTGCTAAGAAAATAGATTAGTTTAAAATTCCCGAGAGTTCATAAGGGAGAAATATATTTTAAACAGAGACATCAGAATGAGTGGTTTGGTTTTTTTCATGTTTTTAAAAAAACCTCTAAGTTTTTTAAAAGACTTTATTTAGCAATGAGTAAGGTTGAAAAGATTTTCATGCTTATCAAAGCACTACTGCATTGCAAGGAGAGAGAACAACCTTCAGGTGAGGAGTACATTTTAAATTGAATATAAGCTTTGAAACTGTAATCTGTTCCCAGAGCTTGTCAAAATAATACAGGAGCATAACATTCAGATATTCAAAACTGAGATTGTGTTCTGAGGGACTGCTTTTTTGTCCTGTGTTTAATAAGTGCTGTATAGAGTTGAGAGAAGAAATTTCCCCTCCCCACCTGTAGCTAGATAAAATTGAGGCCTCCCTCCAAATAAGTACTTATTTTCTGTCACCTTTGTGGGAACGATTTCCTTGAAATCTATTCATGTTGCATGTGTTTGTGATGATGGTAAAGAGAGTAGTTATTCGTTGTTTCCATGGTGCAGGAGTACATCAGGGACCTTTATAATGCTGTCAAGTGCAAATGAACTGGTAAAGAAAAAAAATTAAATGACAGAAAAAGTACCGGATTGCTAAAAGTTTGGACAAAAGTTTAACTTGGAATACAGAATACCAAGAAAGAGTGCTGCGCCACTCTCTGGGTGAAAACAGAAGTGACAGTGGCACGGCGGAGACCTGCTGTGGACTGGATCTTCGCCACGCTGCTGTTACAGCCAGGGCACCAACCCTCGGCTGGGGAGCCATCCTTCCACCCAGTCGGGCAGGGGCCACAACAAATGTGCAGTCGGCCGGTGCTGCGGCCCCAATCCATGACAGGTCACCGTGGTAATCAGTCAAGCCCCCTGGGCCTGCTCTCTACGACCTGCTTTACCTGAATCCAGTGGGGACAGGGGGGCGGTTGCCTGGACTGTGACTTGAGCATTTTGCTGAGTAAAAGTCCGGGCGAGCCTCCAACAAACACCTGGGTCGGGTGTCCAAGCACAAACGTGACAGCGACCCCGCTGGCTAATGTGGATTGCTGTCATGTTTGGGTTTTTCCCTCTGTGACAGAATCAGAGTGTTCTCAGGGTGGTGACTGCTGGGGACGGAGAGCCCTAGAAACATCACTAGAGGTTCCTGTTGAGTGATGATTGCAGGGGAAGGGTATTTCTGAAAGGAGTACTTGGCTGCAGAATACTGACTTTGTGTTGCTACCTTTCATGAAAATTACAGGTTTCTTCTTCGAGGATCTCCGCGATTCTCACTCTTGGGATTCACTTCCTGCTCTGCAGGCACCGGAAAACCTCTCGTCAGCAGTATCCAGGCAGATTACGCCTGGAAAAGACTAGAACATGGTGAGGGCTCCGCCCCCTCCACCCCCCCTCCCATCCCGAGAAAAGCGCGGGTCCGCATCACGAGGGATGGAAGGATAAATAGGGGGAGGAGCCCTCACCGCCTCAGTTCCTTCCAACCCCGTGGCGTTGGAAGACTTCTCGGCGCTTTTCAGCGTTTTTTTGTCAGCTAAGAAAGAAGATTAGAAAATAGGACTTGTGAGTAGGAGTGCCGCCCTAGCCCGTGGGACGTTCCCCGGGCCGTTACGCCCCTCGGGGCAACGGAATGCCCAAGCAGCCGGGGTTTAAACGCTGTAGCTCCTGCCCTGCTACTCTCTCAGTGAGCGACCAGCACGAACGTTGTCTAACGTGCCTGGGTGAGGGCCATAATACCCGGAATTGCGGGGCCTGCTCGGTGCTCTCGAACAGAGCTAAGCGAGCAAGGGCCCTTCGGCTGCAAGACATCCTGACTAAAAGGGCGCTAGAGGGCGGAGAAGAGGGGCCTCTGAGGCTCCCCGCCCGGCACTCCAGGCCGATGGAAATTCCGGCTCCGACGGTCCCGACATCGACGGTACCGCCTAAACCGAGGGCGAGTCCCCACACCGGTACCGCCCGCACCGGCGAACTCGGTACCGAGGGGCCGCACGACACTACGTGCATGCAGACTACCGGTACCAACCGCTCCGCGGAGGGGAGCATCGCTACACACGCGTCCAGCCCTAGGCGCCTGACGGGTAGCGGTACCGAGATACCAGGTGCGCGCGGAGCCGCACACTCTTCGGAGCACGGGAACAAGACCAGCGAGAAAAAGAAGAAGAAGAGCTCTACACGGGAGACGGCACCGTCGGGACCGACGGCGAGTACACAGCAAGAGTCTCCACTACCATCGGGACCGACGAGGGGAACGGCACCGCCTACTCCGCTGTCTCGGTCGGTACCGCCTCTTCTGCTCACGGTACCGGCGGGGCGAAGAGAGTCTCGCTCCCGATCGCCTCGCTACCATTCACGATCCCGATCACCGAGGTATCGGAACGAACATGCACCACTCCGGTACCACTTAGAGCGCAGATCTCGCTCACCCTGTTCATGCTGTTCGCCAAGGGACGGTCACCGGGACTATGGCTATGGCCGCGATTATCGGTACCGATCACGCAGCCCTCCCTCTTATGCGCAGGATTTCGAGTATCCTACACATCCCGCACGGGAGCATCCTTATCTGCCTCCGGCTCCACCTAGAGCGGCGCCAACGGCTACGATATCACGTCCCCCTCCTTCGGAGACGGGCTCGGTACAGGCACCATTGCACCCCGGAACCGTCGACACCGAGACGCTCGAGTCGGGACCGGGAACGAGGTTAGCTCCATCGGGGGCTACGCAGCTCTTGACCTCCCTGTTGGGGACCCACAGAGAGGACACGGTACCGCCGGTACCCCGGATAGCTTCCCCGGGGGCGTCGGCATCGCGATCGTCCTCATCGTCATCCCCATCACTTGAGGAGGATGAGACCATCTCCCCACCACCCCCTGACACCATATCGGACGCTAATATCTCGCTAGCCACAGAGGACTCTAAAGCATTCCAGTCTATGCTGAGGAGGATGGCGTCCTCCCTCCCTAAACTTCCCACGAAAGTGGTTAAAAAAGCCCAGACAGGACCCATATTTGGTATCCTGGGGACAGGAGAATCTGGACACGTAACGTTACCTTTGCTAGACCAGCTGCTGGAACCGGCCACTGTCTTGTGGGCAAAACCGGCCTCTGTCTCTCCTACCAACAAATTGGCAGATTCCTTATATGCTGTACCCAAGGAAGGGGCGCAAATCTTCCATAACCACCCCCCTCCCAACTCCTTAGTAATCGCTGCTGCATCCGTAAGATCCAGAGCGGGGGGAATACAAACATCCCCGGCAGACAGGGAGGGAAGAAGGCTGGATGTCCTTGGAAGGAAAGTGTTCTCCTCGGACTCTCTGTCTTTTAGAATTGCAAACTATGCATCGGCCATGTGCGGCTATCAGCACTGGTTATGGTCTAAGATTGGCACTACGTCAGACCCCAACCAGTTGGCAGCACTGCAGAAAGAAGGCATGCAGATGGCCCAATTTCAATTGACGGCTAACATGCATGTGGCGGATGCCAACGCCAGAGGGATGGCATCTGCCATAGCACTTCGTAGACATGCTTGGCTTCGTTCCACAGCTCTCACCCAAGAAAACAAAACCAGAATAGAAGATCTGCCGTTCGATTGTGAGGGTCTATTCTCTGCCTCTACAGACGACACTCTAAAAAAGATTAAGGAAATGAACCAGACGGCAAGATCCACGGGTGTAGTCAGGGCCATACGTAAAAAGTCCTTTACCACACAGGGCTATGCCTTCTCTTCAAGAAGGACACCCTACCAAAACTATAATTACTTTCAAGCTGGTAAAAGATTCCAGCAACATAATCAGCTCCCTTACCAACAACAACAGGGTGCTCAACAACGCAAGGCATTTGGTAGACAAAGGGGCAGGGGCAAACCCTCCCCTAGTTCGTCGTCTGGACAACAGACAAAATCGCGTTTTTAATGAAACTATGATCAAGGGAGATGATGAGGATGATCCCTCATTCCAGGACCGCCTGTTGCCCTACCTACCTGTATGGGAGGCCATCTCTTCTGATCGTTGGGTCAGAGAGATAGTACAACTGGGGTATGCCATACAATTTCACACAACCCCTCCCCTCTCACCTTGCCCCCCTGGGGCTCCCCCCCCCCTACTCAAATACTAGTTGAAATTCAAAAACTCCTCAACAAGGGGGCTGTTGAGCTCATTCCCAGAAATGGACATAATGCTGGGTTCTACTCTAGGTTCTTTGTGGTCCCTAAGAAGGATAAAGGGTCTAGACCCATACTGGACCTGAGATATCTCAACAAATTTGTTAGAAAGTTTAAATTTCGTATGACTTCCTTACCCGTCATTTTCATGGGCTTACAGCAAGGCGACTGGTTGGCCTCTCTTGATCTGAAAGACGCCTATTTCCACATTTCAATACGCCCTTCTCACCGTAAATTCTTACGATTCGTTGCAGGGGACCTTCTCCTCCAGTACCGGGTCCTTCCATTCGGACTATCCACAGCACCACGCGTTTTCACCAAATGCGTGGCTGTCGTAGCAGCCTATCTGAGACGGCAGGGAGTCAGAATCTTCCCGTATCTAGACGATTGGCTGCTGGCGGCAACGTCACAACAAGAACTTATGAGTCACGTGGAACTCACTATATCGCTCCTCAAAGACCTGGGATTTGTTCTCAACTTGGCAAAGTCACACGTGCGCCCTACACAGCGCTTACCGTTTATAGGGGCAATCTTGGACACCAGACACGCGAAAGCGTATCTTCCCACAGAGAGACTTCTTGCCATACGACATGCATTAAACATTCTCCAAACGCATCCCACCAGGTCAGTTCGTTTTTTCCTTCACTTACAGGGGCTAATGGCTTCCACCACCATGGTAACGCCACATGCACGCCTGCACATAAGACCCCTACAACAATGGCTAGCCAACAACTACACTCCCGCCATCCACCCCCTCAACATGAAGATCTCCATAACAAGGGAACTTCTTCTAAATCTACAATGGTGGGCAAACGCAGAGCAGGTTCTAAAAGGGGTATCTTTCGATCCTCCCAGCATTCAGGCTGTCATTACAACAGATGCATCCCTAACTGGATGGGGTGCGCACATAGAAGACATCAAAGTGCATGGTCTCTGGTCTCAAGAGGAGACGCACCTGCACATCAACCTGCTGGAACTGCGAGCCATACGTTGGGCGTTGAAGGCCTTACTTCCCCGTATCAAGGGTCAGAACATTCAAATCGTCACAGACAATACCACAGCCATGTGGTATGTAAACAAACAAGGGGGAGCACATTCCACTCGTTTATCGAAGGAAGCAGAGACCATCTGGCACTGGTGTATAGATCACGACATACATGTTCACGCCATTCATTTGGCAGGACACGACAACTCGAGGGCGGATTACCTCAGTCGCAAGTCAACGGACCAACACGAATGGTCACTGAAAGAAGAGGTCTTGATAGACATATTTCGAGACTGGGGAACTCCAACGATAGACCTATTCGCATCGCAGAGAAACGCCAAACTACCGAAATTCTGCAGCCGAGCAGGTATGGCACCAGAATCGATATCGGACGCCTTTGCCATATCTTGGCACGGGACATTCCTTTATGCGTTTCCACCGTTTCCCCTCATTCACAGAGTATTGTGCAAAATCAGGACGGACAGAGCCCATCTCATTCTGATTGCTCCTTTTTGGCCCCGCCAAACCTGGTTCCAAACCTTACTGGGAATGGCGACACAGATCAGGAGGCTCCCGCCGATCTACGATCTGCTCTCTCGAGAACGGGGAGAAATTCTTCACCACGATTTGCAAATGCTCCACCTCTCCGCTTGGTTGATTCGACCCCAATGAGCAATTTACCGCCGGAGGTTTCAGAAATATTTCTGAATTCAAGAAGACCTTCAACTCGCAAATGTTATGAGATGAAGTGGAGGCGATTCCGTATGTGGTGTGGGGCACAGTCTATCTCTCTGCAAACCTTGGACATGAACCATGTTTTCCTTTATCTTCTGAATCTACAGAAGTTACATTTGTCATTGGCTTCCATAAAAGTACATCTGGCGGCTCTTTCCTCACGTTTGCAACCAGATGATAGTGAAACTCTTTTTTCTCACAAACTGATGAAGTCTTTTTGGAAAGGACTGATGAACACTTTCCCTCAGAGGTCAAGCCCTGCTCCTCAGTGGGACTTGAATCTAGTGCTGTCAAAACTAATGTCTCCTCCTTTCGAACCTTTAGCTTCTTGTAGCATGGAGAATTTGTCAATTAAAACGGCTTTTTTGGTGGCAATTACTTCAGCTAGGAGGGTGAGTGAGCTCACAGCCCTGAGAGCTTCCCCTCCTTATATACTGTTCCATAGGGATAAAGTTGATCTACGAATTGATCCCTCTTTTATTCCCAAAGTAGTTTCCAGTTTTCATCTTAATCAGACAATTTCACTACCAGTTTTCTTCCCTAAACCTCATACTTCTGTTGAGGAACAAAGGTTACACACGTTAGACGTTAAAAGAACGCTTGCTTTCTACATCGATAGAACCAAATCTATAAGAGCGTGTGATTCCCTATTCATTTCATATGGGGGTCAAAGGATTGGAGTCAAGCTTTCCACACAGAGACTTTCAAAGTGGATCTTGTTGTGTATTCAGAAATGTTATGCCTTAGCAGACAAGGTTCCGCCTGCAGGATTGAGGGCTCACTCTACTAGAGCTACTGCTGCTTCATTGGCAAACTTCCAAGGGATAGATTTATCAGACATCTGTAGGGCTGCCACATGGGCGTCTGTCCATACGTTTACAAGACATTACTCTTTGGATCTGGCGGCCAGAGCAGATTCCCAGGTGGGAAGAGCAGTGCTAGACTCCTTCTTGAATGATCATCCTCGACTCCCTCCTCCTTGAGGTGAGATAACTAGAACTGCTTATTACTCTCCCAAGAGTGAGAATCGCGGAGATCCTCGAAGAAGAAACGGAGGTTACTTACCAGTAACTCTGTTCTTCGAGAGAGCTCCGCGTATTCTCACATCCCGCCCACCTTCCCCTCAGTCTTGGATGGACATACCAGGTCTTCCAGGCTGGGTTGGAAGGAACTGAGGCGGTGGGGGCTCCTCCCCCTATTTATCCTTCCATCCCTCGTGATGCGGGCCCGCGCTTTTCTCGGGATGGGAGGGGGAGTGGAGGGGGCGGAGCCCTCACCATGTTCTAGTCTTTTCCAGGCGTAATCTGCCTGGATACTGCTGACGAGAGGTTTTCCGGTGCCTGCAGAGCAGGAAGTGAATCCCAAGAGTGAGAATACGCGGAGCTCTCTCGAAGAACAGAGTTACTGGTAAGTAACCTCCGTTAGTCTATTTTGGAATTGTGTGTGCCAACCTCCCCTTCTTCAGAACATGCAAAGTAAGAGCTGCTAAGCTATGTATATGCAGGAAACAAAACACAGTTTTGTGCTATAAACAGATCATTCTAGGCGGGGAAGGGTTGTGTAAAATAACAGACTAGTGAAAAATCAGAGTTAGATCAATGAAATACAGAATATTAAAAGCTGCGAGGGTCTGAGCCTTTCTAAAGCTCAAATGTAGAGGTATTACTGTGATGTAATATTCTACATTCTATATAGATTCTAGTCTGTCAGTTCTCTGGGACTGTGTTTTGTGAAACTGGAGACATCTTAAGATAGAGTTAAAAGAGTATGTATCAGCTTGAAAGCTCCTATTAAAAGAGCATAACAATGAATTCAGAACCATTTTAAATTTTTTTTAGTGGGTTAGGTTAAAGAATTAATAGGAGGTACTCCTCTTCATTAAAACTTGTATTTGTGATCATTTACAGAATGATTGAAGATCTGAAGGAAAATGGGCTATATGCATCCTGAAGGCATTTTGTGTACGGTGACATGTTACTTGCTATGGCATCCGAGACTGATAAGGCCCATGCTCTTCTGCAAACATTCAGCACAGCTTCAGTTATTTCAAGTCTAGGATTGGGGATTTTCTGCTTCGTGGCTGACAGGCTTCTACAATTTTCTTTCATTCAGCAAAATGACTGGCTCCGAGCCCTCTCTGATAATACAGTGCATGGCGTGGTAGGAATGTGGTCCTGGGCAATAGTTATTGGACTCAGGAAGAAAAGTGACTTTAGTGAAGTCATTTTAGCTGGTTTCCTGGCCTCTGTGATTGATGTGGACCACTTTATTCTAGCAGGCTCCCTTTCCCTAAAGGTAAGCAAAAGTAAACCAAAGTGCTGCTTATTGTCTTGACTATCTACGTATCATTTACTTCTGAGGCTGAAAGCTACATGACTATGGTCTTATAAGTGTTAGTGGTTAAAAAATAAAATAAAATCTGAATTTCCTGACACAATTAATTTGCCTCTTCCATTGAAATTCTTTCTAAAGATAAGGACGCACACAATGTTTACTACTACTTAAAAATGTTTAATATCCAGTATAAATGTTGGCTTTGTGTGTATATTTGATTGACGTTTATACAAATGAAATGACCATTTTTTCCCCTCTAGAATAAATACAAAAGGTAAACAACGGAACATCTTACTCAAATAAGATTGTCAGTAAATGTAAACAGATAGAATACATTTTCAGCTTACCTTAAGCAGGCTGCTGTATTTGCGCATACAAAACTGAGGGGTGAAAACTACAGATGTAAGCTTATAGCCAGGGATGCCTACTGGGATATTCTAACATAACATGTACTTTCAGAGTGCCGAGAAAAATTGATGTTGATCAACAATTGTTCATTAGTTACCTCCTAAGTGGTGTTGGTTTCACGATGAACTTGGCATGAGGTTGATTCTCTTCTGATTTAATAAAATGGAATATTACATTGCCTGAGTGTCTCTGCGTGGTAGATGGTCTCTTGCAGACTGTTCATTGGTGTATGGTTCTTAAATAGCATGGAATAATAAATTTTTTAGCATTACTGTACTCAGTAGGCTAATTTCATTACTGTCCAAGTAAATTAAGAGCATTAAAATACTAACTTGGGAAAAATAATTTGCTACACTGTGTGGAACTTTATGCAGAGAAGATCCTTTTATTTATAACTGAGATCTTAAAAGGCATGCTGTAAACCCACTTGATATAAAGGCAGAGACTTGTGTCCTCCTCCACCCGGGTCAGTTTATTTTGGTCCTTTCACAGCACTATTTTATACTAGGTTTTTAAATTTCCCCTTTATAATTAGCTTCACCTTTCTTGTGACTGTTTCACAAAAGAGGAGAGTGTTTTTGAGGGGGGGGGGGGTTGAAGAAGAAAATGACTGAAATCACAGGCAATTGTACTTACGAATTTGTAATTGGTACAAAAATCTGAAGATTTTTGGAAGTGCCATCTAGCTTGTCTTTCAAAACAGGAATAGACTGAAAATGATTATTCTAAATTACCACCAGCAGATGGCAAACTTTACCTAGAGTATAGCAGTGCAGAAGGGACTGGGGTTTCTTGTATGTGGGGTGGCTTTGTTCCTCTTTACAACTATAAACATTTAAAACTTTTGCTTTGAGTTCTCTTAAACTGCATTTTATTATCTAAGATTTTGTACTAAACACACACATGGATTTCCTTACTATTAAAGTGTAGAGAGAGTATGGTTGCTGTGTTGATTCCAGATATAGGCAAATAGAGACAGAACCATATGGTGATACCTTTTATTGAACTAGCTTCAGTTAGTGGAGGTGAAAGCTTTCAGACCTCGCTGGGTCTTTCGTCAGGCAAGTCAGGAGCAAGAACGGCATAGTGAGCAAAGTAGGTGTAAACAGTGACCGAACAATGGCGGGAGGGGAGGGGAAGGCGTGAAAGGGACGTAAGGAGGGGGTTTGTACATTTGAAAAGGGTGAAATACAGCCAGGAGGGTGGAGTAAGCACTGCTGTCACAGTACACTTAAATATTACTGTAACTGGCACAGTCATTAGACTTACAAATTTCTGTAGTGGCTTGTGAAACTCATGTCCAAATTGAGGCCATTGTTTGTTGTATCCAGTAGGGCTATTAATTTCTGTTCCCAGGCTCCCTTTTTGAAGGTGTTGCATAGGTTTCCTTTTAGGACAAGAGAGAGGTCAGAAACAGTCACCAGGAGAAGTGAGTGCCAACAGTCAAATCTGTGCTCTTTGTCCATGATCTTTTTTCTGTGGGAGTTCATACGTTTGTGCAGGGGTTGGTGGGTGGATTTCACCTACATTGTTCTCGGGGGAGTATTTAGTGCACTGAATGAGGTAGATGAGTTTTTTTGGATTTGCAGCTGTAGGTCCCTTGTACTCTGAAAGAATTTCCATGGGGGGTGGGGGGGACGTGTCTGGATGCTGTTCGCAGCAGAGATGTATAGACACATCTTACATCTTCTGTTCTGGCAAGCCCTTGTTCTGGTGGGGGTATTCTGAGTGGTGGGGAGCTTGCTACAGATAACTAGCTGAGAGAGATTAGGGATTTGTTTTTAAGGCCAGAAGTGTTAGGTCCTGGAAAAATCTCTTTTAGGGCATCCAGGATGGGCTGGGGAGTTGTTGGATGTCGCATATGGGTTCCAGTTCAGGGTGTTGGGTAACAACTAGAGGAGTGTGGTTGGAGGGTTCCTTCTTTTTGTATTGTAGTGGGTTGTCTGCTCCACTTGTTTGGTAAAGGCAGTTTTTAGTGTGGCGAGGTGAGCATAGCAGCCTTACCTAAAGTGGGATAAGGCTGCCAAACTCAAGGTAGTGTGCTGCTGCTTGTATGTCTGGTCCCTGTCTGACCCGTCCCACAATGAAGTCCACTGTGGGGTTTTGAGCGGTGGGCACTGGCGCCATTTCCAGACAGCCACATCACAGCCAGGGTGGGATAGTTGATGAGGTGGGGCTGGGTGGCTGAAAGTGTGGCTGGTACCTCAGCCCACCCCTTGAGCATGGCAAGATAGATGGCTGACAGTTTCCCCAGGGGGAGGGGTGCAGCCGCCTGCCCTGCTTTCTCTGATGGCTCCAAAACATTGCGCCTGATATTGCCCACCCCAGGGCTCACAGGAATTGGTCTTGGCCAGGCTCATGTGGCTGTACCCTAGTTTTCTCCATGTCATGTCAGGATTGGTTAGTGGAGGCCCTTTTTAGAACTCCAGCTTTGTACATTCTTTCAGCTCCTAATTTTACAACTTGTGAAAAATAGTGTTCTTTGCAGCATGACAAGAACAATCCCCTCATTAACTACTGGCTAGAGGCGCTGCATTGAGACGGTTCACTTCTAGCTAGAAGTGCTGAAAAGATTGAGACGGGTACTTCTCGGTATCTTTTTCCACTGCAAACTTGAGGGTCTGCCCCTGCACATGTTGAGGTCCATGGAAGTGGTGATTTTTCTAACAATTGATCCAAAAGGTTTTGTTGATTTCAAATATAAATGTTTAGCATTTTAATAGTTTTGTGTCCAACTCATAGCTTTTCTAAACAGCTATGGTGTCAACATAAAGTGCATCAGACTTTGAAAATTGAATATCTTAGAGTATGAAACTTGCATTCATGAAGACTGCCCTTTGATTTTTCATTTGAAAATTCTTCAACTATTATACAGGTGTTTCATATGCTGTACATTGAGTTTGGTCGCAAGAGAATATTGTGGTTCAAATCCTGAGGCAGAATATAAATAAAATCATTGCAATGCCATTGAGAACAAAATATTTGTGCTTGCTTGATATTCTCTCTGTAAATTCGTGAGAAATGCTTCTTTCTTGCTGAGATATGTGCCACTGCAAACTCTGTTCTTCCTTTCTCTAGGCTGCTCTCACTCTTCCGCAAAGACCACTTCTTCATTGTTCTACTATGATTCCTGTTGTGACTCTGACATTAAAGTTTATTATGCATCTCTTCAAGCTTAAAGATTCATGGTGCTTTCTTCCCTGGATGGTGTTTATATCCTGGACTTCTCATCACGTTCGAGATGGAATTCGTCATGGCCTCTGGATCTGTCCATTTGGAAAAACTGCTCCCTTGCCGTACTGGCTTTATGTGGCAATCACAGCATCTTTACCTCACCTTTCTTCATTTATTATGTATTTAACAGGGACCAGAGAACTCATGTCTATAAAGCATGGAATTCATATTGATGTCTAAAGATATTACTCTGTGGTCTTTGGAAATGGGTTATGTCAAAGGTTGCAGTGAAGTGCATATGTCTGTTCCCTGCGCATTCCTCATGAAATCTGAGTTAGGCAACCCAAAGCCATGGAACTAGTTATAGCTCTAGTACTGATTCCTTGTATTTAGAGCCCACTGCACAAGTAATAGCGTAACGTCTAGGCATCCTCTTTGTGAAGTCTGCAGTCTTTCGTGTCAATTCCACCCAAGAGTTAAGTATTACCTAAAAGTACCATTTCTCCTACTGCTGTTTCTCTATTCTATAACTGTGCCATTTTGATTGTCACACTCCACTGTGAATGTCTCCCTTCTCAACCACTTACACTTTCTCCCCCTGCTGCAGACAGTCCTCGGGATGGGGAGGTCCTCCTCTTGACCGACAGGGGGCAGAAGATAAGAAGACAATCTGCACATGCCTACTGAGCTACCCCTGCTCTTATCACCAGTCTGTTCTTCTGCCTCGGACCGGCAGGGCACATTTATCTTCACTCCATCGGGAGCTACTGGTGTTTTGAAGGGCACTCCCAGTCCGGAGACGGAATAGACTGAGTGCTCTCGACGGGGCGTTAAGGGCAACTTCAGGATTCCCAGTTGCAGCAGCGCCTCAGCAAACCCGTGCCTCTCCCGAACGAACTCTTGCAGGGCATTGAGTCTGTTCCACCGGGTGCCCCCCTCCCCCCTGTGAGGGTGGCACTCCTGGCTTCTCTTCTCCCATGCAGCTGCGGAGGGAGAGAGTGACAGGATCATGGATCCCAGCCTTAGGCCTAAGGTAGGTCCATTCCGTCTGTGGGGGGAGGGGGAAATATGAGTGTTCCTCCGTCGGGGACTCTCATCTCCCCTGGGTCCTCAGTTTTTGTGCCTCTTGTCTTCCCTGTAGGCTTCCTCACAGGGAGACCTGGCCTCGCCTGCCTTACCGCCGGCTGAGATGCCAATCAACCAGCCAGACCCCTTAATTGCTTTTAATCATACTATGGGCAAAATGCTGGACACCCTGACCTGGCTCTGTGACAGACAGACAGGGCAAGTCAAAGAGAAAGGGATTCAAGGAAAAAGATACGGCTACTGGGTCAAAAAAGAGGCAGTTTAAAAAGGTGGGAAACCCTCCTTGTCCAGCAGATGGCGCTGCTCCCCGCACCTTGGAATCTCCTCAGCCTTCAGACAGCTCAGCTCAGCTCTGCTGAGGAAGGGGGGAGGGGCGAGCTGGCCGCTGATTCCTTCAGCTTGCCAGGAGTCCAGAACAGACAGTTCCCCTCCCAGTATAGAGACGAACTTCTCTCTCAAGTCATCAAAACTCTCCACCTGTAGGAAAAGCCTTCTAGGGGATACTCCTCAGACTGAGGAGAAGGATGACAGAGACCTAATCCCTTCTGTTCAGACTAGGGATAAAGGGCTGCCCCTCAACAGAAACATTGGTTCTCTCTGGGTGCAAGTCCCCTGGGAAGGTTTTTAAAATGACCAAGGCCCAGGAGGCGTTTTATTCCTTTTCCAGAAAAAAGGATGACTTGTTTAAAAACCCCAAGGTGGATGCCGTTGCTGCCTCCCTAGTGAGGAAAACAGTGTTTCCTACTGAAGGGGACTGTTTCCCTAAGAACCCCATGGATAGGGCCATAGAGGGGGTCCTGAGAAGGGTTCTGGATTCCACCGTGGCCTCCCTTAGAGTAAACCTCCTTTCCTCTTATGTTTCCAGAGCTATGATGTCTTGGACGCATGAGCTGCAGTCCTCACACATTTTGAACAAGAAGGCTGAGGTTCTCTCCTCCTGCGTCATGTTGGCAGTTGCTCTTTTGACTGATGCCACCACAGATGCTCTCTCCTGGTCTGCCTGTTGCGTTGCACACACCATAACAGCAAGGAGGAGAGTTTGGCTACGTTCCTGGCAGGGAGACCCCCACGGCCAAAAACTTGCTAGTGGAGGGCCTCTATAAAGGGTTTAAATTATTTGGATCTTCTTTAGACAAGGTGCTGGCCTATGCCACCGATAAAACTAAGACCAAAACAACAATTCCTTACAAAAAGAAAACCTTTTCGCTCTCCAACCTTTCGGTTTGGCGGCTCCTCTCCCTCCTTTGCCAGGAGAAATCAATCAAACAAAAGACACCCCAGGCAGTCCTTTCATTTTAGAGGGTGGAGGCAGCGTGGAGCTGGCAAATTCAAACTGAAAGAGCCCATCCCTGGTCAGTCCAGCAAACAGGCATGACAAGCAAGGGGACATGGAGATAGGGGGCAGACTTCAAGCTTTCTTAGCCATTTGGGAAAAGTCAGTCTCAGACACCTGGGTATTGCAAGTGATTCGCCAAGGCCACTCGGTAGAATTACGAAGGCCGCCCAGGGAACAGTGCTTGCCTTCCCCAGTCTCCATGAACGCCCTCAAGCACCTCGCCATGTCCACGGAGCTAAACTGATTAGGGTCTTTAGGGGCCATAGAGAGGGTTCCTCCCGGGGAAGTCAGCCTCGGCCTATACTCGATTATCTTTCTAGTGGCCAAGAAGTCCGGCCAATGGAGGGCTGTTCTGGATTTGAAGGCACTAAACAAATGTGTCAGACCCCAGAAATTCAAGACGGAGACGGTGAAATCCATATGGCAGAGCCTGGCGCTGGAGGATTGGCTTCCTTGGACTTGAAGGAGACCTATTTGCACATCCCAGTTCTTCCAGCAAACAGGAAATGACTCCACTTCCACTACCCCAGAGCCATTGGCAGTACAAGACGCTGCCATTCGGTCTCTCCTAGGCCCCTCGAACCTTCACCAAGACATTCATCACACTCATAGCAAATCTGCACAGGGAGAGGATACATATTTACCCTTATCTTGATGACCTCCTGGTCAGGGCTCCTTCCCAGGACACTGTTTCGGCGGATGTTGCCAGGGTGATACAATACCTGGATCATCATGGCTTTATAGTGAACGTCCTCAAGAGCCCACTGGTTCCCAGCCGCAGAATAGAGCATCTGGGGGTGGTGATAGATATTTCTTTAGGAGCTGTCTTCATTCCCCACAAAAGGCAAGAAAAGATCCGCTCTTTGATCTACTTACTGGGAGCCAGTCAACGCTTGAGGCTGAAAACTCTGGTGGGGCTGCTGGGTCTCCTGGTATCATGCTCCCAGCAGCTCCAGTGGGCCTGATTCAACCTCAGACCCTTGCAGCAGTTGTTCAGACATTTTCAAAGAGAGCTCATGAAAGGTTACAATCCATGGGTAAGGATTCCAAACCACCTAAAATCCCCCATGTCCTGGTGGTTGGAGAAAGATTCGCAAGGGGAGTTCCCCTGGTGGAGCCCCTCGGAAAGATCCTCACTTCGGACGCGAGCTTAACAGGTTGGGGAGCTCACCTGGACGACCGCTCAGCCCAGGTCCAGGTTGGAGGCGACCAGGAGTATCCACTTTCTAGAGCTGAGAGCAATTCGCCTCGCTCCAATACTTCTCGCCAGTTCTTCTCAATTCACACGTGTTTGTTTACATAGACGATACTACGGCGAAAGCCTATGTGAGCCACCAAGGAGGCTCAAGGTCCCCTTCCCTCCAGGCCGAGGCCAAGAGACTTCTGAACTGGGCTCAATCCCATCTTCTGTCCTTAAAGGCGCTGCACATAAAGGGCACAGACAATTATCGTGTGGATTGGTTGAGCAGGAGGGAGGTAGATCCCCACGAATGGTCCCTGAACAGGGAGGTCTTCAGACAGCTGGGTCTGTCCTTTGGCTTTCCGGCGATTGACCTATTTGCCAGCCCGAGAATGCGCGAGTAGACCTTTTTATGATGCGTTCTCAGTGCCGGGGAATGATGAAGACCCTCAAGACCCACCTTTTCCATGCTGCCTTTCCCAATGCCCACTAGTCTTTCCCCTTACTCTTGCTGTCGGCCCGCCTCTGCTGACTGCTGCTACCAACTTCTTTGTAATCAAGGCAAGCACACGCACCTGAGACCTCGCATCCGCCTGATTGTTTGTTTATCTTCTCCCATGTCTCTCCCACTGTCCCCTCTCCCTGTCTTNTGTCTAGATTGTAAGCCACAGGCAGGGATCGCATCTAATTCTATGTTGTGTACAGCACCAGGTCATACGACTGGCGCTTTATAAATGTCTAATAATAATAAATAATAATAACGAAGACAGATACCCTGAACCAGAGCTGGCCTGCGGGGCTTCTTGTACGCCTTTCCGCCCCTTCCCCTCATTGCAAGAACAGTGACAAAAATAAGGAGAGAGAGGGCCCAAATTATATTGGTGACTCCATGGTGGCCGAGATGTCCTTAGTTCTCGGACCTCATGGAACTGAGCGTACACGACCCCATTTCTCTTCCACCCAGACATAACTTACTATGCCAGGGCCCTTTGTTCCATGAGGGTGCGAATTCTCTGAATTTGACAGCCTGGAGGTTGAGCGCCTAGCCCTTGCTCGGAAGGGGTATTCAGAGGCAGTCCTTAAGATGCTCCTGGCCTCAAGGAGACAGACACCAGGTGCTCCTACAGGGCAACCTGGAAGGTTTTTTCGCTGTGGGCAGTTGCTAGGGGTCAGGACCCCTGTAAAGTCTCAATTCCCCAAATTTTAGAGTTCCTTCAGGCAGGCTTGGACAAGGGTCTCAAGCATAACACCCTAGCTCGACAAGCGACAGCTCTAAACTCAGTGCTGCATGCTTTCTCCAAAAGAAATTCTCGGCACACAAACATGTCCGTCAATTTTTAAGGGCGGCAAGACACCTCTCTCCTCAGAAGGTCCATAGGTGCCCATCCTGGGATTTGACTCTGGTCCTCGATGCTCTGACAAAATCTCTCTTCGTCAGGTATCTCTGTATATGCTATCCATTAAGGTGGCATTCTTGGTTGCGGTGACATCAGCAAGGAGAATGTCCGAGTTGGGCGCTCTGTCGATGGAGGAAATTTTCTGTATTTTCCATAATCAATCAGACACCCTCAGCTTAGATCAGGCCTTTATCCCAAAGTGTAATTCTCTCTTCCACAGATCCCAGGAACTGGTGCTTCCTTCTTTCTGCCCGAAACCAGTGCACGCGAAGGAGAAGCTGTGGCACACCCTGGACGCCCGTTGGGCGTTAAAAATTTATCTCTCACGGACTCAAGGCTTTAGGAAGTTCACAGCCCTCTTCGTTAATTTGTGGGCAAGCCTAAGGGGTACCAAGGCTTCTAAGTCCTTGATATCGAAGTGCGTTAAACAGGCGATAATCAAGGCTTATAAGGCCAAGGGAAGTTCCCTCCTTTGCAAATCTGCCCCTCTCCGTGCGGGGGGCAGCCACTTCGTATGCCTTTAAGGTAAGAGCCTCGTATGACGAGATTTGTAGGGCTGCGACCTGGACATCTGTCCATACTTTTGTCAAGCATTATAAGATCAACACCTACCAATCGGCGGATGCAGCCTTTGGTAGAAAGGTTCTACAGGCGGTGCTAGATCCTTCTGGCACTGTTTGTTCCCACCCTTAGGGTTCCTACTGCTCATGTATGTCCCATCCAGAGGACTGTCTGTAGCAGGGGGAGAAAAGAGAATTGGTCACCTACCTCGGTGAATTCTTTTCTTATGCTAGGCAGACAGTCCTCCGGCCCCACCCAAGCAAACAGCAACTTTGGCTAGTTTGGGGGAGTGTTTTTTCCCTTTCCTTATATTTGACGTTCTCCATCTTACCCGACGTCCCTTATAAATGGTTGGTTCTGTTGAGCCTTATCTCTTCCCTGGTTTCAGAGTTCTTTCAAGTTCAGGGTTAGGTCTGGTCCTTTTCTAAGTCTACAAGAGCCGGTCCTCTGCTTGGGACTTCCTGGTGATAAGAGCAGGGGTAGCTCAGTAGGAATGTGCAGATCGTCTTATTATCTTCTGCCCCCTGTCGGTCAAGAGGAGGAGCTACCCATCCGGAGGACTGTCTGCCTAGCAGGAGAAGAAAAGAATTCACAGAGATAGGTGACTAATTCTCTTTTATGTATTTAGTTTCCATTCTACAATACCCATACCCATGTAAAACACTACACAAGTGCTAAGCATTAAAAATAATTCAAGATGTATATTATTGAGGAATACCCAATGGCAGTTTTTTGGTAGCTCGTTTGAATCTGACCTTCGTGTGTTCAATCGGCTGAAAGGACAAAGTGGCTTGTATTTGAGGACCTACTACTGGTTTCTTGGGAATGCTTTTTAAGTTGGAACAATGATTGCTGCTTAGTCCAATGTTTATTTCAAAGTACTGTTCTTGATAGTCAGTCTCCAAACAATTCATAGCCATGATAGAGGGGGAAGAGTTTTTATTTAGGGGTACTACGTGTGAACATTTTTTAAAAAAACAAGTTTTGTTTTTTAAATACTATTAAATATTTACTTTTGGAATTAAGGTATTTTAACTTATTTTTTGTTCCAAAAGCATATTTGTTTACAACAATAAAATATTAGCTTTAAAGATACTCAGTCACCATAAAATCACTCTAGAAATAGTGCTTACTCCCTTTTCAAAAGGTTCAGCTATCCAAGCTAGGGCAGGCTCAATCCCCACACTGTTGCCGTGCGGGGGAGCACAGTTGCCACACTGTGGGGCCAGCGTGGAGAGCAGGGCAGATGGTCCACTCCCCCTGTATTGATGTCTTAAGATATTAAGGAAAGCTGGGCAGGTGGGCCACTGTCAGACTCCCGCCACGCCCAGGGTTTGCAGGGATGCTGGCCCCACAGGCAGCCGCCCAGCCCTGCCTCATGAGTCTCCCTCTGCCCACCCGCTGTCTTGCTTCCAGCTTCGGCATGGCCGCGTGAGAATGGAAACAACGCTCACTGCTCAAAGCCCTGTGGTGGACCTCGCCACCAGGTGGGGCAGACGGAGCGGTCCCACAAGCTGTGCCTCGCTACCTCATGTTGGGCAGCCTTATCCCACTTTGGGCAAGGCTGGTACGTGCTGCATCCCCAGCCTTTTTCTGAGGATGCAGGGTGTAGCAGCCAGCTGCTTTGTACCAGCAAGCTGCAGGATAAACATCTGGCAGGTGGGCCCACAGTGCACTGCATCGCATGGCAACAGTGACCGATGTGGGGTATGCTGCCCAAACCATGGTAGCCATCTTGTGTGGCTGTACTCGGAGTTAACTAGCGAGCTGTTCGCAGGAGGGGCGCGGTATAAATTCAGAAATAAATAAATAAATAAATATTTCTGTTTACAGCAAAGGGTTGTAGTTTTTTCAGTCAGTACTTTCCACTGAATTGAACATTGTTCTTCACAACTTCAAAACAGTACAGCATTGTATTGCACTGTAATTACTTTGCCCTCGTCAAGGTGTGGCTTATTCTAAAAGTTCATGTGGCAAATTCATGGAAATAGCATGAATGTGAAGCATAGACTGTTTAAGATAAACTTTCTAATTCATTAGAATCCCCTTCGTTGTGGGAACTTTGTATGGGATTCATTACTTTCTAGTTGATGCCACTGCAAACTGAAACATCTGTATCAGCTTTCTTTGACACACACACACACACACACACCCTAAAATTCCAGTTCTGCTATAAGGATAAAACCGTATTCTATGGAACACTAGCTCAGAGTTGTTCCTATTTGGAATAATAGTAACAAATGACACAGAGTAAAGACAGACCTCCACGTCTTGTGCAAGTTATGGCTGTCTTCAAGCTCACCCTCTAGAACAGGAATTTCATGATCCTCCCCTCCCTCAGAAGCAGGAGACCAGACACACTTGATTTGTCAGATCTGGCAATCTGGCTCCTGGAAAGATACTGATACATGCTACACAGGGTCAGTGCATCATAATGCCTTAATACGAGTGTCTTGTGATCTGAGGGAACCGAACAGTTCAGGGGTGTCAAACGGTGGCTTGGGAGCTTCATGTAGTTCTTCGGCAATTCAAGTAGTTACCAGCTTTTGGCCACGGCTGGTCTTGGGTCCTGCACTGCCTTAATGGCCCTGTGTCTTATTTCATTACATCCAAGTCTCACTAGCGGAATCCCAGCTGCTCTTTGGAATCTCAGCATCCAAAACTTCACGAAGCAGGGAGATTGTATCTGGCTTCTGAACAGTCATCAACATGATCGTAAGCAGGAACCCGTGTTCACTGTTTTCTCCATTGCCACTACAGGGCAATGCCTGTAAGGCTTACATACTGAAATCATGCACGTGTGTGTGTGTATACATACATGTATCATGTGGCTCTTGGCCATATGAAGACTTTGGTATGTAACCTTTGGGTTTGGGAACTTTGGCCACCCCTAGCACAGTCTGACAAGGATGCCTGACTTTGCACCACATGTAGATCTTCCTTATAGCTGGAAAATGCCACCCAGAAGGCAGTCAGCACGGTGAATTAGACACGTCTTACAGCACTCACTGTATACCTGTATTTTCTGTTTATGAAACAATTAAATAAAATCCAGCACATTTGGATAACAACAGTCTACTTTGTTAATCGCTCCTAAACTTTATTTAAAGATTCAGGCTGCGAAACATTAACAATTTTTAAAAAAACTTTCATCGGTGAAAACTTTACTAAGAGAATCCTTAGAAAAGCTACCGCTCTTGTTACAGTGTTAACTGTACAACTGTAACTCAACTATTCACTGTAACTCAACGATTTACATTAAACTAAAATTAAAAAAACTAAAATTAAACTTGCACAGAAGCTGAGCAAAAACAGTTCTCAAAGGTGTTTCAATTTCTAGGTGTGCAGTTATAGAAGACTCGTGCCAAATACATTTGTGCCAATTTCTTTAAACTAGAACTGCACAGAGTGTAGCAGTGTTAAAATGGCCCTAATTAAAATGAAACATATTTTTAAAGGTCATTTTTTCAGAACCACTTATTTCCACTGCTGTATTATAACAGTGTAAAATAAGCACCCAATTCAGATGCCTGATGTCCCAGAATGTCGACCGATTTCTGGTACTGTTTTTCTGTCTTGGAAAGTCTACTTCAGTCCCGATTTTTCAGTTTTCCATCCTGATGCACTGATCAGTAATCAGAAAGTTGGTACCAGAAATTACCAAATTTTGGTGTTTCCAGGTACTCAATTGGTAATTGATTAGCCCATCGAGTACCTGACATGGTGCTCAAAGATACGGTTGTTACCCATGAGTAGCAAAGCAGCTACCCGTGTTTAAGCTCTAGTATATGTCCTTGGTATCTTTTTGTTAAACACTACATTAGCAGAAGCTGGGTCAAACAAGGGTGTCTTGTCCTCAGACCAGAACTGGATGAGGCTTTCTGGAGTTTTGTACATTCTGTGGGAGTTTCATCTTCCACAATCTTGAAATAACGCCAAAAAAGTTGTCTTCTGCACAAAAACACTTTACCCTTCTGCTAAACAGCCCTCTCATCCCAGAGCTTCAGACAACCTTTTTAGATACTTGTTGAATGAACCTAGATCTTGACTGCAAGGCACCAATGTAAAGATTAAATGACAGGTTTGATATTCTCCCAGGGATCCCTATTGCTGAGGAGACATGATGTGGTGTGTCATATTAGTAGTTTTCTGCAGGACGATTGCGGCATGCCCAGCTAGATTGCTTTGCTGTAGTCCAGCCAGGAGGTACCAGATGCCTTTTTGGCAGTATTAGTAGAATTTAAGAGTATTTTGTTCCCAAAGTAATCAATGCATTTGACTTTTACTGCACTATTTATAAAAGTATTCTTAAGGAAGCTGTTCAAGCTTATGATTGAGTTTAAAATGTGAAGTACCACAGTGCTGTGGGATTGTTGGAGCAATTTGTTTACACAGTGATCTGAAATATCATAGGCTGCCAAGCAGAATATTTGTTGTTGTTTTTTAAATGCAAGAGTGTATATATTTTTCCCAAATAAAATATTTTAGAAATTGTTAAATAAAATGTTTAATAATTGATGTTTTAAGAAAACAATTTGCAACAAAACTGTAAACAATACACATTTTTTGCTTACATAATAGCCTTAATAGGAAGGTGAAAAGCACTCCCACAAGAAACAGTTTATTTTAAAATGCAATTGATATTTTCTTGTACTAGTTTTTATTTTAATAAACTGTGTGCTAATTAATTGTGTGCCTTAGATTAATGTGTGATGAATTATTGACAATTCACTCATCAATGTCTTGCCCAACACTTTGTCTTCAGATACTCCCAAGTTATTCTGACGAATTACATCATTAGAAGCCAAGCCTGTCGTGTCCCCCACCCACCCCAACCTGACTATAACATTGCCGTTTGGTTTATGGAAGAAGCTCCGTATCCCACCCTCTGAAAGCAGAATATTTAGAAGCAGGCGGAATGGTCTGGGTGACAAGGTTGCAGCTCATAATATACTTGCAGGCTGCAACTGTTCACTGCAAGCGAGATGAAACTAACCCCATGAGCCTGTGTTTATTGGAGTTCATGGCCCCGCTCCCGTTGACCCCAATGAGTCAGGATTAGGCCCTACGTAAAATAAATACAATAAAGAGAATGTCTTCGTTACCATAAGCCAACTGAACGCCTTTTGTGTGATCATGTGTCATAATATGGTCTAGTTGCATCCACCTTCATGTGCTTTATATTTTCTGACGACCCAGCTTTGCTGTGTTACCTTAGTGTAAATTCAGGGAGTAGAGCTTGGTTTTAACTATTCCAGATTACTTAATTTGCTTAGCAAACTTGCACTGAAGACGATTAAAGCCAGTGTGAGCACTGACTGGGTACAATGTGTTGAATCAGCCCTTTAAATGTATTGCAAAATTTGTTCCCCCACATTTACTTACATTGACAGAATTTCTTATTTTTGCATTCTTTTAAATGGAATGAAGGACATGTCTACAAACTCTCTTACTCAGGAGTAACCCCATTGAAGCCCAGAGGTTTGTGGCGGCTTGTGGCAATGTGGCCCATATTTCTATGTTTACAAAAAAAAATTATGTATTACTCTGGCCTTTATTCTGTCTTCAAATTTTGTGCTGCCTAATCCCGACCACAGCTGAGAGAACGATTTTGTGGGTGGTGTTTTACTTGTGTAACACTGAAGTAGCATTAAAGAAGCTTGACAAAAATGATAATTGCTGTGCTTGTATTGATCACAGTTGGCATCTCTTCACAGAATTGATTCTTCACTATGGCTTTCTGTCTGTTGGACATGTGCTTTACATGGAATTTTAGTTAAGAATTTTATCCAACATATTGGTGCCAACGAAGTTAACATATTTTTTTCCCCCATAGGGAAAGGGACCTCAAGAGTCGCTAGTCCAACCCTCTGCCTAGATGTAGGATGACTACAGCTCTGACATCCTTGACAGATGACTGTCCAGCCTCTTTTAAACCCTCCGGTGATGGAGAGCCTGCAGCCTTCCTATGCTGCTCGTTGCTTTGCTGGACAGCTCTTTCTATTAGGAAGTTTTTTCTGATACCTAACTGAAATCTAGCTTTCTGCCCTCTGAGCCCATTCTTTCTAGTTCTGTCCTCTGAAGCAATGCAGGACAGTTCCTTGTCATCTTTTCGGTGACAGTCCGTTCGATATTTGAAAGCTCCTACGTCATCTCTCCTTACTCTTCACTTTAGTAAGCTAAACTTAGTTCCTTCAACTTTTCCTCAAAAAAGCTGTTTTTCCAAAACCTTACTCTCAAAGTTGCCCTTCTCTGAACCCGTTCCAATTCGTCAATGTCCCTTTTAAAACAAGGTACCCCAAACTGGACACAAGACTCAAGGTGAGGTCTGACCAGTGCCAAATAGAGTGGAATTATTAATTCTGCAGACTTAGGAACAATGATTCCGTTAACGCAGCCTAAAATTGCATTAGCCTTTTTTGCAGCTGCATCATCCCATTGCTCACTCTTGTTCAACTTGTGATCAGCCACAATCCCTAGATCCTTTTTAATTGTGCTGCCAGGAATCCTCCATTTCATCAAAACCCATTTAAACTGAGTAATACCCCTGACAAATAGGCAGTTCCTCAGAGTGCTCTGGCGGGTTAGGGCTCATGTAAATTAATGGGTTTTGTTGAGTAGAGGGCTGTCAGTATGTTGAGTTTTCATTTTAAAATAGTTTTTGTTCAATTATTAATGCCTCTTGAACTTCATGTCTTGTCAGAAACATCCTGATTCAGTAGCAGTATTCTTGCAGCAAACTGTTATTAGCCTCCTTTTCTCCCTACAAGTCCCTGAACGGGTTAGGGCATTTGTTGTGCAGAAAACAAAGGAAGCCACCATATACTGTATTAATGGTACATTAATGGTAAGTCCATTCTTTGACTTACTTTAGTTGCTTAATACTACTTGTATAGCTTTTATATAACCTTGTGCTGTTTATGCTCGTTTAACAGAGTTGCGTGCTTTCAGCAAATATTTGATTGCATTGCTGATACTCTGCTGAGCACTCTCCTTTGTGTACCTTGATTGCACTATGCTTTCAGTAGTTTATATAAAGTACTCTTTGTGCATCAAACTTGTGCAATCTTCAACTTCAAGAAAGTGTTGGGTTAGTGGCTTGTTAGCACATGGCTATTGTACAGCTGAATTCCAAGAAAACGGCTAAAATATAAAAGCTTCCGTTCAGGCTAAGAACAAAGGTGAGCTGTTAAACAGGGATGGGAGAGGGAGGGGCTAGACCTGTCTCGGAATCGGATTGGGGGCGGGGCTAGACCTGTCTCAAAATCAGAGGGAGAAACTTCACTCTCTAAGTTGTTGCTGCCTCTCCATAGCTTCCAGGAAGGCATACAAGGCTCACTCATGCCTCTGTATAGCTCAGGGAATAATTCATTTTATTAAAAAAAACAACCAATTTTTTTATTTTAAAAAAAATATATTTTAAGAACATAAGTGCTATTTACTGGTTCAGACCAATGATCCATCCAGCACAGCAGTCTGTCTTTTGACAGGAGTCAGCCTCTGTTGCCTCAAGGGAGGTGCTGTGGCTGAATGAGTTAAGATGCCCACCCCCCGGGACGCTTAGAACAGCCCTGGGACTGGAACCTGCCCTGCCCCCACAGCCGCTGACCTCACGCTGCTCGCTCCTCCCCTCACAGGTGGGTGAAGCCACTCCTCCCACGCCCCCCCCCCCCCGGAACAGGCCCTGAAAGCTGTGAGCCTGCCGAAGCGGATGGCAGCCCTCGGGCAGCGCCCGAAGGGCAACGACAAAATGGCACTGACCGTTTTGTGGCCATTGTGAGGATGTAGCGAAGACAACGAGGAGTCACCCCCCTGATGATACCCACGCCACACAGCCTCCTCCGACCATCGCTACAATCATCGCAGGACATAATGCAAGCGCTCCAGTGACACCCACAGGCCAGGTTTCCCCCTCTGCTGCCTGGACTGGTACCATCTAGGATGCCTCCCCACGCCTCCCTCACCTCCACACCCTCTATCTCCCCCCTCCTACTTGCCCTTCTCATGGCTCCCCTCCTCCTCCCTCTCCCTCCTCCAGTGGCCTTTCTCCAACCAACCTACCCCTTATTCACACCCATGCCGATTCCCCCTCCTCATCCTCNTTGTAAGCCACCGGCAGGGACTGCGTCTATTTCTATGTCCTGTACAGCGCCAGGTCACACGACTGGCGCTCTATAAATGATTATAATAATAATAAATAATAATGCTCATCTCTATCCCTAAAGGTTGTGCCTTCAAATCCTACTTAATTTTTCACTGGCTGGCTGCCCACCCAGCTGTGATTGGGTACATGATCTACTGGGTTAGAGAGGTCAAAGTTGGCTGTGCTGCTGGCTACATCACACCCTTGTGCTGTGCACTATTACTTTGGTTACGTATGTACATTAAGTAATTGCTGCTTAAATATGACGGGCCTTTACTAAGAATGATCAGCTAGAGTGAGTCTCGCATGCCGTAGCCTCTTGTGATTTTTCTGGAGAATCCATACACAGCCAGGAGCAACTGTAGCAAGATGCCTGCTTGCATTTAACTTCTGCCAACCCTACATATGTGAAGCACCGCTCACCCTTCTAATCTTGTAGTGCAGGCAAAGCGTGGGGTAAATTAAATGGATGGAGTGTAAAACTCCTTTATTTTCCTGTGCCATGGTAGTTTTGCAGACGTTCAGTGACAGAAACGAGTTAAACAAGCATTTAAAAGGGGAGGGGGTGTCTAGGCAGCCATAAAACCCCATCACCAGAAGCAGGGTTTGATGCCTAGAACAGCAGGTGTTTCTAGTTCATACATACTCCCTCTCTCCAGCTATTTGTAGCTGGAGAGAGCTACAAATAGCTCTCCTCACCTTTATAAAACACCCGAGGACTCTGTCCAGATGCTTTTACAGGATCCGCTGCTGGTTCCCCTTAATGTAGTTTTTCTTCCTCCTTTGCCTTCCCCTTTTAAACTGATTTAAATGTATTTTTGAGTACGTCTGTTGTATCTTACTACATTGATGTTGTGAAGCACCCCGACTGCCATTCCAGTGCAGGAGCTGTATAAATGAAATGTATTATTTTATTGATTGTATTATTATTTATCTACTCTGAGCTAGTGAGATGTGGAGAAATGGGAAGGGCAGAACTATGCCCTTCTTCACTTCCTTGCAATTGATGCTTCTAGAAGCCTGAACATTAAAATGAGATGCCACTTTGGAAGATTTCATTTTCCTGCACAGTGTAAATGCTTACTGGGGCACCCCTGCCCAGTTTCACCATTTCCGAGAACTTGTGCTTTCCTGACAACACAAAATAAAGTCTGAGAATACAATGAAATGGAGAACCACTGTGGAGAACCCCTTAACTGTAGTCCATATACACCATAGTGTGGGTGTCTATCACCAGACATCCTGGTGTTAACAAGGATTTACAACCTAAATACAAAGAACAGGCTGTTGTGATTTGGCCTCGATTTTATTCTTCAGTTTCCCTTTTATTATTATTTATTATATAGCACCAGCAGTGTACCTGGCACTGTACAATCAATAGTTATAGAAAGGTTTCTACCCCCAGGGGGCTTAGAAGTTATGGGCTCATTCAGACATGCTCCAAAGAGCACTTACAAGTGCCAGCAGCAGGATGTGAAGAATGCACACACAAATGACGTCTGAAAGGCACCGCACATATGACTGAAGCTTGTCTGTGCACAGACGTGTGCACTCTAACGACCTGAAAACCATTCTTGGGTAATGGAGGGATGGTGGGGTGCAGGGAGATGACCATGATTCCATAATGGTGAAGGCTGGCAGGGGTGCAGGTGAGATGGTTATAGGTGGGGGCGCAAAAGAGCTGAGTGTCGGGGGACTGAGTGGGGTCAGGTGGAATGGTGGGACTACATGGAGATGACTAAGATGGCTGTGGCTATGTGGGTGGCATGGTGACAAAAGAATAGAATCTATTTTATACAATTAATAGAGTCGAACAGTAACAAATATCTATGTAATCTAATAGATTTTGTTTAGTAGACTTGAAAAATCTGGATCCACTGCTTACAGCCAGCAGACTTCTAGAAAGAGCTAAACGTTCACCATGCCCTTTTCAATTATTCCTCCACTCAGTTTCAAGATGCACTAAGTGGTTTCCCAAAATGTGTTGACTCTGCATGATTTTGTTTTTTATTAAGGAAGAGAAAATGAAAACAAAAATTCCAGAAAAGTGAGACACACCAGCAGACACCACTGGGCGGGGAGAGTGTTTGCTGGGACTGGTTGGCCCTCTGATTTCCTGCAGCTGTGATTTCCTTTCCAGGTAGTTACATAGGGGAGCAGCAGTGCTTTGGGCAGCGCCCTCAAAGGACGCCGGCAAAAGGGTGAAGAGTCATTTTGCGGGCCGTTTGAGGGCGGTTGTGGCAACCACAGACTAACTTTGCTTGATATTCCCTCCTCTCCCTGTCGATGTTGTGTACCCTTGAATGTGATTTTTCTCCTTGGGACATGTGGCCCTTGGATTTCTGGAGGTGCCTGAGCATTTCTCCACCCTTTGACTTGCGTTTGGACAGCCAGGAACTGATCGCCAGCATCGCTGAGATGCTGGAGACAAGACAGCCCTCCCCATGCCAACACATACATGTAGTTAATTGAGTTTGTTTTTCTTCGTACAAAGCCTGCACCTAGAATTTGTTTTTACTAAGATCTCTCCAGTGTAGGTGGCCGGTCCTTAAGACTAAGTATTATCTGGGGGGTTGAACTCTAACCCAGAAAGGAACTTTGCCAAATTTTTGATATTTAATGAAAGTTGTGGTATGGCTTCTAAGAGCAAACTATCCTCTTTGATGGGAACCTAGATAACCCCATCCCTTAAACAAAGAAAGTTGGATGCTCATCTGACTAACCGTGAACCATGTAACAGTCATTCCAGATTTACTGTATCTGTCTCAAATACTTTTACTCTTCTTGAGAGCTTTGCAGACCGATGCTGTGGCCACTTGGGAAAAAGTAGAGTGTGGGGATAATTTCTGGTATAAGGAAAATGATGAAGGGGGTAGTTCTCAATCTACCCGAGGCAGGAAAGAAATGAGTGCTCCCCCATTAATAACTACACCCTCTCTGGGGAAGACTGAGGGTTTAGGAATTACAGATGAGGAACCTGGAGGGAATTGGATTTCTGCCTCCCTTCTGGCAGAGCACGTATCCTTGAACAGTGACCGCACAGTCGGGTATCTCTTTACTCAGCTTAATTTGCTTACAGTCAGAAATTGAGGATTTGATTGCTGAATAACTCTTCATGGTAATTCTCCCCACTTCAAGTCAGGTGCTGCACTTATAAACCTAGTATAGTTGAAACTAGCTCATGGAAAAGAGGGCTTTGTCACTCTGAGAAATGTTGCATTTATGATAAGTTTAATAATTCTAAAGAGAATACTCAAATTTGGTGATGCCAGCTGATAAGTTGACAATTGCTGTGCTACCATTGCCAAATGGGGTTCTTCCGTTTTGGAACACCCCCTTGGACGTTGCTGAACATCTGAGGTTAATATTGGATATTCCAATCACGAGGCATAGCATTATTAGGATTGACCATTTATATAATGCAAGCAGGCACTGGAGCTTTATACTTCATTTAAAATCCCATCACCTAGTTCAGCAAATCCTGGATAATGAACAGAAGCTAGCAGTAGAACAAATTAACTTTCTAGAGTATTTATTAAAGACATGCCCTCTGTCCTAGGTGACAAACAAAATAGGGAGACTGTGAGTAGATCTACCGCCCCAACTCATGGGGCGAGACAACTGTATAATACTGATGGTCATCAGACGGATATACTGCAGAGACCTATTACTGTAGATCTTTTTAATCAGAATGCTGCTAATTTGAGGAAATAGAGGTCTCAGAGGCAGTTGGAAATTGTCATCTAGGTGATCTACCTGCATTGGAGGGAGGTACGAGCACCCAATATAAGGAACTTCCATTGGAAGGTCAAAATGTATTTTTAAAGAAGATGCATACCTTATATGATCAGCTTGCAACTCATAAGAAAAAAAATCACTAGGGCACAGTCTAACATAACTGTTCATGGAGAGCCAATTTTGGTTTGGTCACCCAGCCTGGATGCTGGGTCCTCAGGTCCCCTGATGCTGAAGAGGGCAGAGCCCTTACATTTGGCAATGGGTCAAGGGGAAAGTAGGGTGGGTGCTGTTAATCAATTTGACAAGGCAGATGGTGTTGCTAACCCTAGAATTCGAACAAAGAAGGCACATAATGGAGGGAAAGACTCCATTCTGGTGCAGGAGGGAGAATTTAAGGCTGTCATGGGTAGCCAATTTTCAGAGGTAGCTTTGGATGAGACCCCGCCAGAAGGTGGGATACTTTACCCCTCACAAGCAGTTCCAAATGTAGATGGGGAAGAGGTTTTTGAGATACTGTCTTCTTAGGGAGTGGATTTCTTAAACTAGACTGTCAGAGCAGGAGTTCCCTACAGGAGGCCAACTGCTAGAGATTGTCAGATTGCAGAGCTGCCAGAGAGGGATGACGGTGTGAAGGAATGACTGATGTCCCTCAGAGGGCCTGTTTATAACTTTCTGTCCTGGAATATATATAACTGGATTATGAGGCAAAATTGATGACCCTGATTTGAGGTATTCCTTGACAGAATATGATATATTGTGTCTGTAGGAGATCCTTGCTTTATGGGTGAGGAATTGGAAGAGCTGTTACAAATCAATGTGATGCTGGAGGATGTTCTAGGGTAAATTGACAAATTGAATACTAACAAGTCACCAGGGCCAGATGGCGTTCACCCCAGAGTTCTGAAGGAACTCAAATATAAAATCGCAGAACTACTGTTAGTAATTTGTAACCTATCACTAAAATCTGCCACTGTACCTGAGGATTGGAGGGTGGCAAATCTAACCCCGATATTTAAAAAGGGATCCAGAGGCGATCCTGGAAACTACAGACCAGTAAGCTTGACGTCTGCCGAGCAAAATGGTGGAAACAATAATTAAGGACAGAATTACAGGGCATGTTGACAAACATGGTTTAATGGGGAAGAGTCAACATGGATTTAGTAAAGGTAAGTCATGACTCCCTAACCTGTTGGAATTCTTTGAGGGTGTAAATAAGCGTGTGGACAAGGGAGACCCAGTAGATATACTGTACCTGGATTTCCAGAAAGCATTTGATACGGTCCCTCATGAGAGACTCTTGAGAAAATTAAAAAGTTATGGGATAGGAGGTAGTGTCTTACTATGGATCGGAAACTGGTTAAAAGTTAGAAAGCAAAAGGTAGGACTAAATGGTCCGTTTTCACAATAGAGAGATGTAAAAATGGAGTGCCTCAGGGATCTGTATTGGGACTGGTGCTCTTTAATGTATTCATTCATGATTTGGAAAGGGGTGTTAAGAGTGAGGTGATCAAATTTGCAGATGACACCAAGTTATTCAAGGTAGTTAAAACACAAGCAGACTGAGGAACTGCAACGGTATCTTAGATGTGACAGGCTGCCATGGAAACCAAGTGACCACAGCTGCCTGGAGCAAAGCAGTTTACCAGGAGAACTTTTTACACACAAAACTTCTGGGAGTTTTACGCAGAAGTTCAAAGATCCGGATGTTTAAGATCTGGGTGAGTGATTTAGACACACAGAAAGTTCAGGATGTAACAGCAAACCTCCAGGAGAAATGTGCATGTAAAAACACCCTATATGATATCTTGTTGACCTTCAACCTCAGATTCATCAATAACGCTTGTAGATCCTCTACCTCTGCAAGTGCAACATATCAATCAACTAGAGGCTCAAGCATTATTGATTTTTTAAGTTATTATTAATGCTGAGTATGCGATGCTCAATTTTAGAATTCTTGATAGAATTGCGTGATCATTCTCCACTCCATCTGGCCTTGTATTGGGGCATGGGATGGTTAAAGGAGATAAAATGACAAAGGAGGAAAAGAGGTATCCTGTCCTACGGATGGATAAAATAATAAAATGGGATACAGCATTGGCCAAAGTTGTGGGTCAAGCCCTTGCCTCTGAACCTTTACTTCAACAAAGGAAGCTTTTGTGGCCTCTGCTGATTTTATCTTTATGTATTCTATTTTCCTGTCTCTTAGTTCCTTGTTTATTAAGAAGGTGAGGCTCTATATGAATAATAAGAATGATAGAGGTGCACCGTGGTTCAATAGGGTCTGTTTAAAGGAGAAAAATAAATTAGTTAATGCCCCGAGCTGCTATCTGAGCAGAAGAGTGCAGGATAAAAATACTCTGAAATAAATAAAATTAAAATAAATATTAAAGAATATAGGAGGAGGGGTATTCCTGGGAATAATGACCTTGCAACTCAGAGGAAACAGTATAAACTATTGTTTAAGGACAAGAAAAACTTGTATATTAGACAACAATGGGAGTAATTGCATAAGGCTATTATCCGTAAGGATAATAGAACATTTTGTTCCTTGGTTGCGACAGGTAGAGCTTTTAACTCCCGTTTTGACTCCTATATACCAGCTGTAGAGTGGACTCAGTTCTACTCTGTTCAGTATGCGACTCTGGACAATATTCTGGAGCAGAACATCTTGAAACAGGAGATTCAGGCCACCCGCCTAACCCCTCAGTTTCTTATTCCTGAAACTGAAGCTGAGTTATTGATAAAGGTGCAGAGTAAGGCTAAGGCACCTCGAGTTGATGCCATCCTGGCTGAACTTTTTCATTCTTACCCAGACTGGTGGATACCAGCTTTGACATGCTGGTTTAATGGCATCATCATCTCAGGCCAGTTTCCAGCCTCTTGGAAGGGTACTTTGATTGTCCTGATCTATAAGAAGGGAGCCCGTGACGACATCCGGTCCTATAGGTTGATTTCTCTTATTAGTACTGTGGCCAAAATGTTTGGTAAATATCTGTTGTGGAAATTGATTAGGTGGACTTTGGATAAGAAAATACTGCAGGAGGAACAAGCAGGTTTTAGATCTGGTTATTCAACCCTGGATCAGGTATTCACCCTGAATAAGTAAATATACAGAGGTCCTGGGAACACAATTTTATGCTGCATTTATTGACCTTTTGTCCACATTTGTCACAATTGATAGGGATTGCTTATGGTTAAAGCTTTATAACATGGGAATTGATCCCTATCTCTTGAGGCTTCTGGTATTCTACCATGATGGCACGTGAGCACAAGTGCAATACGGAGGAGCAGGAGAACTTTTGTCAAGTTTTCCAACTTGTAGGGGTGTCTGTCAAGGGTGCCATTCCTTTTCAACCTGTATATGAATGATATTATTATGGAGATGCAGTCAACGTTGTTTCAGTCCCCGAAGATTTTGGCTTCCCATATCTCAACGTTGTTTTATGCTGACAATGTGGTAATTGTGTCTAGAACCCCAATTGGTCTTTGACTTTTGTCAAAGTTTGCCCAGTTGTGTGCTTGTAATAATCTAACAATTAACTATAAAAAGACCAAAATTTGTAAATGGGATAAAACACGGAAAACCCAGGCTTGGTTCATCTCAAATTATAAAATAGAGGTACTCAGGACATTTAAATACTTGGGAGTAAATTTTTCAGTCAATTCTGTATGGAAAGATCATGTGATCACAGTAAAGTTAAAAGCTGCTTAGACACTTTTTGCTATAAAGAAAGTTCATTATGCTCATGCCAGGAAATCTGTTCTGGCAGCTATTAAGGCCTTTAAAGCCAAAGCTATTTCTCAGATTCTTTACGGAGCGGAGGTCTGGGATTATGTGGCTGATGTTAATATAGAGACATTATGCAGGTTAATATTACGGATTAACAATTGTTTAACAATTACAGAAGTTTAACAATTGATTAACTAATGTTAACAATTGATTACATTAGTTAAACATTATGACAACTAATGTTGACATCATTTGTAACTAATGTTAACATCAATGTTAATTGATGTTTAACAATTGATTAAGAATTATTGATGTGTTAACATAGAGACATTACATTTCCCTCCTGTCAAGGGAAAACCAGCTTTTCAGACAAAAGCTGCAACAGACACAAGGAATACAACTGTAAGTATTGGACACACAAATTGTTGGTGATTTTTCTCCTTTTTAGGGAAGGTTATTGAATGGGTAGTGGCCCGACAGCTGTAGGGGCACCTTGACAGTGTCCGTTTTCTTGATCCCTCTCAGTCTGGATTTCATCCAGGGTATGGCACTGAGACTACACTTGTGACTTCAGTTGATGATCTTTGCTGGGAATGGGGTCATTCGACCCTGTTGATTTTGTTAGATCTATCAGCTGTGTTTGATACCATTGATCATGAGATGTTGGTGATGTGCCTGCGGGACTGCGCAGGGGTGGGTGGGACTGTCTTGGAATGGGTCTGCTCCTTCCTGGCCAGACAAACTCAACGAGTGGTGCTCGGTGATTATTTTTCATCACACCGAGACCTCTTGTGTGGAGTCCCGCGGGGTTCTGTTTTGTCCCCTCTCCTGTTCAACGTGCATATGCAGACACTCAGCAAAGTTATTAGGAGGTTCAGCATGCGGTGTCATCAATATGCTGATGACACCTAGCTGTACTTCTCATTTTCAGCTGACCCAGGCCCGTCAGTCTCAGTCCTTACTTGGTGTCTGATGGCTGTGGGGGACTGGATGAGGGCTAATTGATTGAGGCTGAATCCTGACAAAGCAGAGGTGATGTTGGTAGGTAAGACAATGGGGGTGGCAGCCCCCGTCATTGATGTGGTCTGCCCTCCATTAGTCTCCCAGGTTTGGAGTCTTGGATGATCCTCGATGCGCAGCTCTGCCTGGATGTCCAGGTGGAGGCTGTGGCGAGGGGTGCCTTTTGCCAATTACATCTGGTCCGATGGCTTTGGCCATACGTTTCGGAATCTGTCCTGACTACCATCATCCATGTTTTCATCACCTCCAGGCTGGACTATTGTAACGCACTCTACGTGGGACTACCCATGGTGACGGCTTGGAAATTGCAGCTGGTGCAGAGTGTGACGGCCCGTCTCCTGGTGGGTATGGGTTGCCGGGAGCATATTACGCCAGTGCTACATTCTCTGCACTGGCTGCCGGTAGTTTTCCAGGCCCGATTCAAGGTGTTGGTCTTGGCCTATAAAGCCTTGAACAGCCTAGGCCCTACCTATTTGTGGGACCTCCTCAGCCTCTAGGTTCTGGATCGACCCCTGTGGTCGTCCAGGGATGCCTGACTCGAGGTCCGCAGAATCTGCCAGGGGGACCACAAACGAGAGGGCATTTTCGGTGGCTGCACCATGGCTGTGGAACTTCCTCCCGGTTGAGGCCCGGTTGGCCCCGGACCTCCCCTCCTTTCGAAGAAGTTGTAAGACCTGGGGTGATGAGGTGAGGGGAGTGGGTTAGGGTGGGTGGGGGTGGGTTATTTTATTATCCTCCTTTTTCTGTCTTGTTTTTAGTTGTTGTTGTTTTTAGTGTTGATTTTAAGCCGCCCCGAGCTGCCTGTGGCAGGAGGGGCAAGGTAGCAAGAATTTTAAACAAATAAATACGACCAAAGCCATCACACCAGATGCACAGATGTGGTGAAACACACTCCTCGCCACAGCCCCACCTGGAAATCTAGGCATCACCTCCATCTTATTGAGATTCAGCTTCTGTCGGCTCGCCCTCATCCAATCTCTAACAGCTGCCAGACATCAGGTAAGGACCGAGACTGCCGGGTTTGGGTCAGATGAAAATGAGAGGTAGGGTTGGGTGTCGTCAGCATACTGATGACACCTCACCCCATACAATCTCACAACCTCACCAAGTGGTTGCATATACACACTGAGCAAGAGTGGGGACAGGATAGAACCTTGCGGGACACCGCATGTGAGGTCCCGTGGAGATGAAGAACAATCCCCAAGCACCAGGCACTGAGTTCTCCCAGCCAGGAAAGTGTGGAACCAGTCAAGGATGATCCCGTCCACTCCAGCTCGATCCCGCAAGCGAGTCACCATCGGTCAATGGCATCAAAAGCAACCAACAGATCTAACAAAATTAGCAACAGCGAAGGTCGTCGACCAAGGCCACAAGCACAGTCTCCATGCCATAACCTGGATGAAAACTGGACTAAAAGGGATTCAGATAACTAGTGCGGTCTAGATGCCCCTGCAGCTGCTGGGCCACCACCCGCTCAATAACCTTCCCTAAAAAGGAAAGGTTAGAGACCAGCTGATAACTGGCAAGGGAATCAAAGTAAAGTGGTGATAATGGTATTTTTTTTATACCGTTGACCATGAGATGTTGGTGACCCATTTGCGAGATTGCTGGGGTAAGTGGAACTGTTCTTGAATAGTTCTGCTCTTTCCTGGCCCGGAAAACCCAGCAAGTGGTGCTCAGGGATTGTTCTTCATCTCCCCAGGACCTCTCATGTGGAGTCCCACAAGGTTCCATTCTGTCCCTCTCCTGTTCAACATGTATATGCAGCCACTGGGCAAGGTCATAAGACTGTTTGGGGTGTGATGTCATCAGTATGCTGATGACAGTATGCTGATGACACCGAGCTCTACCTCTCCTTTTCATCTGACCCAGACCTAGCAGTCTCGGTGCTTACCCGATATCTGGCAGTTGAGTGGATGAGGTGGGGCAGACAAAATGAATCCCGACAAGATGGAGGTGATGCTGGTGGGAAGGGCGGTGGGTCTGACGTCCCCCCATCATCAATGGGGTTTGTCCCCTGCTGGTCTCCCAGGTTCAGAATCTGGGAGTGCTCCTTGATTCCCAGATCCACCTGGATCTTCAGGTGGCAGCTGTGGCAAGGAGTGTTTTTTGCCAGTTACATCTGGTGCAGTGGCTTCGGCCGTATGTCTCAGCGACCTGACCACCATCATCCATGCCTTCATCCATGCCAGCTATCGGCCAGTCTCTAACCATCCCTTTTTAGGGAAGGTTATTGAACAGGTGGTGACTCAGCAGCTTCAGGGACATCTAGATCGGATCAGTTTTCTTGATCTCTCGCAGTCTGGTTTTCACCCGGGGTTTGGCACAGAGACTGCGCTTGTGGCTTTGGTTGATGACCTACGCCGTGAAATAGAACGGGGCAGTTCTTCTATTTTAATTCTGTTAGATCTGTCGGCTGCATTTCATACTGTTGACCACGAGATGTTGGTGGCTCGGCTGCGGGACTGGGCCAGGGTGGGTAGAATTGTTTTTGAATGGTTCCGCTCATTCCTGGCTGGGAGAACTCAGTGTGTGGTTCTTAAGGAATGTACTTCATCTCTCCGGGACCTCATGTGTGGAGTCCCGCAGGGTTCTATTCTGTCCCCCACTCCTGTTCAATGTGTATATGCAGCCTTTGGATGAGGTCGTCAGAGGGTTTGGTGTGCGTTGTCGCCAGTATGCCGATGACCCACAACTCTACCTCTCTCTTTCTGAAGACTCAGACCCATCAGTCTCTGTGCTTACCTGGTGCCTGGCAGCTGTGGGGGACTGGATGAGGGCGAGCCGTCTGAAGTTGAATCCCAACCAGATGGAGGTGGTGATGGTGGGGTGGGTGGCCCCCATCAATGATGGGGTCTGCCCCCATAGTTTGGGGGTGCTCCTCGACTCACAGCTCTGCCTGGACCTTCAGGTGGAGGCTGTGGTGAGGGGAACATTTCGCCAGTTACATCTGGTATGATGGCTGCGGCTGTATGATTCGGACTCAGATCTGGCCACCATCATCCATGCCTTTATTCCATGTCACCAATATGCTGATGATACTCAGTTGTATCTCGCTTTTTCAGCTGACCCAGACCCTGCCGTCTCATTGCTATCCCAGTGTTTGGAGGCCATGGCAGAGTGGATGTGGCAGAGCAGACTGAAGCTCAACCTCGATAAGACGGAGATGATGGTGGTGGGGAGAGCAAGGGAGGTGTCGGCCCCCCTGGTTGGGGGGGTTCGCCCTCCCATAGCTTGGCAGGTTCGGAGTCTGGGGGTGATTTTGGTTGCGGACCTCTGCCTGGAGCAGCAGGTGGAGGCAGTGGCGAAATCCGCCTTCCGGAGGCTGCATCTGTTCATCTCTGACCAGGACCTGGCCTCCCTCATCCATGCCTTCGTCACCTCGAGGCTGGACTACTGCAATGTGCTCTACGTGGGGCTGCCTTTGTTCCTGGTTCGGAGGCTGCAGCTAGTGCAGAATGCAGCGGCCCACCTCCTGTCGGAGACGGGCTGTCGGGAGCATATAACACCTGTGCTCCGGACTCTGCACTGGCTGCCGATAGCGTGCCGAGCCAGGTTCAAGGTATTGGTGTTAATATACAAGGCCCTTCATGGTCTGGGCCCCTCATACCTCAGGGACCGCCTCGCCCTCCGTGCCCCAGAGCGGCTCCTTCGGTTCGCCGGGGGTGCCTTCTTGGAGGTCCCCCGTGTTAAGCGGGGGGCCACAATGGAGAGGGCATTCTCGGTGGCCGGGCCGCGCCTCTGGAATTCCCTCCTGGAGGAAGCTCGCCTGACCCCAAGCCTTTTGACGTTTCAACGAATCTGTAAGACCTGGCTGTTCACCCAGGCCTTTGGGG
>QEPC01010419.1:312366-345420 GCA_003113815.1 Sphenodon punctatus
GGTGCCAGGAAGTCTGCTCCTAAGCTGCCCCCCCCCCCGGGCCTGCCAGCCCAGTTTTTCCCGCCCGAATGTCACTGAACATGGCCGAACTGTTCAGCCACTTCTACGTTCGCTTCGGCCATCCGAACTGGCCGAGTTCGGGCCGAACACCGAATGGATGAACCACGTTCGCACATCCCTAGTATGGACCCATCGAAAGCACGGGACCTCCAGATGAGTGCTCCCAGACAACCACAAGGACTGCCCAGGGTGAGGCGATCCCTCAGGTAAGCAGGGCCCAAGCCATTTTATTTATTTATTTATTTAATCGATTTATATCCCGCCCCTCCTGAAAACAGCTTGGCGTGGCTAACAATTTTAAAACATAAAAATACAATCATATAAAATTTAAAACAATCATAATAATATTAAAACGGGGCTAGGCACACGATAAAATAATAAATAAGGGTGGAGGGGGATAAAAAAAATATAACCCATTCTCCCACCCTCCCCAAAGGTCTGGGTGAACAGACAGGTTTTACAAATTCACCGGAATGTTAAAAGACTTGGGGCCAGGCAAACTTCCTCTGGGAGGGAGTTCCAAAGGCGCGACGTGGCCACCGAGAATGCCCTCTCCATTGTGGCCCCCCACTTAACACGGGGGACCTCCAAGAAGGTACCCCCGGCAGACCGAAGGAGCCGCTCCGGGGCATGGAGGATGAGGAGGTCCCTGAGGTACGAGGGGCACAAACCGTGAAAGGCCTTAAAGGTCAATACCAAAACCTTGAACCTAGCTCGGCTCGCTATTGGCAACCACTGCAGAGTCCGGAGCACAGGTGTTATGTGCTCCCAACAGCCCATCCCCGAAAGGAGCCGGGCCGCCGCATTCTGCACTAGCTGAAGCCTCCACATCAGGAACAAGGGCAGCCCCATGTAGAACGCATTGTAGTAGTCCAGCCTCGAGGTGATGAAGGCATGGATGAGGGAGGCCAGGTCCGGACCAGAAACGTATGGACGCAGCCTCCGCACCAGATACAACTGGCAGAAAGCAGCCTTCGCCACTACCTCCACCTGTCACTCCAGGTGGAGATCTGCATCCAATATCACCCCCAGACTCTGAACCTGCTGAGCTATAGGAGGGTGAACCCCCCCAATCAGGGGGGCCAACACCTCCCTCGCTCTCCCCACCAACATCACCTCCGTCTTATCGGGGTTGAGTTTCAGTTAGCTCTGCCACATCCACTCCGCCACGGCCTCCAGACACTGGGATAGCACCGAGACAGCAGGGTCTGGGCCAGTTGAAAAAGAGAGGTACAGCTGAGTATCATCAGCATATTGGTGACATCGCACCCTGAACCCTCTCATGACCTCCCCCAAGGGCTGCATATATACATTAAATAATAATGGAGACAGAATGGAACCCTGCGGAACGCCGCAAGATAAAGCATGGGGGCAAGATGTTTCAGCCCCCAGCACCACCCACTGGCTTCTCCCCAAGAGGAATGAGCGGAACCATTAAAGAACAGTGCCGTCCAGACCCCCCAGATCACGCAGCTGTCTCAACAGCAGCCCATGGTCCACGGTGTCAAAAGCAGCCAAGAGATCTAGCAGGATGAGACATGTTGAACGTCCTGCATCCATCTCCGGGCGGAGATCATCATCCAAGGCCACCAACGCCGTCTTGGTGCCATAGCCGGGGTGGAACCCAGATTGAAAAGGGTCCAGGAAACCAATGCCATCTAGATGCGCCTGGAGCTGGATCACCACCGTCCGCTCAACAACCTTCCCTAAAAAGAGAAGGGCCTTAAAGGTTAAAACCAGCACCTTGAATTGGGCCTGGAAGACTATAGGCAGCCAGTGCACCCACCCAGAGCACTAGTGTAAAGTGCTCTCTGTGATCTGTCTCCATAAGAAGACTGGCCGCCGCATTCTACACTAGCTGCAGCTTCCGGACCATCACCAAGGGCAGCCTCACATAGAGCGTGTTGCAATAATCTAGTCTTGAGGTTACAAATGTGTGGATGATGGTGGCACGGTCTGAGTGTGAGACATATGGACGGAGCCTCCTCACCAAATGTAATTGGCGGAAGGCGCCCCTGGCCACAGCCAACACCTGGGAATCCAGGCATAGCTGCAAGCTCAGGAGCACCCCAGGCTCTGCACAGATGGAACGAATGGAGTGTGAATGCCCCCGATAACAGGAGAGTTACCCTCCCCCAGATCCCCAGTCCCACACACCAACATCACCTCTGTCTTATCGGGATTTAGCCTCGGTCGGCTCAACTTCATCCAATCTCCTACAGTGGTCAAACCCCAGGACAACAAGCAGATGGAATGGCCTGGGTCCAATGAAAAGGACAAATGCAGCTGGGTGTCGTCTGTGTATTGATGGCAATGCACTCCCCAGCTGTGCATGACCTCCTCAAGCGACTTCATATACATATTAAACAAGAGAAGGGATAGAATGGAACCCTATGGGACCCCACATGCAAGGGCTTCTGGCGATGATGTACAGTCCCCCAGGACCACCCCCTGTGACCTGCTGGTAAGGTAAGAACGGAACCATTGTAACACTGTTCTGTCTACCCCAGCTAGGTCCCACAGGTGAGTCACCAACTGCTCGTGATTCACCGTATCTAAGGTTGCTGATAGATCTAGTAGAACTAGTATGGTCATATGACCCCTATCTAACTCTACCAGGAGGTCATCGACTAAGGCCACCAGCACCATCTCCGTGCTGTAACCCGGACAAAAGCCCGACTGTGTCGGATCCAGAAAATGGGTGCGATTCAAATGCACCTACAGCTGCTGGGCCACTACCTGTTCAATAACTGTCCCTAAAAAGGGAAGGTTAGAGACAGGCCGATAGCTCACTGGGGCATCCACATTGAGAGAAGGTTTCTTAAGGAGGGGCCAAACCATAGCCTCTTTGAGGTAGTTCAGCACCCTTCCCTCCCAAAGGGAGGTGTTAATCACCCTGACCAACACCAGCCCTAATGTCTCCCTGGAGGCCTTAACCAACCAGGATAGACATGGATCTAATTCACAAGTTGTGGTCCAAACAGACCCCAGCACATCGGCTGCCTTGGCAGGTGTCACTGACTGAAATTCATCCCACAAATCCTGACTAGACAGGGCATTCCTAAACTCTGGCTCTGGTACTGCATCTAAAGTGGCAGCAGCGAAGTCATGCTCAATGCAAACAATTTTATCCACAACGTATGCTAAGAACATGTCATGGGGCAGTACACAGAAATCCCAGTGTAGGTAGCTTAGCGCTCCTCCTTGGATAGTGTGCTGGCCCTCCGGTCCTCATCCTAGTTATATTCACGCCAATCTGTCCCTTTTCATCCTAGTTATATTCTAACTCTTAATTATTATATTAATCACATCACAGAAAATAATCAAAAATTTTCCGAACAAAAAGCCTATGGTTTCAAAAAACATGAAAGGTAGGACCATTTCCAGATGGAAAACTTCCCTCTTAACCAACATTCCAAAACATACATTTCCCCCAACTTACACTCAAAAAATCATCAAAATTAATTACAATTCCTATTTAAAATACACTTAACATACGTTACAACAAAAATTAAATGCCAAAAGGCATGGAAATTATTTCAAGATTTTCTACCTATATTTCATTATTTACCATCAATTTACCATTTAATTTATTATCATCATTCAACGACAAACAATTTTTTCAAACTGCCGTAATTCTGTCCTTTTGTGTCGAATTGCATTCTATATAAAACTGATTCTATACAGCTGTCTACGCTGATAGTGTCACCAGCTGCCCCGAGCTGCTCTGTGAGCAGGAGGGGGCGGGATAAAAGAATATTGAATGAATGAATGAATGAATGAATGAATAAATAAATAAATAAAATAAAACTGGTCATTGTATAACGTGTACAAAATTTGTATGCATATGAACGACAGTTAAGGCAGTTTCAAAAAATAGTTGTTGAATTATGATAAATTAATGCTTAATAATGAACACATTTTATAGTTTAGTGATAAATATTGAGTAAGTATGTATAGTAAGAAATTAAGTACATATCTTACGTTTATGTTCATGGTCAATAATGAAATATAAACAGAAAATCTTGAAATAATTTCCATGCTTTTTGGTGTTTAATTTTTGTTGTAATGTATGTTGTTACATTTTTTAAAAATAGGAATTGAAATTAATTTTGGTGGTTAACAGGAATTGTAATTATTTTTGGTGGTTTGTGGGATCGATTTCAATTGATGGTGCCTGCTGTGGTGGGAACCTGTTCAGGCCACAGTGTATGAATTGGATCTTTGCCCATCCTGGCTGGTTAAGGCCAGCAGGAAGACGGTAGAGCCATTGTTGACCGGGGTTATGGATGCTTCTCTTGGGGAGGGTAGGCTTTTGGAGTTGTCGTCTTTCATTTGGAGACTTGGGGTGCTCCACGATCCACAGCTGCGCATGGATGTCCAGGTGTCGACTGTGGCCAGGAGCGCTTTTGACCAATTACATCTGCTGCGGCGGCTCCGTCCGTATGTCTCGGATTCTGATCTCGCCACAGTCATCCATGCATTTGTCACCTCGAGGCTGGATTCCATTCCCTTAGCCCAACTTTTGCCTTCCGTTACCTCACTGACACTAGCTGAGAAAAGAATTTGGTTCACTGAGCTGGTAAGGGGCTAATCTGCTTAGCCTTCCAGAAGGAGGCAAAAGGAAATGAATGTGACCCTTCCAGCTTGCCCTCCCTCTGTAACTAAGAGATGAGTAAAAGAAAGAAGGCAGATTTATTTTGTGGCCAAGGTATATTATAGAACTGAAGCTGTTAGAATTTTGATGGTCAAGGGTCATTTAGTCAAACCTCCTACCGCGAGGCAGAATGCCCATAGCTAAAGTATCTGTGGCAGGTACCTGTTCAGTTGTTTTGGTGGGTTTTTTTATAAGCTTCCAGGGGCAGAGATTTCACAGCCTTGCTAGGCTCCTAGTTCCACTGTTGGACTGTTCCAATAGGACCTATTTCTTAATATTTAACCTAAGCCTGCCTTCCTGCAATTTAAACCCATTGTTTCTTCTCCTGTCCTCAGTGGCAGCAGGGAACACATGTTCTCTATCTTTTTTTATGGGCATCCTTTTCGATAATTAAAAACGGTCAACATGTCCCCCTTTAATTTTCTTTTCTCTGGGCGAAATATGCCCGTTCCTTTAGCCTTCCCTCTTATGACTTGTGTTCCAGATTCTCCATCTCCTTTGTTGCTCTCCTCTGAATCATCTCATTAATCAACATCCTTCTTGAATTGTGGAGCCCAGTCTGGGACTTGGAAAATCTGAGTTCAAGTTCAGCTTTGCCACAGACCTCACTGTAAGTTACTGTCGGTCTCTCCTTGCCTCAGTCTTCTCCCTTCTGTGAAACAAGGATAGTAATGCTTCTCTCCTCATCCCTTTGTAGTGTCTACTAACAGCTCATTCACACAACACCCTTGTCAACTCACCACTTCTTTCTTAATCTCTGTTTGCCTTGTAGTAGTGCATTCCCAGGGCTGCTGATTCCTCTGCATTTGAATGGCCTACTCTTTGCATCAAGTCAAGTGGCAGAGAACAAGGGATCATCAAGGAGCATAGTATAAGGATTTCATACAACTCTCAGAATGTGGGATTGTGCAACTATCCATTCTAAAAGAATGTTGTATGGAAAAGACCTAAGACTACATATTCTTTGGGGGGAGCGCGGTCCACTTTATATTACATGATTCGAGTGCCCAGCATTGTGAAGGTAAGCTGATATTGTAATATGTTGCCTAACCATTAGGTGGAGCTATAATAAGGAAACCATAGCATACTCTTGAGTGCTGGAGATAGTACAATACAGTACAATAAAGCTGTGCTGTTGGTGGTATCCATCTTGGCTTTCTGTCTAGTATGAAACCTGACAAGCATGAGGGAGTGTAGATCATAGGCAGAACCTTAGTCCAAGTATAAAAATAATTGCATGCAGACAATGACATTACATTCATGTTAAGGTTGCAAAACCAAATATTTGGAAAGTTTAAAAGGTCGGGATTTAAGAGTGCCCATTTCCATGTACATCATTGTCAACAAAGATGTCACTTGCGTGTGTAACACACAACCTCTCTGCTCCCCTGATGACATTAACACTTACCTGACCTTTACTCCTTTGGTATAATCAATGTTAATTACGCTTAGCCAACATTGTCCCATTCCTTTGGTGTTTGTATAGCTTCATACATCCGTCTGTGTTTACACTCGCTCATGTGCGGGGCCAGGGTGTGTGTATACATGTTTTGGGCAGGGGTGGGGAACCTTTTCCTTCCCAGGAGCCACACTGAAAATTTGGCAAGCTCTGAGGGCCACATAGAAGCTGGGTGGGGGTGGTTAAGAGGTGTGCTCACCAGGATAGGGGAACGAACAAACGAGAATCAAGAACACAACTCTGCCATGGATCCATCCCATATCTATCTATCCGTCTCTGCACCCTTCCTCTGATCTCATTTTTTCAGTGCCTGGGGGCAGTGGGGGAGGTGGAAGGTAAGAACTAGATCTGGGGGCGCCCAGATCCCAACTGGAAAGGGCCAAATAAAAACTAGGCACAGGTTAGATATTAGGGATGGGCAAACAGATCATGGTTTGGGTTCGGCTGTTCAGTTCGGCTGCGTTCGTTTCGTCTGTTCGCCCATTCGGTTCAGTTCGTAGGTTCGAATGTTCGGCCGTTCAGTGGTTCAGGTCGAATGTTGAGTTCAGATTCGGTATTCGGTTCGGTTGGGATCGGTTCGGTCTTTAGTTCGGTGCAATCAGGAACTGAAAATGACATTTAGTTTTTGAAATAAAAGGAAAAAACTAAAAAACATATTTCTGGCTATAACATTTTTGTTTCTTATTACGTTTTGATGAAATTTAGGGAGGTTGTACCCGCAATGGAAGGCACCAAGTGTACCAAAGTTCGGAACGATTAGATAAAGGAAACCGATTTCAGAAGCAATTGAATGTTGTGATTTTAAGAAAAGCTCCATACACATTCATGACTACAACTTCTTTATCTTGCATCCAATGTTCATGAAACTTGTGCATATTACATCCCTCTATATGCTTAATATTTCTGCCAATTTTAGGAAAGAGTGGATAAAGGGTCCCAAGGGTATAAGACATTAACCTGAAAATACATTTCCAGCTGTTACATTTTGATATTCCATTCTGTTTACAGGATATTTGACAGGAATGTATCAAATACCGTTCCTGCTATTTCAGCAAATGTACAGGAGATTTTGATAAAGGGAACCACTTCTGTTGGCCAATTTGCATCACAAACCGATCTTATACCACAGTGACATAAGAGAATCCCAGGCATAGGCCCCTTCTCTACATTTGTTGTACAGGCATATAAAATTGAGACCCTTTATAATATCTCTCTGATATTTGGCAGAGATGATCATGAAAGTGAAATATATAGTCCTGCCAAATTTCATGTACACTGGTTGGACTACAAAGATGTTATAATCAGACATACATTTATTTGTTAATTGCTTATACCACCAAGACCTTTTGTCCAATCCTTCTGAAATTTGGCAAAGATAGTTACTATGGGAAGGGGTATAAACTGAACAAGTTTCACCTACATTAGATGTGAGGCAAAGAAGTTACAGCTAAGAATGTATATGTAGAATATTGCAAAATACAATAATTCAACTGCTTCTAGAATCGGATTCCTTTATCCAATTGTTTTGAAATTTGGTGCACATAATGATTTCTATTGGAGGTAGAGGCACCCCAAATTTTAGCCATATAGCTTAAAAAACAAAAATGTTACAGCCAATAATGTGTTTTACATTGAAACCAATGGAAATTCAATTCCGAACTCACCGAACGCATCCAAACCAAACGTTCGAGTTCGAGTTCGGTTCGATCATTCGGTTCAGTTGAGCGAATTGTTCGAGTTCGGTTCAAACTCCGAACTTCCGAATTCGAGTTCGGTTCGAACGTTCGGTTCGGTCGACCGAACTATTCGAGTTCGGTCTGAACTCCGAACTTCCGAACCGCGTTCGCCCATCCCTACTAGATATTTGGCCTCTGGGCCTGAGGTTCCACACCCCTGTGTTAGGACAAAGTATAGAGAGAGCTAAACATACTACTTTATGCCTTCATTAGGAAAGGGCAGAAGCTTTCTACTAAAAAAAAGTTACTTAGTTGCTGTCTGTCAAAATGAAATTTAAATTAAATTAAAGCTGAAAATATTAACGGATCTACTTATTGATCAAAGGTTTAAAAAGTAGTACTATTTTGTGAGCCATTCCAGGAGCTAAGGAGCGGGTGAGGATGGAACCTCCAGTCTGTGGGCCACATCGGGGCTTGCAGTTGTTTTTCATTCAACTCTTTTCTCAGTACCTGGATCTGGCCCCTAGAATCAATCGCTACCCTCAAGCACTGAAAGTAATTGGCCATAGATCCGGATTTCTCCCGGACCACCTGGTTTTTCCAACAGCTGAAGCTGTCTGGGATGTGAGGGGAACCGGACTGTACAAGTGTCTGGAATTTCCCCTTCCATCCCTCCTCCCCACCACCACTGGCTGGCCACAGCTGTGCTCTCTGCACTTCCGCCCATGGACCCCGTGCAGAGAGAGCAGTTTCAGTAAGGATAGGCGAACGCGGTTCGGAGTTCGGACCGAACTCGATCAGTTCGGTCGACTGAACTGAATTTCCGCACTCGGTTCTGTTCGCCCATCCCTATAAGATAATATTCCATGTAGTTCAATGGGGTTTGAATTTCCGAACTCTGTTCGGAAGTTCAGAGTTCAGACCGAACCCTAATAGTTCAGTCGACCAAACCGAACTCGATTTTTGAACCAAACCGAATTTCCAAACTCGGTTCTATTTGTCTATCTCTAAGTTGCATCCAGCCGGCAGGCTTCTTTAATGCACAAGCAGTACCAGCGACTACGAGGAACATAATCCCTGCCCTTCAAGGCTGCACCATCTCAGTGTGTCCCGAGCAGAACTTATGCGCAGCCATTGATTCCAGGCAGGCAAAGCTCTTCTGGCAACAACAGCTGGCACTGTGATGAGGGAAGCTGCAGCCGTCACTGCTGCTTCTGCGCGAGTCTGTCGGCCCCAAGCGTGTGGGCAGGGGCTTCGGTCTCACAGCTAGGACTGCTTTTCGGCCTGGCTGCGCTGCGTGCACGTGGTGGGGTTTGACCTGGAGCTGGGTCAGGTGGTGGGGGTGAGTGACCCGAACCGAGCGGGCTCTGCATTGGTGTGAGGGGGCTCTGCTGGCTGCTGAGCTCCCCACAGGCACAGCCACTGCTTCTGTGGTAGCAAGGAGAGGGACTGCTCTGTGCCTGTTTTCCTAGGACACTTGTCTTGCCTTCTGACACATTTGTGTCAGAAGAAGCACTTCTGATTTGGTTACATTTTAGCAAGGAAAATTAGCATCTTTGTTAGGCACAGGCCATATAACTTAATGAAGTTGTAACTTCACAAGGTTGTTGGGAGAGTGAACTTGGTCAGGATTGTAGAGAATTTGAATGCTGACAGTGCTATATTGCTGATTAAAAACAGGGATAACTATTTAACAACGTATACTCAGCAGACAAGGGAACAAAGGGCTTGAAAAGCCAGAGTGGCAGTGTCATTAGCAATAATGTGCGGTTATTAGATAAACAAGCCTGTAGCATGTGGAAACTCCTGAGGCTCCAGGTCAGATTGACTGATTGAAGCAACATCTCCAGCCCTCTTCCCCCTCAACAGGACTATTAATACTCGTGTCTCAATAACTCTCTCTCAAAAGCTGATTGCCCCTCAACCACCCCAAAGGCAGGTGGCAGGAACAGAGAACGGAGATCTTCAGCTGGCATAACTGTCTTTTGATTGAGTTTTTCCCATTCCCACCAGCTGATGTTTTCCTGTTTGGCTCAGCCTTGGCGCAGAAGGAAGAGAGGAGAGGAGGGCTGTGTGTGTGTGTTGTGAGGTGTGCAGGGCATGGGATCGCTTGTCTGGGTAGGGAGCTAAAGAGAGGTTATATGTGGCTTTCTCTGCCACAGCTCCCTGGAAGTCAGAATGTGCTGGAGGGATTTAGTGACAAGTGTTCCGCAGAGGGGTGAAACAGATAGTGGGCATTACAGGTTTTGTTTTGTTTTTTCTTTGCAGTGCATATAGCAAGGGATATTTTTTTAAAAAGCATCTCTCTCTTTCCAGAATCGTTATGTACTTGTGTGTACAATTGAGGTGTATAGGCAGCGGGAACAATACCCAATTTAAAGCAATAGAAATGTGTCAGAAGAGGTAGGTGGCTGATCGTTCAGTGGAATATATAGGATGAGGTATATTTTGCTGCTAGGCTAGAGCAGCCCTGATGTGTCTTGCTCTCCCCTTTCTCCTCCCCACCTTTGACTCTTCATTCTCCTTCCCTTCTCAGATAGAGACCTGCCTTTGTGGTGGCAAGTTCAAATGCAGCATCCCCTCCTTTCTTCCCCTGCCAAAATCTTTTGGGTGTCGCAGCATCTTTCACTTGGTGTTTTGTAGGAGTACTTAGGGAAATAAAGAGCTGGCACTGAGTATGAGAGAGAAATCCAGGCTGAGGCTGTAGGCCTGCTGCCATTTTAAACCTGTCTTCCCCCCATTCAGCTCTGCCAATGCCACTGCATTCACAACCTGCAGCCCCCTACAGTTCTACCCCTGATACCAGGGCTGCACTTAATTGCCTCATTTATGAATGGTCTGTCCTTCTGAGAAGCATGGTAGAGAATCACTGGTAGTTATTACCAGCTTGATGAGACGCTTTAAACATCAGTTTCTCTTCACAGTGAGCCCGGCCTAGGGAGAAATGGGACCAGTGGGAGAGAGACATTTGGATTGGGACCCTAGTAATAGGACTCTCTATCCCCCAGTGGCAGACTGGCAGGGCTTCACGCAGAGCAAGGAGTTCACAGGGTTAACTAATGTAATCTCCCTCCAATGTTAACTCTGGGAACTCCTTACTGCTGGGTTAAGCCACACTACTGGCTTAACAGTTGGGTTGGCGCCACCTACTGTTGGGTTAGGTGTGCCTACTGTTGGGCTGGCCCCGCCCAATTCTGGCCCTGCCCTCTGTACCACAAATTTGCATAAATTAATATAAAATAACATATATAGATTTCATGCAAATGTTTGTACTCTTTTCCGGCAATGCGTCAGTGACCACCCTAACTGAAAGAGTGAGCTCAGAAGAAGGGAGCAGAGATGAGGGCAGCATGTGCTCAAGGACAGGGAAGAATCCATGAACTGGAGTCTCCCTTTTCTTCCCCCCATCCTGAGCACACCCCTTAAGCCCGTCTGCTCCCAACTCCTATCCGCCACACGGAACTTGTATTAATTTTCAAAGTAGCCTGTGGGAAGAAAAAGGTTCTCCACCCCTGAACCAAATGGAGCTTTGCCAGGTACAATTGCTTTCCAGTCCCAAACTAACTGAGCACCCAAGGGTCTCTTCTTGCACGACCAATTCCAAACCATAAAGATTCTCATTGTAGCCCTGACTCTAATGTATGCACAATGTCGCCTTTGCCCCGTAGAAGCTCCCTACTCCCCTACCCTTCAACATCTTCTCTTCCTTAGCTACCTCTATCTAGTCTAAGAAACCTCCTTCTCTTATATGCCTTCTATATCGCTCCTACGTTCTACTGAAATTCTGTGGCATTCTAGTATTAGTTGATGAATGAATTAGTTAAAAGCAATACAGTTAAAAATTTAAATCAGCTGGGAGCCCCGAGGCAAATATTTCCAAGGTGCGGTGATTAACTTACAGTGGTACGTGACCATTAACTAACTGCTACCCCTAACAGATAGGGCTGGATCAAAACAACCCTTCTGTTTTCACAGCATTTTTCCATACTTTTTGGAACAGCAATTTCAATTCTGATCAGACGATTTCATGGCCAAGTGCGCACACGCAAAACGGTATCGGCCGTACTGTGGATGAGCAAAATGGTGGTGCCATTTTGTGCACCCCCAGTATGATGGCTACCATTTTGCACATCTGCATGAGGTGGCAAAATCATTCTGATCAATCCAGCAAAAGAGGAATCAGGGGCTTGGATGAGGTTGAGCCATCTGCAATTGAATCCTGACAAGACGGAGGTGATGTTGGTGGGCGAGGGCTTGGGGGACCTGGGAGTGGTTGAATCTCCTCTTGCTGGGGGGGGGGGTCGCCCTCCCATGATGTCTCAAGTGCAGAGTCTGGGTGTGCTCCTCAATTCACGGCTCAGCCTGGAATCTCAGGTTGTGGCCATGGCGGGGAGTGCATTTCAGCAGTTACATCTTGTCCGGTAGCTTCGGCTGTATCTCTGACTCTGACCTCGCCACTGTCATCCATGCCTTCATCACTTCGAGGCTGGATTACTGCAACGCGCTCTACATGGGGCTGCCCGTGAAGCTGGTCCGGAGGCTGCAGCTGGTGCGACCCGCCCCCTGACGGGGGCGGGTCGCAGGGAGCACATGACACCAGTGCTCCGGGCTCTGCACTGGCTGCCTATAAAGCATCGGGCCAGGTTCAAGGTGCTGGTTCTAACCTTTAAAGCCCTTCACGACCTGGGCCCTACTTATCTGAGGGACCACCTCACTCCCCATGTGCCCGTGCGACCCTTGAGATCATCCGTGGGAGCCTTTTTGGAGGTTCCCCGGGTGAGGCGGGTGGCCACCGATGTTAGATCTTTTTCGGTGGCCGCCCCTGTGCTGTGGAATTTGGTCCTGGAGGAGGCTCGGTTGGCTCCCACTCTCCTGTTGTTTTGGCGTTTATGTAAAACCTGTTTTATTGTTATACTGTTGTGAGGGGCAGGATAAATTTTTTATATAAATAAATAAATCACATTCCGGTTCATGTTTCACTGGATTGAAAATGGAATTTTAGCCATACATTAGCCAATTCAAGCAACTCCTTCATAACAGCAAGATTCCTTTAATAGCGTACTCTAATAGAGTGGGAGTGGGAGCCCCTCTCCCATTCATCCCACTCCACTCCATGCACTCTAGTCCACTCCATACACCCTTTCCTCCCGCATTATCCCCCAAACGCTTCATCCACAATCAACCCCACCCCATCTACACACCCCCTCTCCCCATTCACCCCACCCCCTGGGCCCTGCTGTGGAAGCTCTCCCCACCCCACATCCTCGCCTCAGGCTGACCCTGCTCCATGCCAGCTGCTCAACTCAGCCTGACCTTGCTGTGGCTCATGGCTTGCTGCACCAGATCCCTCCAGCGCCTGCCTGGATCTGCACGATCCAGCAAGTAACTGAGCCCCTGTGGCAGCGGCTCCCCGAGCCGGTTAATGGGCAGAGGCCCTGGAGCAGGCATGGATGAGACTGACATAGCTGGGGGGGGAGGGAAACAGAGACCCCTCCAGCTGTGCTCCTGGAAGCACTTTGAAATTCCCACACATACATCACAGGCCAGCCAGAGAGTCCCCCTACACGCAGTAACAAGGAAGGAGTGAGGGAGGAGCTGCGAGTGAATGGATCACCATGATGTCGGCGCCAGGGGAGGGGGGGCATTGCAAAGGCTGGTGTCGTGTGCAGGGGGTGTGCTCCCAAAAATCGGAGGGAAGGGGGCTCTTGCCTCCTGTGCGCCTCCTGTGCATTGCCCATATCCTGAAAGCCATTAAATCAAGTCTGACAGAGCACAGAGAAGAACGAATTCCAGGATCCTAGGAAATGTCATTTGGATGAGAAAACTGAGCCCCCTTGTCAGATGCCTTGCCTCTGGCAGAAGCTAATGTTTCAGAGGAATTAGTGAAATTTCTATAGCAGCCAGTTTTATAAGGATAATTTCTTCCTAGCACTGCAGCTGGTGGCTGATTTCTGTCCAGAAGTATGCTACATTTGAGTCAATGAACGCATATGTTAGCTTTCAGAGATGTTTCCTTAAACAGGAATGTTTATTTAGATCATGTACTTGTAACTGACTGATTCTTTTTTGTGTAACATATTGATACTTTTTATTTGAATTTAAGTAAACTATGCTTTATATTTATAACATTTATTGTGTCATGACCTCATTTATAAATAATATTGTCTTTACAATACTTTGCTGAGCTGGTTGGCTTTTAGCACAGTGTAACCTCAGCCTCCACAATTGGTAGGCAGCCGCCCTAAATCTAGTTCATGATTATGTCTGGCTAGACCACTAAGCACATTTTCCTTTTGAGGAAACTGAGGCACAATGTGACAAATTCTCACTTATGGGACCCCTTCCTGCTCCGCAGGCCACTGGAAACATTTAATTCGTCAGCAGTTTCGAGGCAGTCTGCCTGGAATCTTCTGGATGATGACCAGGGCTCCATCCTAGCAGGCCCTCCCACTCCTGCTCTCAGCACGGGCTTTTAGTCTTGCAAGAGAGAGGAAGTGATAAAGGGGAGAGAGCCCATTCACTCACAAGACAATTGTTGGAGGAAAATTGATTTCCTGTGAGCTAAGGGATCCATTGAGGAAGTTTCCCATAACAAATGCTGCAAAGGGTTCTATTCTAGATATTTCCTAGTACCTAAGAAAGGAGGACGGCTAAGACCCATATTGAATCTCAGACAGCTGAACAAATACATTCAAAAAGCTAAATTTTGCATGACCACACTTCAAAATATCCTGCTGGCTTTGGAAAAAGGGACTTTTGACTAGCACCCCTCAGCCTCAAAGATGAATAGTTTCATGTAGCCATCAGACCATCTCATAGAAAGTTTTTACATTTTGTTGTAGGAGATAAGCATTACCAGTATACCATCCTGCCCTTTGGACTGTCCACAACACCAAGGGTGTTTACAAAGTGTGCCGCTCAGGGGTGTCACTAGAATTATTGCCCTGTGCAATTTGTCAAAGCCCAGAAATTAGTGGTATGCAAACTGAATCTATACAACATAAAATATCACTTTTTGCAGATGATACATTAGTTTATTTAACTCTTTCAATACAGACTGTCCCTTTATTTTTATCATTAATTGAGCAATTTAGTTTGATTTTGGACTATAAGTTAAATTTTCAAAAGTCACAAGCTCTTATAATAGCAAAAGACGTTACAGATAGAATAAGCATGAACAAGAAGTTCCTTTTTCAGTAGTGAAATCTCATTTTAAATATTTAGGAGTGAACAACATTACTAAGGACCCTAAGGATCTGTTCAAGGCCAATTTTCCGAGTATTTTAAATCAAATCAGGTCTGAAGCTGCTTCTTGGAGATGTTTAATGACTTCTTGGGATAGGAAATATTAATCTCTTTAAGATGATCGCCGTACCAAAACTTTTGTACAAAGCAATGTCTCTGCCAATTCACTTGCCGAATTCTTTTATTAATCAAAGTGAACAAATGCTTCTTGATGTTGTCTGGAAAGGGAAGAAATGTAGGATTAATAAAGCTATATTGTATCCGAGGGAGGAGAAGGGAGGAGTAAACATGCCTAACATTAGATAGTATTTTAAGGCAGCAGCTTTAAGAGCAATCAAATTTTGGCTTTATTCACCTCTGCATGCAACTTGGGTGGAATTAGAAAAACATTTACTTCAAGTTTCTAATTTTCAGGAATTATTGACTAATGGTCTTTCCTGCGAATAAGAATAATTTGGTTTCCTACCCATTTGCTTGGATGGCACTTCATTATTGGAACCAGATATTAAAACAATTGAATGTCTCTCTACTTGCCTCCCCGTATTCTCCAATAAATACACAATATTTAATAGACAATAATATAGCATCTGAGTTGCAGACAGAACTTGCACCTGAGGACTGTCAGGAAGATTTCGCTTTTCAGAAATGATAGTGCTACAGTTGACCCTAATAAATCATCAGCTGAGGGGGAACATATGGAGGTCCTGCTGACTTATTTATCTCCTGCTGCTGGGGACTTAATTAACTCCCCCAGGAGTAAAATACAGCATAAGTTACTAACTTTCTGTCTAGCTGATAGTAATACTGAACAGGAGGAATGTTATATTACTGAGGCTTTTAGTGCACTTCCCCCTATTGATCAGGATTTAATTAAAAGAAAATGTTATATTCAGGGGACGCTTAAATGTAAAACTCTTTAATTATGAGACCTCTACTACCGAGTATCAATCTTTAATGATATAGACTGGGAATGCATCACAGGTAATCTGCTTTTGGTTACCATGGATGTGGCAGCCCTGTATACTAATATCCCCCAAAACAGCAGCATTAGAGCTTATTGAAGAAACATTAAATGCAAGAGAGACATATCATCTGGAAACCACATTTTTATCTCAAGTGGCAGAATTTGTTTTGACCAAAAGTTGTTTTGCATCTGATGAACAACTTTACCTCCAAATCAGTGGGATAGCAATGGGCTGCACAGTCACCCCAGAAGTAGTGAATCTCTTTATGGGTAAGTCTGAACGAGAATATATCTATGATGAAAGTCACAATCTATTTTTACAGCATATCTTTCTTTACAGAAGGTATATAGATGACTTGTTTTTTATATGGACAGGGACCCAAAAAGAACTCATCCAGTTTCATCAATATCTTAACACCTGTATGGTCAATATCCAATTCGACCTACAATATGATTCCCATACAATTCATTTTTTAGATATCAGATTAACATACAGACGGGGTACCATAACAACATCCACGTATAAAAAGAATACTGATGTCAATTCTTGTTACACTACACCAGTAATCATCCACATATTGTATTTTAATTTTTTATTTTTTTTAAATTGTTTTATTGATTGTTGTTCACCGCCCCGGGATGCCCTGTGGGCAGGAGGGGCAGGATATAAATTTTAAATAAAATAAAAATAAAACCCACTAGTCCCAACTCCCCTCCCCGAGAACCCAGGAGCCCTGGATCCCAGCCCCCCTTGCTCTAACCCACTAGCCCCCACTCCCCTCCCCGAGAACCCAGGAGTCTTGGCTCCCAGCCCCCCTGCTCTAACCCACTAGTCCCCACTCCCCTCCCCGAGAATCCAGGAGCCCTGGCTCCCAGTGACCCATCCCCCCTGCTGCCTGCTCTAACCCACTAGTCCCCGCTCCCAGTCCTCTCCCTGAGAATCCAGGAGTCCTGGCTCCAAGCCCCCCTGCTCTAACCCACTAATCCCCACTCCCCTCCCCGAGAACCCAGGAGTCCTGGCTCCCAGCCCCCCTGCTCTAACCCACCCCCACTTCCTCCTTCCACCTGTGTCCCCCCAGCATGTCCCCATGTGCCCCCTTGCTCCCCCTCCCCCATATGCCCCCACTCCTCCCCCCTGCAATTTACTCGCTGCGGGCCAGCTCGGGTTCCTCTCTGCTCCTGGACATGTCCTCTTGCCTCCTCCTTGGCCTCCCCAGGTCTGAAGCAGCACCTGCGGGAGCAGCAGGAGGCTCCTGCACGTGCTGCTTCAGGCCTGGGCCTGGGACTCAACAGGGAGGGGGAGGGAGGGGGAGGCTAAGAGCTGCACACGCAGCAGCTCCCAGCCTCCCCCATCCATGAGGGTGCCTGTGTGTGGCGCTCAGGTATGGACTTTCCCCCTGGCCCAGCCCCCGCAATGAAATAGTGCCCCCTGCCGGCACTATTTCATTGCAGGGTCCCTTTATGCGGAATGAACAGTGCTTCTAGTCACCCATTCCGTATAAAGGGGAAACACTTCCCTTTTGTTCCTGAAGGCTTCCTTAGGAAGCCTTCAAGGGGGTGGGGGTGAGTGAGTCACCGGTTGTGTGCGCGTGCACACACAACCGGTGACAATGTGGAGCCATCTCAAAGAACCTTTAAGAGGTGAAACCTTCTGAAGGTTTCACCTCTTAAACAAGGTTCTTCAAGATGACTCCCGCGGCGTGGCTTTTTTGTGTGTGTCGGGGGGAGTCATGGGGCCCTGGGCCAGGAGGGGCATTGCCCCTGCTTCCCTAGGGGGTGCACCATCACTGCCCGCATCTGTGTGCATACACACAGTTTCCTTGCAGTGCAATGTGCTGGCAATGGGGGTGTGCACGGTTCTTGTGAGACTGTGCACATGCATGAGTCTGTGCAGAATCCATGAGGCATGGGATCGGCCCCACTGGACATTAAGCAAGTGCTGTTGTTCTATATTGGTTGTACCAAACAATTTCAAGCTCTAACTCTTTGTCTTTTTTGGCTGTCAGCAAGTAGGTATCAAGGTGATCTCCCAGTATATTGAAGTGGATACTTCAGTGCATTCATACAGGTTACATTCTTGCTGACAAAGAACCTACAAAAGGAATTATGGCTCATTCAACCAGAGTCATGTCTTCTTCACTTGCTAACTTTCGTAATGTTCCTATTCTGGACATTTGCAAAGCAGCAACATGGTTGTCTTCGCACACCTTTTCGAAGCATTACTCGTTGGACCTGGCTTCCCGTGCAGATGCTAAAGTTGGAAGGGCCATTCTGCAATCTCTCTTCTTCTGAAACACTCCTCACCTCTGACCTCCAGTAAGTGTCCATTGCTTATTACTCTCCCATAAGTGAGAATCACTGAGATCCTTGAAGAAGAAATGAGGTTTAGTTACCAGTAATTCAGTTCTTTGAGAGAGCTCCACGTACGTATTCTCACTACCCACCCATCCTCCTTGTCTGACTCGGAGTGTTTATCTTTTGTCCACTGTCAGGGATTGGAAGGAACTGGAGCAGATGGGTTCCATCCCCCCTTTATAACCTCTCCTCTCACGTGAGACTAAAAGACTGAGCGGGATAGGGAGGGGCCTGCCAGGATGGAGCCCTGGACATCATCCAGATGATTCCAGGCAGTCTGCCTGGAAACTGCTGATGAATGAAGTGTTTCCAGTGGCCTGCGGAGCAGGAAAGGGTCCCATATGCGAGAATATGCGGAGCTCTCTTGAAGAACTGAGTTACTGGCAAGTAACCATCATTTGCTATCTGAAGTAATGTGTGTGTTAGCTAACGTGTCACTCTGCAGATGATACTCTAATTACCCACAGACAGGTCTAATCGTTTCTTGAGAAAATTGCTAAGCTTTGTCTCACCATAAATGCTACAAAAAAGCAAATTGAGATGTTTGTACTTTACTCTGCTTTCTGAGGGTTGCTTGGACTACTGGAAGAAAACACAATCCTCAGATGGTCAGTGCTTTTTATGCGTCATTTCACAGCTGATATCTAGTATAGGAGCAAAGAGAATTTCCAGTTTATCAACCGAGAATCTGCAGACATGATTGAAAGGTCCTCAGTTTTCACTGGGAAATATGAACTCCCTTGTTGTCATCTCTGCCTGTTCATCAAGACATCAGGTGCTTTCCAGGGTATGCGGCAGGGTTTTGTAAGAGGTTGGCCAGGTGATTTTTGCAAAAGCATCCCTCACAATTCAGCAGTATGTTCTACAGGCCCATGCTAAGCTTGGCTCTGTTCTTGAAATGAGTTGGGGAGGAGACACAAATTGGGACCCCGTCTCACCTGCAGATCCTCCAGGCCCCAAAAGCTGTTTTCGATTCTCTCATCTAACTTTACATGCAAACTCACTTTACTGTAACCAAGTCAAGAACGTGTACCTGAGTTCTTGCATCCTCGTGAATGTTCCATCCCTTGTCTCTCCCTCTGTTCCCCCTTCCCTGTCTCCCCTCCCTCTGTCTTTAGATTGTAAGTGCTCAGGCAGGGACCGTGTCTATTTTATTATCTGTAAAGCACCAGATACATTTCTTGCGCTATATATAAATGCTTATAATAATAATAATAATAATAATAATAATTAATAAACCCTTGGCTTTTTGTTTTTCTTGGACTGAGAAACTGACTCACTCTCCAATTTTAACCTTTCCCTTTCTCCAGTAAATGAAGCTACTGTTCCAAACCTGCCAGATCGTAGTCCAAAATTAGTCACTTTTAAATATCACATCAGAGAGAAAATCGAGGGTGTGGTTCTCATGATGGAGAGAGACAGAAGACAAAGGTTTTGTTGAACCAACTTCTGTTGGTGTGTGCGCACAAGCACTTGGGCCATGAAGGGGGTCCTTCCTCGGGCATCGTAAGTTAGAACCACAGACTGAGCAATGTAGGCTAGGTAGTGCACAGTAGCAATTACCAGGAAGGGAGCTGTTTCCTAACCACCATTTCTCCCTTATTAGACCTTTCAAGACAGGGTGGGATACAAATTTAAATCAATAAAAATAATTAGCACCCTTTTTGGCAGACTGAGGCCAAAGATTGGATTCACTGTGAGAACTGGACTGAGACAAACCTCTCAGCTCTTATCGGAGACCATGGCTGCAAGGGCACTAGCAGAATTACGTTCACCAACCACACCCCTTTATGACATCATGATGCTTGGGAAAGGGGCGTGGCCACATCAGAAAGAGGCAGGCTGAAGGGGGGTCCCTGACCTTTCCTGACATGGAACACCCCTTTAATGAATATTATGATGTCACAATGCTTGAAAGGAGTGGGACCAGGTAGGTGCAACTGCCCCCTTCTGCATCCCCTTTCCTGGAACCCATGCATGACTCTATGGGGAAGCTCGTGGTGCTAGTCTCTGGGCCAGACCTTTTGTTCAAACTCAAAGAGCATCTTCATTTTCAAAGTGGCTTAGATCCAGCTGCTGTGTAGCTGCTCTGAGACAACATGTGAAGCACCTGGGCTCATGTGGAGAGGGGAGCCTGTAATCCGCACTGCATAGTGTGGTGTACGGTACTAATGGCGGTGGAGAGAGTTTGTAAGAGGTTGGAGGCTAACCGAGCGGCGAAGGGGCAGTGGAGGCGGAGATGGCCCGCTATCGCCGGAAGAGTTGCACCAGCTCTCCCCTCCTCTTCCCGGGAACGTCTCCAGTGGAACCCCGGGACCTAATCTACAAATACCTGATCTGAAAAGGCGGACCAGCGCCTCCTGGAGGGGTACCCGGTTGGCGTATGTGGAATGAGCCCCTGGGTTGTGAGGCGTCTATCTAGCCTCTGTTGTGCTGGTGCATTGGTGGGGACAGCGACAACTTGGTTGATGGTGAATCCCACCCACCCCCAACAGTATCCTGCTGGGTGAGCCTGTTGGATAGCCTTGTGATCTGCACGCTTGACTGGTAACACCTGTGAAGAATAACACATTCTGGATTTTGGGGGGAATTCATAAAGGTGCCTTAGGCGCTGACTGGGCGCTGGGCACAGAACTGTCCCTCGTTTCATCCCAGATTGTGGGGAATTGGTAATGCGTTAACGACTAAGCCTTTGTGTAATATAGATCACTCTTTGGTTTGAAAGCTAGGGCAGCAGGACTTTACCGTGGGACTATGACCAAAAGGAAGAAGCAGCAGGGGATGGTGACTAGAGCTCGGTCCCTAGCTAAACAAAACAACTCAGCTTAGAGGATTTCCTCAAGAGCCCCCAGTTAAGAGCTGTGCCAGAGGAGGTACAACTTTCGCCAAGGCCAGTAGATATAGAGTCTCAAGCTGGTAGCGTTGGGGTAAATGGTGGAACTTAGCAAGAATCCCCTGAAATTACTCCTAGGCACTCTCCTTTAGCCCTGTGGAGTGAAAAGTTGCCTTCCAATGCCTCCCCTTTGGCGCATAACTCTGATACCTCGCTTTTAGAGCTCTTGGGCGATCAATGCCACTTAATTGGGGATTTGGTTGCTAAATTAAATTCTCAGTTGGAGGACTTCCGTACCCAGTTGTATGCCGAGAGGATATAGGAAGGCTAGGATATATAAAGAAGATTGCTGGAAGCTCTGCTGCAACTCAGACTCAGGTTGGGGCCCACTCCTTGGAACTTACTCCATCATCTTCAGAGAATAAGAGGAGTGACCAATTACCTAAGTTAGGTAAAGCCCTTCGACTTGAGGATGCTGCATTTGCATTTAGTATTGTGCCTTTGCCCTCTGGGAATTTCCCGGCGTGGAATACCAAGCAGAATATTTGTAGACATTTCTCGAATATTTTGGGGCATTCATTTCCAGTGAACCATGTTACTTGTTGTGTATTTTTGCCGCCTTCTCGCCATACTCAGCTTTTAGTATTGTTCCTTTGTGCCCCCCTAATAGTGAATAGTTTATCCTATTTAGATTTGTTTAGTTCTTGGGGGGGGTTATTTAAGCAGGGTATTCATGGATCCTGAGGTGCACCCTTTATTTTCTCTGAAAGCAGCTCAGCTGGGGATAGCAGATAAACATAGTCCCTTGCTTCCCCCCCCCCCCTTGTAATGGGAAACCCTAACGTTATTAGTCTCCCAAAAAGATCTTTTCGGGTTCCGTCTGCAGTCCCAGTCAATAATAGACTTTGGGGGCTGGCAGTTCAAGGATCGGATTCAACTCCCCTTCACCCTGCCCCCTATGTTTGCAACGACTCTTGTGATGTAACAGGTGCCCAGCAGACACAGTTAAGTTATGGGTCCTCATCTGTAGGGGATTTTATTAATATATTTATGTCTGTTGCCTCCCCTCCTTGGGACCCATCTAATGAACCGAGTCAGGATTCCAATTCTGTTGTGTTTGTGACAAGCTCCACAGGGGCTGGATGTCTCTAAATCCGTCCATTGTCATGTGCCTGCTGTAATCCCATGACCATCCGCCTCCCCTTCTTCTGGACCCATTCGCCTGTGCTCTTGGAATATAGCTGGATGGGAGAGACATAAGGATGAGGTGGGTTTCATTGATGGTCTAAAAAATTACCAAATTATTCTGCTTCAAGAGACGTGGGCTAAGGCGCCTATGGAGTTGGATGGATATAGGACTTTAGATCTCCCAGCTATTATTTTCCATTCTAGGGGCCGGCCCTGTGGGGGACTGGGATGTTTTGTAGCCCAGTCCCTAACTCTTAGGGACCTTAAAGTAGTTTCTGCCCCGCAATTGGCGTTGAGCTTTGTGGCTAAGCTGGGGAATTTAACTCTTATTATACTTAGTCTATATCCCCTCCCCCCCTGTAATGCCGGAACTTTTAGGGGAGCTATGTGGCAAAGTTTGGAGGATCTTATAGATGAATTATGCTCTGATTATTCAGAGGGGCTAGTCCTGGTTACCGGGGACTTTAACGGCAGATTGGGCCCTGATGATCACGCTATAGAACCATATTGCGATACGAGCCTAGAGGCTCGGCCTGAGACTCTCAACCCTAGGAAATCTAAGGATGCGCATATTAATTCCTCTGGAATTAGATTGGTTAAGCTGGCTGTCAGCTATAATCTTTGTATCCTTCATGGGACAGGACTCAGAGGGCGAATATACATATCTGGGCCCTCATGGGTCCAGTGTAGTGGATTACATCTTGGTTTCCCCACTGGCACTTAACTACGTTACAGATTTTGCAGTAGGGACAACACTAGTTGGGGATCATCTTGACTTGAACATGTCTTGTTTAAACTCAGTGCATAACACCTCTCTATGTACCGAGGCATCACATTTGGGAATTTGCAGGGCACCACATTGGAGCCAAGCTTTGGCTGATTCCTTAGCCGATTTAATATCTCAGGCTGATATTTGCCAATTGTGGTATCAATTGTTGTGATCTGATGGGAATGAGGAAACAGTTCCATCAGCTTGGTATGGAACTTTCCCGACCTATTCAGGTGTCGGTTAAGGATCAGAATATTCCATATGCTAACAGGGGGAAAATTTGGTTTGATAAGGAGTGTCAATCTGCTTGTGCCAAACTAAATTCTTTCTACCAAGCTTATAGGAAGTGGAACCTTGAGCAAATTGCCCCCGAATATTCGGCCTTACGATCGGAATATAAAAAACTGGTTAAGGAAAAAAAGAGGGAATACTCAGAGGCTAGATGGACTGGACATCTGTGGGCCACAGATCAAAGGGATGTGAGGAAATTTTGGCAGTTAGTCAATGGTTCTACTAGGAGGGAGTTGAGGGTACCTACGTTTCCAGTCCCTCCACATACATGGATGGAATATTTTGGCAATTTGTTTGCTGTAGGTGATGAAAGTCAATCCCGGGATGACCTGTTCCTTAAACTGGATGAGCTACCCCTCTGGCCCCCAGTATCGGAGGCCGAGGTGGAAGCCCTGGTGGGTTCTTTCAAAAATCATAAGGCCCTGGGCCTGGATTTCATCCATATAGAGTTCATTAAATCCTACAAAGATTGGTGGATCCCCCTTTTGTCAGTTTTGTTCACCGCTATAAATAACACCGGTAGAATTCCCAAGAAAGACTGGTAGAAAGACCCTGTATTTAAAAAGGGTCTTAGATCCAACCCGTCTAACTACAGGTCTATCAGCCTACTGTCCGTGGTGGGGAAAATTTATGCCAAACATTTGCTTGGCAAACTTATGGAGTGGATGCGTGAGGCTAACATACTTGCCTGGGAGCAGGCTAGCTTTCAGAAAGGCCGTTCTACTATCGAACAATGTTATATTCTATTCTATCTAATGTCCAAGTATAGATCTCTTAACGGCTCCTTTTATGTGGCCTTTTTGGATCTTAAGGCCGCATATGATTCTGTGGACAGGGATATTCTCTGGAGCAAGTTCCGGGAATCTTCTGTTGACAGAAGGCTTGCTAGCCTGGTTTGCTCTTTCCACACCAACTCCTCCCTCATGGTCAAGGTAGATGGATTTGGCCATGTTACTCCCCCTGTAAATGTCCGTACGGAGGTGAGGCAGGGCTGTGTTCTTGCCCCCCTGCTCTTTAACTTTTATATTAATTATGTATTTGCTTTGATGGCTGATCCAAAGTTTTTTCCATCCAGACTTTCTTCTAGGGCAGTGGGCTGTAGATGACGTGGCATTGTTATCGCAGACTAGGTTAGGGTTCATTAGGCAATTGAACTCCTTTGCCACTTTTTGCTCCATTAATAATCTATCTATCAATTACGGGAAATCTAAGGTGATGGTCTTTTCCAACAGACGTAAAATTTATCAATGGTATATAGAGGATCAACCGGCAGAACAGGTGCCATCCTTTCGTTATCTTGGCCTTCTCTTTCATAAATCTGGCAATTGGAATGAACATGTTACTTGAGCAATTATTACAGCTAAAGGTCCCTCACAAGCTATTTACAGCTTGTTTAACCGACAGGGTAGAAGAGTAGTTGAACTGGCAATCCAGGTATTTAACAGCAAGGTGAGAGTCCAGCTGTTATATGGGGCAGAACTTTGGTCCCCCTCCCTGTCGCATAGGGCCCCCTCCCTGTCGCATAGGGCAAATTTAGTCCAATCAAAATTCTTGAAGAGTCTGTTGGGAAATCTGAAAAGCGTCCCACTTGCCGTAGTTAGGATTGAGTTGGGCCAAAAAACCTAGCAATCAACGGCCACGGAGCTGGCCGCCAAGCTCTGGTGTAAATTGTTTGTTAGACAGGGCTCACTTTTACCGAAGGAGGTGGAGGGGGCTGTATTTGTGAACCCCTGGACTGAGAGTATGGAAACTTTTTTGAACAAAATGGGGATGTCAAAGGCTTATCTGGCCCATAAGCTTCTGGGTACGCTAGTTAAGGAGGTCCTAACTAGAATTAGTGACGTAGATCGGCAAACTAAAATCAGTAGAATTGGTGCCTCTCCCCATCTAACGATGTACCTTACTTGGGCCCCCAGCCTGGGTCAGATGGCTAAGTATTTGTCATCTCCCACTTCAATGAGGGCCAAACAACTTATTTTCCGGGCACGAGCTAATGCCCTTCCATCACAGGTTTTGGAGGGGCGTTTTCGGGGTATCCCTTTCTCTGAATGAGTATATCCGTTTGATTATTCCACTGCAGAATCGGTAGGGCACATCATTTTGTATTGCCATCTTTAGGAGAGCCCCAGAGAGAAGTTCCTGAATCCCCTGTTGGAAAAATTCCCAGGTAGACCCGAGTCTGTGCTCCTACATTTTCTTTTAGATAGCTTGGACTCACAGGTAACCTTGAATATCGCATCTTTTCTACTCCAAGCCTTTCATAACCGTAAGAACCTTTTGGAGTTTAGGCCCTGCCAAACTTAAAACCATACCCTTTATCCTATTCCTGAGAATTCAGGCTGAGGGGTTGGTGGCTGGCCCGTGTATCTAGGAAAATAGGGGGGTTAGGAATTGATAGATTGTAGTCTTTTGTCTTAGGGCCCATCAATTTGTACGTTTTTAAACTTAAGTAATTTATAGATTTGTATTGCCAAGATTTGTTTGCTTTTCATCCTTTTTGACTCTAAATGCCAGGATAGAAGAATTCAGGTCACATGTTCTTTTCTGTTGCTGGTCATGCTGACTTCTATTCACCTGTACTTCTATGGAACACAAGCCAACCTGGCAATGGCTTATCTCCCTTCATCAAAACTGAAAACACTGTAAGGAGCCAGGCTTGGCCCCTTTAAGGATCACTGAGTGAGGCCTCAGCTATGCCAAAGCCAGATTTAACAGCAGGCAACATAGGCACCTACCTAGAGCAGCAAATTATTTGGATCCAGTAGATTTTTGGCGGTTGGGAGCTAGGGATGTGCAAACAGAACAGTGTTTGGCCGTTCAGCCCGAAAACTAAGTTCGGGATCGTGGTTTCAGTCGCGCAGAGTTTGGTCCTGCCGAACGCTCTGAAAGTTCGGCCACAGCAGAGGCTTGGGGCACTCCTGGGGGGCCCGTGGGGGCATGGAAGGTCATCGGAGATACAGCCGCAACAGTAGCAGAGACCTGGAAGGCTTGGCACCCCAGCTTGCTCAAGCAGGCAGGCTCGGTGCTTGGCCCCCCAGGGGTACCCATAGCATCATGGCTGTCTGAGACCTAGCAGCAGCTGCAGCAGCAGAGGTTGGGCAGGCTTGGGGCTTGGTGGCTGGCCTGGCACCCCTACTTGGCCAGGCATTGCAGGCTTCCAGGCATCGGTGGAGCAGCAGCAGACATTGGATTACCCGGTAGCAGAACCCATGGCAGCAGCAGCAGCAGACAGACACCTTGACGAAAAGCAACTGCTCCACCAACTTGGCCCTCAGTCTCAGGCGGCACAGCAAGCAAATGTCCCCCGCCATAGAGAACACCCACTCGCTGGGGACACTCATCGGTGGGCTGGACAACAGATGCTTGGCCACTTGGGCCACGACTGGCCACACATCCCTCCAAGAGATGTGTCACCACCATGTTCTGCCCCTCCCATCAGTGATGTCAGTGGTGCAGCAGCCAGTTGAGGCCCAGGAGCATCAGTACATTATGAAGGAGCTGGGGTGGGGGCAGCTGCAGGATATGGAGGGTGGCGTGGCTTTCAATTGAAAGCCACATGCATGTTGGGATAAATGATTGCGCTCGATGAGCAGCCTTTCGCGGTGGTTGGGGACATGGGGTTTAGGTGCTCAATTGGCTTCCTGGCCCCCCAGTTTAAGCTGCCCTCACATGCCACCCTGAGTCAGGCTGCCACTGATGCCGGGCAGCCTGCAACGCCAGGCCAAGCAGGGGTGGCAGCCACCAAGTCCTGGCCAGGCTTCTGCTGGTGCTCTGTTGATGCCTGGCAGCCTGCAACACCCAGCCATAGTGGTGACTAGAACTGGAGAACCCAGCATAGAGTGAGCAGAACTGGAGGCCTGCCAGCACCACACTGAGTCGGCAGGTGCTGCCAGCCTTGTACCAGGCTTTAAAGGAGTGGGTGAGGGAGCAGCTGGCAGGGGGTGTCACTGTCCACTTCAGCACAGACCTATGATTGAGTAGGAACATGCAGCATGCCTACCCGGCAGTAATGACACACTGGTGGCAGGACCAGGAGGCATCATTTGGCAGTGGCAGGAGAGGTCCCAAAGCAGGGTATAGGTGGGCCCTGCTGCAGGCGGAAGCCATGGCCCCCACATTTCTCAGAACATCGAAACACCCCTGATGGGCCATGGTGAGGGAGTGGTCACCCCAGGCACACTCTTCACCAAGGGGTGCGTGGTGACAGACAACGCGTCCAACATATTGAGGGCAGGCTGCAAGGGGGACTTCACCAGCATCCCTTCACCTGGTGGTCAGGGATGCTCTGGGCTTGGGGGAGAAGGGGATTGGGGCAGGCACCCTTAGTTTTCTGATCGAGAGAGGGAGGAAGCTGTCCAGTTTCTTTAACCGTAGCGTGATGGGCAGCAATCTCTTCTGGGCAAAGCAGGTCAAGCAAGGCTCCCCAGTGTAGGATGTGTCCACCCGGTGGAATTCCTCCATGTTCCCAATGCTCGAGCGGCTTCTTGAGCAAAAATCTGCCTTGCATCAGGTTCAACTGGTGATGGACAGTGGGGCACCTCCAGGGTACTATGGGGTGGAATGGGAGATCCTGGCTCACACGATCTTTGTTCTGAGACCATTCCTGACCTTGACAGGAACCATCATCTCCATGGCCACCATCAGCCAGGTGACCCCTCTGGACCAGAGTCTCCTCAGGAGGCTGGAGGAGATTCTCCAGGGGTGGGAATGTGGCCCTCAGGGCAAGTAGCTGGCGGCTGAGGCGGTTGCCCTGGTGCGGCAGCTGAAGGCAGGGCTGAAGGCATAGTTTGATGAGCTCCTGCAGTGGGAGGGATGAGTTGGCAGGCAACCATGCTGGGCCCCATGGTCAAGGGCAGCGTGACGTGCCAGACAGTGTTCTATGGGCACTGGTAGGGTGACCTGGTGGAGAGGGTCCAGCAGGCAGTGAGGGCTCTGGATAGTGCATGGCAGCAGGATACCCCTGAGGATGGTGGGAGTGGGAGCAGCCACCCTTTTCAGCTGGCAGGGTCTATCCCTGCTCCAGCCCTAGCAGTAGCAGCACCAGCACCAGGTTGAGCAGCAGCAGTAGCACCCCTATTACTTCTGGATGATGTGGATGGACAGCCCTCCCTGCCTGGAACGTAGGCCCCAGAACCCTGATGGTGGGTCCTGGGGCTGGAGTGGCTGTTTCTTGATGCAGTGGAATGATGGCTCCCCTTGACTGTAATGTAGGCCCCAGAACCCTGATGGCGGTCCTGGGACAGGAGTGGCTGCTGGCTTACATGGATGGACAGCCCTCCCTGCCTGGAATGTAGGCCCCAGAACCCTAAGGGTGGCTCCTGCGGATGGAGTGGCTGGCTGCCTCCTAAGTCAGAATCACTGTCTGTCCAACAGGAGCAGAGCCAGCTCTCCCTGGGCCATGCTGTAAGTGAATAAGAACTCTCCACATGGGTCAGCAGAATGACGGCCCCAGAACCCTGACGGTGGGTCCTGGGACAGGAGTGGCAGCTTCTTGATGACATGAATGGAGAGCCCCCCATGCCTGGAACGTAGGCCCCAGAATCCTGAGTGTGGGTCCTGGGGCTGGAGTGGCTGGCTATTTCTTGATGCTGTGGAATGACAGCTCCCAGTGAACAGAATGATGGCCCCAGAACCCTGACAGTGCGTTCTGGGGTTGGAGTGGTCGGCAACCCTACTCAGCCAGGCATTGCAGGCTAGTGGCATTGGTGGAGCAGCGGTAGAGGCCCGGCCAGTACTCAGTGGCTGGCACCCCTGCTTGGCCGGGCATTGCAGGCTGGCTGGCATGGGTGGAGCAGCGGCAGAGGCCCAGCCAGGGCTTGGGGGCTGGCACCCCCACTCGGCCGGGCCTTGTAGGCTTGGGTTGTACTCAACCGAACTCAAGAAGCTCTACTGCAAAGTGGTCAAGCCTTGCCCGGTAGTGAATCTTGTGTTCACCCAGCCCCTGCCCGCTGGTGCACTCATCTGAGCTATGGCCATCTACAAGATTGAGGAGCAAATGGCTGACGTGAAGTACCAGGAGCAGCAGCAGACATTGGATTGCCAGGGCACAGTAACTGTGGCTGGCACCCGTGCTCAGCCAAGCGTTGCAGGCTGGCTGGCATTGGTGGAGCAGCGGCAGAGGCCCAGCCAGGGCTCGGTGGCTGGCACCCCTGCTTGGCTGGGTGTTGCAGGCTTGCATCCTACTCTCAGGATCTCAACAAACTATTCTGCGAATTGGTCAAGCCTTGCCCAGTGGTGAATCACATGGCCACCCAGTAGCAGACATTGGATTGCTGGAACACAGTACCCATGGTACAGACAGCAGAGGCGGCATTTGCAGCAGCAGTGGAGATTGGATTGTCTGGGCCCACTACCAGTGGCAGACAGCAGCAGCGGACATTGGATTGACCGGGCACAGAACCCATGGAACAGAAGAGACAGCAGCAGCAGGATTTGCCTGTGTGCAGCACCCATGGAGCCAGGATGGTAGGATTTGCTAGGGAAGAGCTCCCATACAGCAGCAGATGGCAGCAGCAGGATTGCATGGGCACATTTGGATTTGCCAGAGCAGAGCACCCATGGACCAGCAGACAGCAGCAGAGGGATTACCAGGCCAGGCAGACAGGCACCTTGGCATAAGAGATAGGCAGGCTGGGGCAGGGCTTCAACTTTGTCCACAAGACAGGCAGACAGGCAGCGTGGCATGAGCATGGGAAGGCAGACTGAAGCAGGCTTTGATCTAGGCCACCTGGGCAGGCAGCACAGCATGAGAAGACAGGCAGACTGAGGCAGGGATCGAGCTTGGCCACCTGGGTGGGCAGACAGGCAGTGTGGCATGAGCAGAAGGCAGGAAAACTGAGGCAGGCTTTGAGCTTGGCAACTGGGATGGGCGGGCAGACAGGCAGCATGGCATGAGAGGCAGTAGGGAAGGCAGGCTGGGACTTTGGCAGGACAGTCAGATAGCCTGGCAAAGACTGCGGAGCATGAGAGAGAGAGAACCAGTCACATAGGCAGGCCGAGATTGTCTAGCCAGAGGCCGGCTGGCAGGCTTACAGTTTCCCAATGCCACCCTCCATCATGAGGTCAGTCAGATAGGCCGGCGGAAGTCATCTAGTCAGAGAGAGAGAGAGAGAGAGAGAAGCAGGGCAGGCGCTGGGCATTGGGAGGGAGGGACAGCACCGCAGCAGCAGCCCAGATTGAGGAGTTCTGTCCCAAGACTGCCTCTGGCATGGGATGGCATGTGCCACTGCACCATCAATCCATGTCCAGGGACAGTTTGGGAAATCCCAGCAGCGGAAGGTTCACCTTAACAAACAACAGCTGCTCCACCAACTTGGCCCCCAGTCTCAGGCGGTGCGGCGAGCAAATGTTCCCCTCCATGGAGAACACCAGCTCGCTGGGGACACTGGTTGGTGGGCAGGACAAGAGACCCTTGGTCACTTTGGACAGGGCCAGCCACACGTTGGTCTTGCCAGCCCATTAGGCTAAGGGATCGCTGCTGGGTTCTATGCACGGCTTCTCGTCCAGGTAGGTCTCCACTGCTGCTGAGGCACTGTCATACTTCCTCGCGTAACTCTGTCTGGGCACCACCTCCACCACTGCCCTCAGCCATGCTGCTTGCCCTGCAGTGCAAGAGCCCATGCTCCCCAGAGTGGCCGGCCCATAGGAGCTGCTGCTGCTTGCAATAGGGATGCTACTCATGTTCAGCCTGCTGCTGGTGCTGCTACCGCTAGGGCTGGGAGCAGGGATAGACCCCGCTGGCTGAAGGTGGTGGCTGCTCCCACCATTCCCAGGGGCATGCTGTTGCTGCTGCGCACTCTCCAGAGCCCGCTCTGCCTGCTGGACCCTCTCCACCAGCTCACCCTTCCACTGTCCATAGAGGGGTGTCTTGCGTGCCATGCTGCCCTTGACCCGAAGGTCCAGCATGGTTGCCAACAAGAACCGCGGCTTCAGCCCTGTCTTCATCTGCTGCACCAGGGCAACCACCTCATTCGCCAGCTTCCTGCCCTGAGGGCCACAATCCCGCCCCTGGAGAATTTCCTCCAGGCTCCTGAGGAGACTTTGCACCAGAGGGGTCACCTGGCTGATGGTGGCCGTGGACGAGCTGATGGTCTTCGTCACAGCCAGGAACGGTCTCAAAACAAAGACTGTGTGTGCCAGGATCTCCCATTCTGCCTCATTGTACCCTGGAGGTGTCCCGCTGGCTATCACCAGTTGCACCTGATGCAAGGCGGCTTTCTGCTCAAGAAGCCGCTCGAGTATCAGGAAGGTCGAATTCCACCATGTGGACACGTCTTGCACCAGCTGGTGCACTGGGGAGCCTTGCTCAGCCTGCTTTTCCCAGAGGAGGTCGCTGCCCTTCACGCTTCGGTTAAAGAAACCAGCCAGCTTCCTCCCCCGCTCGATCAGAGAGCTAAGGGTGCCTGCCCCATGCCCAGAGCGTCCTTGACCACCAGATGAAGGGTGTGTGCGGCACAAGGGATGCTGGTGAAGCCCTCAGTGTGGACTGCCCTCAAGATGTTGGCCACGTTATCAGTCACCACGCACCCCTTGGAGAAGGGCACACCAGACTTGACCCACTCCCTTACCATGGCAGTCAGGGCTGCCTCAATGTTCCGAGATGTGTTGGGGCTGTCCGTTACTTCCACTTGAAGCAGGGCCCACCTATACCCTGCTTCTAGACCCCTCCTGCCACTGCCAAATGCTGCCTCCAGGTCCTGCCACGTGTGTGCCGTCACTGCCAGGTAGGCATGCTGAGCGTTCCTGCTCGACCACAGGTGTGTGGTGAAGTGGACAGTGGCACCCCCAGCCCATGCCAGTTGCTCACTCACCCACTCCTTTAAAGCCCGGTACAAGGCTGGCACCACCTGCCAACTCAGGGTGGTGCACGACAGCAGCTTAAACTAGGGGGCCAGCAAGCCAATCAGGCATCTGAACCCCATGTCCCCAACCACTGAGAAGGGCTGCCCATCCAGGGTGATCATTTCCACCAACATGCCTCCCTCCACGTCCTGTAGCTGCCAATGGACTTGGCAGCTGCCCCCACCCCAGCTCCAACATGGTGCTCTGCTGCTGCTGCTGCTCCCCCCTAGCAGTAATACTGCTCCTGCAGCTAGAGGCAGCTTTTAGTGTTTGAGCAGGATGCTTGCCCACTGATGGAGGCGGATGACTGGCTGCTGCAGTCGGGAACCCGCTGGCGTCCACTGCCCCTGCCTGCCTGCTTAGCAGCACAGCGTGGTGGCATCCCCTCAGGTGCCTCGCTATGGCAGTTGCCCATGCTCAGGGCCCCGAGTCTTCCGCGCTCCCGCGATTCGCGGGATTTGCGCAGAATCCTGCACTCGGCAGGATTCTCACAGAAACTGGGGAAATCCCCGCGGATTTCCCTTCCTGCGCCGGTGAGCCAATCAAGGACCAGCTTTATTGAGGCCACAAGCCAATCAGGGGCTTGTGCGGCCTTTATAAATCTGGTCCCATCAGCACATGCGACCTACTTGAAGCGCCGCTGACTCCAGCCGCTCAGCTCCAGCCGCTGCCGCCGGGATCCCCGCTGCTGCCTCTGCCGCCGCCGCCTGGATCGC
>QEPC01010419.1:353851-369174 GCA_003113815.1 Sphenodon punctatus
GAGTTTTAAGGAGAGATTTGAAGGTATGAAGGGAGGGGGCAAGGCGGATGTGGACAGGGAGGGAGTTCCAGGCATGGGGGGCAGCAAATGAGAAGGGATGAAGGCGCTTAGGGGAGCAGGGAAGGTGTGGAAGGGTGAGAAGGGACAGAGGAGGAGCGAAGTGCACGGGCTGGAGTATGGAGGGCGATAAGTGCAGAGAGGTAGGGGGGAGCAAGCTCCGGTGTTGCGACTGGAGTCCCCACAGCAGTCTCGGCTCGGCACCAGGACTAATGTCTGCCTCACTGTCCCCAATCTGAGATATGTCCCTCCGCAAAGGGGAGTACTGGGACCCTGAGGCTGATCCACTGCCCATGCTGCTGCTACTCTCCCTGTGCCCCCTATAACTGCTGCTGCTGCTCTTCTCCCTGCTGCCATTGCCCAGGGATTGGGCCATGCCTCTAGCAGCTGGGTTGGAATCCACCAGCCCTGGATTGCTGGGGATCACCTCAATAATGGGGGACGATGGTGGCCCAGGATGAACTTCGGACCCTGCCCCTGAAGCACCTGCTCCTGCAGCCACAGCAGAGACAGCCACAGTCTTCTGGACTGCAGGCCTTCCAGTGCCCTGCGTGGCAGTGAAGGACGCTGGCAGGAGGTGATGCCAAACCACACCCGTAGTGCCACTACTGGGAGCCTCCGAAGCCCGACTGCCAAAATCAGGCCTTTGGAATTTGGGGCGTGGTGATGGGCTCGGGCTGCTGCTTGCCACTCCACTGGCACAGCCCCTGCCACCTCTGCCACATGCCCTATTGCCTGCTTTACAGGCAGCAGACCGGCCTCTGCTGCTTCCCTTCTCCATTTCTAACACACAAATGATGCACATGAAGATTGTTTTTTATTTATTTATTCAAAATTGGATTATATTATATATATCTACACTAACTCTAACTGCTATTAACTATTCTAAAACCTATGGAACTAAATGGAATATTATGTCTACAGAGGCCTTGTACTACAAACACACTATAAAGTATTTAAACTGAATCACTACACTCTCTCTCTCTCAGCTAACTCCTACAACTATCTATCTATGCTAGTATCTAATATCTATATACACACACACACACGGGGGGGAGGGGGGGGGGGAAGACACAGACAGCTCACAACAACCACCACAGGAAGGGGTACAAAACTGAAATAAAAGCTAAATCAATCTAATCCTACTCTAAATAAATCCAAAGACAGGGGAAGGGAATCGGGGATGGAATATATACAGGGAGGAGGGAAGGATTCAATGGAGGGGCAGGAGAAACACAGGGAGGGGTAAAAAATACAAAACACCTAAATCTATTTAATCTAATCTAAATAAGTTAAACTATGGAGGTAAATGTGTGGAAATGGGTGAAATAAATAGGAAGATGGCAATGGATTAGGAACACAAACTGCTGGGAGAGAGAGACTTCTGAAAACACCTGCTCACAGGATCAGTGGCTAGCTTGGAAGGGATGGGGAAAGGGCAATGACTTTTGTTACTTGCTGCACCCACCTTACCGCAAGCCCCATTGACTCTGTGCAGCCTAGCCCGTGGCCAATCGCAGACCGCGAAGCCAGTGGTCTGAGGAAAAGAGGGATGGTGATTGGGCAGGCTGGCTGCTAGCCCAAGCTTCCCTCCACCCCTGGGGCCAGGATGTTTGCTCCTCAGCTGCCCCTCCCCTTCCTGGGCCTGCCAGCCAGGTTTTTCCCACCTGAATGTGCCCAAACTGTTCGGGGGTTTTGACGTTGGTTCAGCCGTTCGGTTTGGGCATCCAAACTGGCTGAGTTCGAGCCAAACTCCGAATGTCCGAACCGCGTTCACACATCCCTACTGGCCAGCACAGGAGAGGGGGCACAGAAGTCATTAATAAAAGCCAAATAAAACCATGCAGTGTTCTCCTGGCTTTAATTTTTAACCCTGAAATGGCTAATATCAGCCTTTCACATTTCTGGGTGCACTCTCCTAGTGGGAATATTTCCCAGGACTCAGCCCCCCTTTGAATTTAATTGCCAGGGCTGAGCCCTGGCATGCCCCTCCACCAATTAAGCCCCGAGTGCATGTATTTAGACATATGGTTTAGTGGGTACAGTGCCAGATCTGGACCTGGGAGAGGCGCTTTCAGATGTGCATTAAAGTATACTTACAAGTTCAGGCAGCGGGACACACATGCAAGTTAGGAGCGGCTTTGATAATGTTGGAAAAGCTGCAAAATCCGGCTCAGTACAGCACATTTGTCAGTGCGCCGAAAAGGTTCAATCATGCGTGCCATGCCTTTCCAATGTTATCAGAGCCGTGCCTAATTTGCATGCACGTCTCACTGCTCGAACGTTTAAGTACACTTTAATGCATGTCAGAAAGCACTCAGAGTTTCAAATTTGGGGGCTTAGCCATGAACACATTGGGTGTCCTTGGGCAAGTGACTGTCTCTCAGCCTCAGTTTCCTATCTGTAAAAGGGGAATGTATGTAACCCTGACTATTTTCCCCTCCCCTTTTTGTCCATCCTAAGTTGTAAGCACCTCAGGGCAGAGATCCATCTTTTATTACAGCTACTCTGTGCCAGGCACATTGCTTTTTTTTTTTTTTTTTTTGTATATATTTTTTATTTTTTGTAATGTTCATAAATACATTATTGACTATCAAACCTTTAACTTACTTATCAAAACTGGGACCTAGGTTATAGCATCGGTCCCCTGAAATATTATACCCTTACACAATATCTTATATAGGTTTAAATTTTTTTAAGACAAAGCGATACTTCGGAGTCTATTGACTCAAAATCAGCTTGGATCATTTCCCATATACTGTTCCAGACTGTATAAAAATTCTCCATTTTTCTTTGCAGTTCAGCTTGAATTCGCTCCATAGTTAAAGTTGTCCAGAGTCTGTGTTGCCATTTTTTGATGGAAGGTTTTATTTTTGACTTCCAATTACATACAATGGTATGAATCGCTGCTAAGCGTAGCTGTTGACACGTGCTGATCCTGTCTTTAGTTATATTTAATTTTGGAAAAAGTCCCAACAGCGCAACCTCAGGTGTTAGTGGAACTGTCACTTGTGCAATTTTATTAACATAAGACCAGATCTCAGTCCAGAATTTGTTGATACCCGGACATGTCCACCAGCAATGTAACCACGTGCCTGCTTCTGAGCATCCCTGCCAGCACGATTGAGGATACTGCGAATTTATAATATGGAGTCTCTGTGGAGTGAGGTACATCCTGTAAGTTGTTTTTATTTGCGGTTCCAAAACTGAAATTGATCTGGACGCACCGTGCATAACAGACCACATTGTTTGCATTTCTTCGTCTTCTATTTTTCTTTGCAGGTCTTCTTCCCAAGCAGCCACATAACCAGCATCCGGTAAGTTAATTATACGATTTAAAACTTTATACAATCTTGATATAATGTGTGTTTGAGATGAGTCCCCGTACAACACCTTTTCTAATTCATGAGGCGCTCTGTGATATTGAGTTCTATTAACTCTATTGTCGAATTTACTTTTAATCTTTGCATAGACCAAAAAATCTACTTTTTGCCCAATTCTGTCTTGGATGGTGTCCTTTGTAAGTATGTTCTGATCCACAAACAGGTGTGAGGCCCATTTTAGGTCATTTTTTTCCCATCGCGTTCTCACTGTTGGTGGGATATTTGCCTTGCGACACCATTCCCCAAATATTGGTGTGTACGGAGACTTATCTGTACAGATGTCTGCTTTTTTGAAAGTTGCTTCCCATGTTTTTAGGGCAAACCATATGAATGGGTGATCTTTAATTTTATTTTTTTTAATTTCTCCCCCATCTGTAAGAACTTTTACCATATTTTTTTGGCCATTTGCCACTTTTTCAATTAAATTCCAACTTGGAGATTTCAAGTCGTGATACCAAGTCTTGATACCCCTCAGTGCTGAAGCCCAATGGTACAGTTTAATATCGGGCATACTCATACCCCCTTTTTCTTTACCTGTGTACATTATAGCTCGTCTAACCCTTGGTTTTTTCCTTTGCCAGATTATTCTTGCTATCACTTTATTGATTATGTTGAAATACTCTTTAGGGACCTCAATGGGGAGAGCAAAAGACGTGTATAGGAGCTTTGGCAGGATAGCCATCTTAATTAAATTGGTTCTGCCAACCCATGAGACCCTTAATTTGTACCATTCTTCTTCCTTAGCTTTGATTTCTTCCAGGAGTGGTAGAAAATTTAACTTATAGAGCTCCCTCCACTTCTTAGGAATGTTTATCCCCAGATACTTTATGTATTGATTTTGTATTTTAAATGGGGTTGACATCAACTTTTCCTGCACTGTCAGCTTTTCGTCGTTGAATAGCATCATCTGGGATTTATCTATATTAATCCTATATCCTGATATCTTACCAAAATGTTGAATAGTATCTAGCAGTTTAGGGATGGAACTGGGCAATTCTCTTAAGCTTAGCAACATATCGTCCGCGTACAGAGCTAATTTAAATTCTTTTCCTTGGATTTTAATCCCGGTAATTTGATGTTGTGCTCTAATAGCAATGGCCAAGGGCTCCAAAGCTATATTGAATAACAGGGGGGATAGTGGACAGCCCTGGCGTGTACCCCGGGTCAATTGAAACTCCTCTGTTGTTTGATCCTCCATTATTAATCTAGCTCTGGGGGATTTATATATTATTTCTATCCACTGCAGGAAGTGTCCTTCTATTCCCATTGCCTTCATCACTTCCCGTAGGTATTTAACTTCCACTAAATCAAAAGCTTTCTCCGCGTCAAGTGATATAATAGCTGCCGGGTCATTTGTGCTTTTGATATGTGTTATTATATCTATAATCTTCCTAATATTGTCAATGCCCAGTCTCTTAGGTATGAAGCCCGTTTGATCTGAATCTATTATATCCGGTATAATTTTCATGAGCCTCGTAGCCAAGATTTTTGTAAATATTTTTGCATCTGTATTAATTAACGATATTGGCCGGTATCCGCTACATATTTCAGTGTTTTTCCCACTTTTTGGACAAAGCATTATATTGGCTTCATAAAAGGACTGTGGCATCGTTTGTTGTTCTAGAAAGGAGTTATAGACTCTCGCTAGAAGTGGGTGTAGACTGGCGAGGAATGTCTTGTAGAATTCCACCGGAAATCCGTCCGGTCCAGCAGCTTTATTATTTGGCATTTTTTTAATAGCCTCTTTTATTTCCTCAGGTTCAATTGCCTTATTCAGATATTCGGCTTGTGCTTTAGTGATTTTTGGTATTTTGACATTGTTCAAAAATTCTTTTATGCTCTCTGTTGTAGGGGCCATAGTGGTATATATTTTTTTATAATATTCCAGGAAGCACTGTTCCTTTGCTTTGCCTGTGAGTATTTTTGAGTCTTGTGTAGCTCTTATAAATGGAATGGTTGCTTTCTGCCGTTTTTTTTTAATCATCCACGCTAACACTTTATCCGCTTTATTTGCTTTCTCGTAATAATAGGCTTTTGTGTACCTCATTTTGTTTATAATAGTTTGTGTTTCAATTAGGTTAATTTGGGTTTTTAGTAACGCTATGCGCTCAGCATTAATTTTAGGTTGTTTGGCCAGTTGCTTTATTTGTAGGTACAGTTGACTACATTGTGCTTTTCTTTCTTTCTTTAGCTGGGCACCCAGTGCGATAAATTGTCCTCTGAGCACCGCTTTGGCAGCCTCCCAGAGAGTTGTGGATGATACTTCCGGTTGATCATTAAATTTTAAATACTCCCTTATTGCATTTTGTATTTGGCTCTGTACCCATTGGTTTTCTAAATAAATTTTTTTTAACCTCCATGCTTGTCTGCAGTCAGTCTTGTTTATCTTTGCATTTATTTCTACCACTACCGCACTATGATCTGAGAATGGTATAATTTGAATGTATGATTTGTCACAATATGGAATTATCTCCTTATTCCCTAAAATGTGATCTATTTTTGTGGATATTTTATGTGGGTTGGAGTAAAATGTAAAGTCTTGGCTATTGGGATGAAACATTCTCCATATTTCTGTCCATTGATATTCCTCTATAGTTTGTACTATTTTTGTTTGTTGCTTATTTAATTTTACCTTCGTGTACAGATCTAATGCTGTAAGCGGGGTATTAAAGTCTCCAGTGATAATAGCTCTGCCCTCTGCTTTATTAGTGATGTTTGGTATAACCTCACACAAGAAGGCCCTAGTGTTGTTATTCGGGGCATATAGTGTTGCTATTGTGTACTTTTCTGTATCTATGTGTCCTGTTAAAATTAATAGCCTTCCTTGTGTATCTTTTTCTACTTTTGTTATATTCATTTTTAAATTTTTTGCTATCCCAATTACCACCCCAGCTTTTTTTTTTTCTCCATTTGCATAGTACAGATTATAGTCTTTATTATTGAACCTTTTATTATCTTGTTTTATTAGATGCGATTCCTGAATAGCAAATATTTGCGGGCCAAATTTTTTAAGAAAGTGCCAAACTCTCCTTCTTTTCATGGGGTTATTTAAGCCACATACATTGAACGAGATTATTTTTAACTTGTCCATGATTTTTTTTCGTCTGATCCCCATGCCTTTTTTTTGTTTTCCCCTTGTTCTTTTTCGGTTCTATATTGCTGTTTTGCTGTTTTGTCCTGCCTATTTTTGAAGCTTAGTTTAATCCTATATTGTGTCTTGTTCACCTTATTATTAACATTTCTAAAGTTTTTAAATATCTTCCCTTTTCTCTTAACTTTAAACTCCCCCCACCCTAGCCCAACTTTCCCCTTTTTAAACAACTTGTTTTCTTCCTTATCTATCTTCCCCATTCACCCCTCAAACAAACTATTATAACGATAAAACTTTCTTGGGGGGTTCCCTATTTGGAGTTACGCGCCGTATGGGCTCTATCTTCCCTCCCAACCCTTTGCGATCACTTTATGTTTCCACAGATTGTTTTTTTGTTTTATGTCTGCTCTTCATTTCACATCTCTATATTTTTCATTACATCATTTATAATTTATACACAGAGTAAAACTGCCATATCTTAAATTTTTTATACATTATTCCTTAGGTTATTTTCCACATATCTTTTAAGCTCTTCTTGTTGTGAGAAATATCTCCTCTTTCCCTGATGAACAAAAGAGAGCTTTGCTGGGTAAAATATTTGTGCTCTGACTCCCATTTTATTTAGTTCCTCTATTTGCTTTTTCCATTCCTTTCTTTTTTTTACAGTCTCAAAAGCCAGGTCTGGATAGATGGAGATTTTTTCTCCTTGATATCTTAGTTCTTTTTGAGTTCTGGCAGCTTTTAAGATTTCTTCTTTTTCTTGTGAGCGGAGAAACTTTATTATTATGGCCCTGGGTGGTTCCTGCTCTTTAGGTTTTGGACGAAGAGACCTGTGGGCCCTTTCTATTTCTGCAGTGCATAATTCTTGCCTGTCAGGAAATATTTCTTTCAGCACCTTCTGCACTAAGTCTCCCATTCCAGTCTTTTCTGAGCCCTCAGGAATCCCCATAAAGCGCAGGTTATTTCTGCGTGATCTATTTTCTAGATCTTCTAGTTGAATTTGCAGCTGTTGTAACTCTGCCTCTGTTTTGGTAATCCTGTGCACCGTTTGATTCCCTCTGTCTTCCTGCTCGCTCACCCTCAGTTCTACTTCTTCTATCCGCTTATTTGCAGTGTCTATTTGCATTTTGATCTCTCCCAAGCTTTTTTTAATGTCTGCAATCCCCTCTTTATTCTCTTGCCAATCCTCCTTAATGGCTCTAAACAGTTCTACTACTTGGGGCAGTGCTGCTGAGTCCTCTAGCTCTCCCGGGGCTTCCCGCGTCAACGCCTCCGCCATTTTAGGAGCTGTGGCCTCCCCTTTCCTCGCACTATGGCGCGGCAGGCAATACCTTTCGATTGAGGTATCTAAGTCTTTCTTTTTTTTTTTCTAAGGTCATACCTTTGATCCTCTGTTGTAGCTGTGAGCTTCTTTTGTCTTTCGCTGTGGTTTTGATGTTTGTTATCTGCCTTTATCGCATTGGGTTCGGAGGGAGCTCAGCCGCGCGCATCTGGCTATTCGCGCGTGCCCAGTCAACCCCCTCCAGGCACATTGCTGGTGTTGTATAAGAAATAATAATTAATAAAAACAGCCGTGATGGGCTGGTGGGTAAACTTGTCATCCTTCCCTATGACTTTTCAGGAACCAATCCATGTTGAATGCACGGGCAATAGCAGATACAGCATTTACAAATGTAACAGGGACATCCAGAATGAGTAGCTAGTGTTGTGTCTGGCAAACCTAGTGTTGGCCAATGAGCCACCACTGTCCATCTATAACAGCCCCAGGCATAGGGAGGGATGCACTGGAGCTTTGAATAATGAAGCGCTGACATTCCCTAACAGCTAATTGGCAGTAACTGTTGATCAGCACTAACGGCTGATCAACGTCCAGACAAACAGGCTAAAAATATCACTTGCTGGGAAGCCACAGGGCAGATATCATCGATCTAGTCTGGTATCACAGGAGACCATGAGAAGTGAAAGCCAACTAAAGTTTCAAGAAAGTGTCTCATATAAATGACTCTTGAGAAAATTAAAAAGTCATGGGATAGGCGGTATTGTTTTGCTATGGACAGGGCCCCGATTCTTCAGCAGAATTAAAAAAAAAAATTCAGCGGGAGTCACGGCTCGATTCTGTGCCTCCCCACACCATGCTGATTTACCATGCGGGGGGAGGAGGGGGGAAGGGCCGCCAGGGCTTGCCTTCCCGCCCTTCCTAGTTTAGAAAATGAATGGACTTAGATGGGGGGACGGCGGCGGCAGCTGCTCCTTTCGGCACGCTTGTCCCCACCTGGCTCCTGGTCTCTTCCTGGACCCTCCCAACAGGGCCTCTCAGGGCAACGCAGCTGGATGACATCATCTGACTGCGCTGATCTGGGAGGCCCCGTTGGGAGGGGCCAGGAGCCGGGTGGGGATGAGCACGCCGAAAGGAGCAGCTGCCGCCACCGTCCCACCTAAATCAATTCATTTTTAAATTAGGAATGGGGAGGGGGAAGGCAAGCCCTGGCAGCAGGGGAGGGGAAGCCCCGAGCGTTTGTTCATTCCCCTCCTCCCACTGTGGAATCGCCTGCCCCAGTGCAGGCTAGAAATTCCACACTGGGGTAAGCGGGGCAGGAGATTCTGCAGTGGGAGGGGAATTCTGCGGAAAATCTGAAAATCGGAGACCCACATTTGTCTTGGGGCCCTGGCTATGGAGTGGTAACTGGTTAAATGGTAGTGTAACAGGGGGCATCCCCCAGGGCCGCACGGGGCACTGGGGTGTCACTTTGGGGAATTAGCTCTCCCCCTGCTACGCTGTGTTTGCCTTGAGCATAGGCGGCTGAACCCCCTCCTTCCAGGCAGGGGGTACCCTCTCTGGACACACCATGCACAGTCCAGAGGGTCTTTCAGTTCTGTCTTTATTGAACCCTACTAGTCCCATGTACCTGGGCTGCCGGCTCATCCGCCTGCACCCTACAGCACCAGGTTTGTGTCTCCTGACTTCAGGAGCAAGACACCAACAACACCCCAAAGTCCACACAGCTAGGCCTTCAGTCCCCAGGCCCTGGCCAAGCCTTCCCCAGGCTAGAGGCTTCCTCCTAGGCACAGTCTCCCACACTTGCCTGGGCTCCTCTGGTTCTCTTGCAATCAGCACTCTGGACAGCATAGACTCTGAAGGCTTTCAGGAAGATGTTGCCTCTTTGACTTCCTGGCAGAGACTAAGTTCCCCACTCAGACTTCCTCTCTTATATACTAGCAGAGTGGGCGTGGCCAGGCATCCTCACTCCAGCCTTAAAGGGCCAGTAACCTGCCCACTCTGTCACAAGGGGGTTTCAGCCTGTTACCCCACAGGCTGATTCCCCAGCTCTGGGGATGGCCCTTCCACACCCCTCAGTGGGTACAGCCCTCCGGCTGATCCCCGCAACCCCCTTCTTAAAGGGGTAGCAGCCCCCCAGGACTGCTCCCTGCTACAGATAGGAAGCAAAGAGTGGGACTAAATGACCAGTTTTCACAATGGAAGGATGTAAAAAGTGGTGTGCCCCAAGGATCTGTACTGGGACCAGTTCTTTTCAATGTATTCATTAATGATCTGGAAAAGGATGTTAAGAGTGAGGTGATCAAATTTGCAGATGACACCAAGTTATTCAGAGTAGTCAGAACACGAACAGAGTGTGAGGAGCTGCGGCAAGATCTTACAAGACTGGGTGCCTGGGCATCTAAATGGCAGATGAGATTTAATGTGGACAAGTGCAAAGTGATGCACATTGGGAAAAATAATCCAAATTATGAGTACACAGTGCTGGGTACTAAGCTAGGCGTTACTACTCAGGAAAAGGATCTGGGAGTGATTGTGGATAATACACTGAAATCCTCAGCCCAGTGTGCTGCAGCGGTCAAAAAGGCAAATAGAACGTTAGGAATTATTCGCAAGGGAATAGAGAATAAAACTGAGGATGTCATAATGCCTCTATACAAATCAATGGTGTGACCGCACTTTGAATATTGTGTGCAGTTCTGGTCGCCCTATCTCAGAAAAGACATAGCGGAACTAGAAAAGGTACAGACACGGGCAACAAAAATGATAAACGGTATGGAATTGTTCCCATATGAAGATAGGCTTGATAGGTTAGGGCTCTCGGAGAAGACATGACAGAGGGGATATGATAGAAGTATATAAAATCATGAGTGGTGTGGAATGAGTGAATAGGGAACGGTTATTTACCTTCTCAAATAGTACTAGTACTAGGGGACACTTCATCAAACTAACTGGTAACAGATTTAAAATAAATAAAAGGAAGTATTTTTTCACTCAACGCACAATTAACTTGAGGAATTTGTGGTCAGAGGATGTGGTGAAGGCCAGCAGTATAGCTGGGTTTCAAATGGATTGGATAAGTTGTTGAACAATAGGTCCATTAATGGCTAGCTATTAGCCAAGTAGGTTTAGGGGATGTAACCTCTTACTGTTGGGAGCTGGGAGTGAACAACAGGGAATGGTTTGCCTCATTTTGACCTGTTGGGTATTTCTCCCAAGCGACCGAGATTGGCCACTGTCAGAAACAGGATGCTGGGCTCATTGGACCATTGGTCTGACCCCGTATGGCACCACTTACGTTCTTATCTCTGTTGTGCAGCAGTTTTGTTTTCCTGCAACTCCAAGCAGGGGTGATCTTGAGTTAAAATAGAAATAATGCTAACTTCACTTTAACACCATTATAACACCACTTTAACATTGCTTATGCATGTTGTAGGNCCACTATCGGAGACAGGATGCTGGGCTCGATGGACCATTGGTCTGACCCAGTATGGCACTTCTTATGTTCTTATGTTCTAAACACTTACAGAAAATCATTTTGTTCTGAATGCTGAACTGTTGCAAGCAGTCATCCTCCCACCCCAAACCAGCTTTTCAATGAATAACATCCCATTCACTTTGGAAACATGGAGGAGGATGGGGAAGGCAGAGAGAGGGATGCCAGATGTACTGCTCCAAGGATGGTCAGGTTCAGCGTTGGGCAAATGGCGGTTTGAGAGCCACATCGGGTTGCCACCTGTGCACATTTTTAAGGAACACTTTGCAACCCTATAGATGGCTCTTGGGTGCCTGTACTGCAGCTTTTGCCAGCAATGGCTGCCTAGGGGCATGTCCACGCGGCTCCCTCAGATGCAAGAGAAGCTGAGCCACCATTTCCAGGTCTGGAGACTTCTGGGGATCATGAAAGCATGTCTTGTGCTCCTGTTTCTGCTGTCTGAACTGGCCAGACACCTGCCAGTCAGAGCTTTGATAGGGGAGAGGGTGAGTTGGGGGAAGCCATGCTGCCTTGTCCCCAGGATCGGGGGAAGCGAAGGTCAATGTAATGTGTCTTGTGGTTGATATGAACATTTTGGCTCTTGGGCTTGGAAGCTTTGCTCCCGTTGGTCTAGTTGCACAGTGACACAGAAGTGCCATTCTAACTAACAATGTGTCTATGGTTTTCAATTTGTCTGCTGCAGCTATTATCAGAGACACTACACAGGGGAGCAACAGTACACAGCCCAATTCTCCCCTCACTTATGTCCATTCAATCTCACACTGAGGTCAATGGGCCAGATTCAACACTGGTGTTAGGCCTGTTTATACAAGAGGTGAATTTAGTTGATAACAGTTTTACAGTTACTAGTGAATGCAAAATTTGGTCCTTCTAAGTGAATGATCTGAAGAACATATTTAGATTTATAACCCACCTTAACCCAGAGCAGGTTACTTTACCATACTTATCTAGTTCACCCTCACAACAGAGCGGGGACTGAGGCTGAAGGTGTTTATAAATGAGATGATAGCTCACACCAGAAGGGGGTTCAGCCCATGTTCACTGTCCATTTATTAGGTGGCTGTGAGATGCGTGCTCCCATATGCTACGGAGCCTCCATGGAGGTTCCACTCACGGCAGAGACCTGGAGCACCGTGGGGCCACCATGTGGGCCAGTCTGGGCCAATGTTCACCCACACGTCCACCCCCATCTATTAAGGTGCATGCAGCCTCCATGTAGGCAAAGCACTTAGAACGGTTTTAGACGTTGGAACTGCTAGCATTCCCTGGGGCTTCTTCTGTTTAGTTTTCTTTTGGAGAGTTCAAAACCAGCTTTCAAAAAGGCAAAAAACCAACCCCAAACACCCCAAAACTCAGGAAGCAAACAGTGGGGGGAGCTTCTTGGACCCAGAATTCCCTGTGGCTGTGAGTCATGAGGGAGGGGTGGCGGCAGAGTGTAGCACCTGCCTGTGTAGCGGGTTTGCCACGTGAAACCCCCTGAATGGGGGCTGCCCAGACCAAACACAGGACTCACGCAAGCTATTGTCAGTTTATTTCCACCCTGAGAGATAGTAAGATGCCCAAGGCGGCCACCTAGGGAGTTTATGGCTAAGCATGGATTTCAACCTGATGTTCTAGGCCAACACATTATCCACAAGTCTGCACATGGCTCGGATACAGCCCACTGCACAACTGTATGTAGCTCCTGTTGTACAAAACTCTGGTGCCTACCATAAGCTTCAAGGAGACAGGGCCTAATGCTGCACAGTGCTGAGCACGTTGGCCTAATCCAGCAGAGCACTTAAACACATACTTAAGAGTTACGCATGAGTAGTCCCTGTGAAGCCAATAGGGCTATTCACATGCTGAGGTGCCTTGCAGGATGAGGCTCCAGTGTTCAGCATGCTCAAGACCAAGTCTTAGGTTAACACCTGCTAGGGGTGGGGCTCTAAAGTTCCTTTGTTCCAGTTCAGTCAAGGAGCGAGAAGCACACTTGGAAACTTCCTTCTTGTAAGTTACAGTTGGGGCTATTACAGAAAAGCCACTGCAGCACCAAGAACACATGGATTGGAGCATAGTCTTTGCAGCGCTTGGAATTGTAATTGTTCAGACATCAGATGGTAAGTTGCATCAGATCTATTTGCTACATTTACAGCACCTTTAAGAATAGTCACTCTGTGTAGAAGTGCAGGGGTTTAAGCCCACAGCACACTGCGAGCAATTAGAAGCTATCGTTTCAGTTTTATTTTCAATACAATAAGTTCTGGGGTGAGGGAGGCTCCTCAGTCAATTGCCTTTTCTTAAGTAAAGGTCAGTTAGATATTGTTAGAGCAACTTTGTTAGTTCTGTAAAATGGCTTAAACAGGGAAACCCAGTCTTAATGAGGATAGTTAATGCAAGATATTTGTTGTATCCTAAACAATATATAAATACATCCTTTGTTATAGTAAATGTTGCAACCACAGCAGTCAAAGAAAATAGATCTTTACAAAATAGGGGTGAGGGGATTAATGATAGTGCCTTAATAATTCAAGCTGCCAAACAGAAGAAGGCAGTTTCCCTGATTTGATTTCACCCTTTCTCTAGATTCTGGACAGTGGATCTCTAGGGACTTGAAAATAAGAACATTCATTTTACCTTTAGAATAGGCCAGGTAAAACCCGATGACCAGAATTTGTCTAAGCATTTCAACAGGGGCACTTATGGGCATAAAGTTAGTACAGACGTGTCTGTAGGATCAGACCCTTTACAGATCTATTCAGCATCACGTTGGCTGATAGGTGTCCTATGTAAAGGAGGGATTAATAGATCTAGTGTTGAAAAACTGGTTTTGACTTTACACATTTTACAACAAACAGCAGATTGATCTTCCATCTAGCATTGTATTTTGCATTCACATAGAGCATAGCTACTAGTATAAATGGTTGCATATACACTGACCCCATTGCTAAACAAGTTTACTCAAGTAAGTGCCACTGAAATCAACAGGACATACTAATGAGTAAATGGTTTTAGGATTGCAATCATAGTTCACGTTCTTTGGCCGTTATACGCAACATTTTTCTTGTAACATTCTATTGCAAAATACTTCTATTGAATTCCCAGCAGTGAATTCCTACAGCCTTAGACAACTTTAGAGGATGAAAGAACCTGATTCTTTGAGAGTATGGGTATCTTTAATGCTCAGTGAAAGTTGAGCGTGCTCTGTATCTCGCAGGATCAGGCACCAAGACAGTAAAATCTGTCTAAAAACTCTAACCCTGCACAGAGGGATTCTGTAACTGCTGGACTGTTAAGAATGCAAGCAATATTCCCTTGGGATGGGAGAGAACAGCCCCAGCTTCCCAGGTTAATGTGTTTGCTGTTCAGAGCTGGTTTGTGCAGTAAAGATGGGATGTTTAACATGGGACGAGTGTAGGGTGGCCAGATATGCACATTTTAAATGACACTTATGAGAAATACAGGTTGCAGGGCTGCATATCTGGCCACCTTAGAGACTGGTTTCTTAGAATTAATTCAGACCTTTCATTCTCTCAGAAGAAAAGGTTTCAGTGTATCTTCAGTATTTATCCATTTCCTACAAAAGCACTGCTGGTTTAACAATGTTGAATCAAGAAAGCACACAGTAATTAAAGGCAGATGTCCTGTGTACAACAGTATCAATCCAGCTTCCTCCCAAGCAAACACTTTATGTGCACACCTATCCTGCATTTGTTCAGCCTATAGTTCTGACTTCTTACATACTTGAGGAAGGGTCCTATGTAGCCCCAAAGTTTGCATATTCTCACCAACAGAAGTTGCTCCAATATGCATGGGTTTGCCACTATCTCAGTGCCCATAAAGACTGGGTTAAGAGTTAGCAAATATGGAGAGTTTTAAAGCCTATTAGGCTACATTCTACTGTCAGCTGTGCTCCATTTACTCCAGTGTGTCAGCACAACTATGGGAAAGAGTTCTGAGTTATGGCCCTTCACATGCAAATTTTGTGGTTTCGTTTCCTGGTCATGCTCGTGCATTTGTATTAAAGTTCAGCGAAATGGA
>QEPC01010419.1:369274-404072 GCA_003113815.1 Sphenodon punctatus
TGGTGAACATTCACCACACTTCTGGACCTCCCCCGGCCCCGACCTCACGAACCGTGGTAAGATTCACCCCAGGCCGCGTTTGACTGTGGTGAACATCTGGCTGCGCGCAAACAGACGTGCATGGTTCTTTCACCCCACCCCACCCCCCGCGTTTGACTGTGGTGAGTGCCGCAAACGTAACGTCTGAAAGCACCCTGAGATGGCCACAAATTAATAATGGAGAACTAAAAGGGGGGAGGGGGAGGAAAAAATGGGGCCAAAACTTAGTTGCATCCATTATTATTTGAATGGTTAATATGAAGTGAGCGAAAGAAGGGCCCTTGAATTGGTAATTTTCTTGCTTTCATGAGTTTGTGTGCTGTTTTGTGAGTAATCATGAGCCAGGTTTAACTAAGTTTTCCCTGGGGGAGAATTTCCTGGGATTTAAAAAGATGTGTTGTGTGCATGTGTTACCTGCCCTGGAAGAGAAGGGATACTGGCCCCTGGTGGATGATTGTCTTTAGCTGTGGGCAGGCAGATGACCTGAAAGCTATATGACCAGCTAGTGGAAAAAAATAAGGAAGGGTTGGAAAAGGGTAGGTTCTTTTCATCAGTGCCTCTTCCATTATTGTTTCTCCCGCCCATTCAACACTTCACGTAATGCTAAGAGCTGGTGACGTAGAGCAGCCTCATTCATACATTGTGTCCAGGGGTTCTGACAACCTTTGCCCCTCAACCACCTGCTGTCTGGACTCTCGACATCATAACCAGGAAGGTGGACAGAACAGACTCAGGGAAAACTAGTTCCACTTCCCCCGAAGGAGCTTGAAGTCCTATGGAAAACTCCATCTCCCTAGTCTCTCCTGATATCACAGGAGGAAAAAAGACTGGCCACCTTATTTATTAATTTAAACTATTTATATCTTGCCCCCTCCTGCCAAAAGCAGCTTGGGGCAGCTAACAAATATCACAATAAAATATATAAATACAAATGCCTCCTCTTCTATCCTTCACTCAGGGTTCTCGTCTTCCCTGTAACTAAGCTAAGCACGTGCATCTACGATTTCTTAGCTTTGTGAATGTATCCCTCTCTCTCTCTTTGTTCCTCTCTCCCTTTCCTACATTGTAAGCCCCTCAAGGTCGGGACCTGTCTCTAATTAATGATTAGGTACGTTGCAGGCACTATTTAGATAATAATAATAATGATAATTTAACCATGTTTATAATGCTTTCAGTGTTAAAATGCTTTGCAGTCCTTATCTACTTCACCCTCACAACCCTGTGTGGTAGGTCATTATTATTCCCATTTTACAAATAACAGCTTACCCAAAGTCACCCAGTGAGTTCATTGCTAAGGAAAGATTTATTTATTTATTCAAATTTATATGCTGCCCTTCCAGTAGAGGCTCAGGGCGGCGTACAATTCATAAAGCAAACAATAAAACCTCCCATCCTCTTCCACAATCCTACCCAAAAACCTAACCAACCCCTATCTGCGCCCGCCAAATATTTTGCACCACCTCCAGAAGATGCTTAGGCCTGGGATCAAGTGAACCTCCTGGGGGAGGGAGTTCCCAAAACCAGGGAAACAATGGAGAACGCCCTCCTCCACCCCACCCACCGTCCCATGAAAAAGGGTAACAGATGGAACCTGCAAGCAGACACTCCTGGCTGACTGTAGGCGCTGTAATGGGACATGGTAGGACAGGTGGTCTTTCAGATATATGCGAACCAGACAGTTTAGGGCTTTAACAGTCAAAATCAGCACCTTGAATTGTGCCCAGAAAGCTATAGGTAGCCAGAGCAGACTTCGGAGCACCAGCGTAATGTGTTCCCGGCGGCTAGTTCCCAAAAGGTAGGGATGGCAATTTCGGGTACAAATTAATCCATAACTAACCGAAAAGGGCTGTTACAGATTAATCCATACAATCTGTAACAGCGGTCCAAAAAATTACAGATCTGCTATTACGGACCTATCTCCCGGGGGGGCTCCTCCTGTGTGGTACTATACCAGGGTTCTGGGGGTGGTGGGTGGGAAAGATGAGTCATGGGGTTGGGGGTAGCAGGGTGGTTTTTAAAAAAATAAATAAATTATGGGTTCAAACCATACCATACCCATAATTAAATTTAAAAAGAAAAAAAAGTACCTGTAACAACCCGTACTTGAAACTTGATGAGGGTTGCCATCCCTACCAAAAGGAGGTGAACTGCTGCATTCTGCACCAGCTTCAGCTTCCAAACAGTCATCAAGGGCAGCCCCACATAGAGAGCATTGCAGTAATCTAGCCTTGAGATGACGAAAGCATGGGCAACAGTGGCCAGATCAGAGTCAGAAAGAAAAGACTGCAGCCTCCTCACCAGATGGAGGTGGTGAAAAGTGTTCCTGGCCACCGCTGTCACCTGGTATTCCAGGCACAGTGAGGTATCCAAAATTACTCCAAGGCTGTGAATTTGACCAGAGGGGGCCAGTCTCCATCAATAACAGGTGTCCCAATCCCCTGTAAGTCACAAAATTGGCCAACCATCATCACTTCAGTCTTGTCAGGATTCAGCTTCAGTCGGCTCACCCTCATCCAGTCCCTGAGAGCAGCCAGACATCAAGTAAGCACCGAGACTGCGGGACGTGGGTCAGATGAAAAAGAGAGGTAGAGCTGAGTGTCATCAACATATTAATGACACCTCACCACAAACCTCTGAATGACCTTGCCCAGCAGCCTCAGATACACACTGAACAAGGGAGGAGACAGAATACACTACTGTGGGACTCCACAGGGAAGATCCCGAGGGGACAATGAGTAACTGTCCATCACCACCCACTGGGAAATCCTAGACAGGAAAGAACGGAACCACTTAAGAGCAGTCCCATGCCATGCCAACAACACCCCATGATCAACTGTATCAAAGGCTGCCGACAGATCTAACAAGATCAGTAAGGTAGAATTCCCCTTGTCCATTTCAAGGTGCAGATCATTGACCAAAGCCACAAGCTCAGTCTCCATGCCATACCCAGGATGAAAACGTGACTGAAAGGGGTCCAGAAAACTCTCCTTTCTTCTCCCTTCCCCTGAACTCACTCTTTCAGTGCTTGGTGGCAGGAACTGGATCGCAGGGTCAGATCCAGGAACTAGAAAGGGGCCAAATAAAAACTATTGATGGGCCACATTTGGCCCCCAGGCCTGAGGTTCCCCATCCCTCTATACACTTAATATGCAAAGTGTATTTATATAAAGAATGTTTTAACATTTAGTATAAGAAAGTTAAATAGCTATGAAGTTAAATTCATATACTAAAGCTCATTTTGAATGCATTCCTATGCATTTGGAAAGAAATACTGCTCTCCCATTCACAATACGTATGCACATATGTGTAGGTGGGGAAGTAGCAGTGTTATGACTGATCTGCAAACACTTGCAGGTCGTTCTATTGGGCTTGGGGTTAACCCCGCAAGAACTAATGCAGATAAGTGGCACCATGAGACTGGGATGGGGGCCAGAGGCTGCCATTCTTCCTCTGATGGAAAGTGCTACGTCCCATTTGTTTTGAGGTCTTTAGATTTTTCTTTGATCCTTCTAGCTGTGTTTCCCGAAGCCCATGACTGTTGCACACAAGTAGCACATCAGATTCCCAGAGGACTTTTAAGGCGAGTGTCGTCGAAGTTTGACATCCAGAAAGATGATGGAGTGTGCAAAATTCCAGCTGTAATGTAAGTGGTGGTCTGGGAAGTTATACATCAAAAAAGCAATGTCAAACAAAAATTACTGGTCCCATCCTCACTCCCTCATGCTAGTTTAATATTAGTGTAACTCGATTCATTTCAGTGGGCCTATCCTAGATTAGAAGCAATGCAGAGGATTCTCAGCTCCTATATATTTTTTTAATGCCCTTCCCTTTTTGTTACTAAAAAAAAAATCTTTTTTGAAAAAAATGTAGTTTACAATTTACTATCAACATTGTTCCTTTTCCCGCTTCAGTCAGCACTGACAAGGAGAATACTCCAAACAAGTCACTTTTACTTCTGTGATAACCCATTCCTGGAATTTGATCCTGGCACCTGGGCACAAGGGATCCACGCTACACTGATGGGAAGGAGAGGGAGGCCAGGGTCAGCTCAGGTTCCCGGCCCCATGTGAGTGTAGCTAGGAGAGTCATCTCGTTACCCAGGCAGCCCGACCTCAGCAGTGGTCCCATCAAATGTGCTGGCGGCCACCCCCGTCACCACCCCGGTCCCAGAGCCCTACCCCCTGCCATGGCAATAATGGCCGCCATGATGGACCCAATCCAGGCCAGGTCACAGCAGGTCAAAACACACATTCTAACCGGCTGTGGCCCACTTNGGATTTGCAATAAGGATCCATCATTAAATCCAGAAATTAAAGATCTAGATCTGTAATTAATCTGAATGTGTAATTTCCTCCGGGTGCCCACCCCTACTTATTATCTCTTTGCTGGAGGAGATCGGCCAAATCCATTCCCCTGTACAGCCTGGCAGAAAGTTGATGATTTTAGAGCCCACACAGCATCCCCAGGGCTAGGCCAAATAAACTCTCTAACCTCAGGCTGAAGTTCTCTCGTTGCCCTAGGCCCCATACAAGTAAAGCCTTGTACATAGGTTTAACTTTATACAGCAGGGGGTGGCCAGATTTACAGTGCATGCAATCCACTCGATCTGGGCATCGGCCTCCAGAGATCTACCAGGACCATTCTCACTGGCTTCCAAGTCTAGGGCAGCTCAGCAATTGGTCTCAGAAACGGAGAGAAGCACTTAGAGAATACCTTCCCTGTCACACTGGAGCAGCTCTCCTAGCGTGTAACCTCCCCAGTCACTTCCTGGGGGAATGGCCCCGCTCTCCTCCCCAGAAGCAATCTCTGAGAGACTGTCCCCCTCCCCACACCATGATCTACTGGAGACTAGCCTGTGATCTATCAGTAGATGGTGATCTACATCTTGGCCATCCCTGTTATACAGGGTACAATCCTCACCCATTAAAGTCAATGGGAGCTTTGCTGTTGACCTGTCTCTTATACACATCTAGATGTGTATAAGAGACAGGTCCGGGAGGGTCTTGGGTAGCACATCTGGGTGAAACCTTTGCCATAGACCTGGAGAGCCAGACTTGAAATCCTGCTTCCGTGTCAGGTTTCTCTTATACACATCTAGATGTGTATAAGAGACAGCTGCCGGTCAGTACGCCTGGGTGAGGCCTCTGTTGGGGATCCTGGAGAGCCAGACTTGAAACCCTGCTACCGTGTCAGGTTGTGACAATACTGGGCTAAGATGGTCTGACTTAGTTAGGTAGCTCCTTATATCCTATCCTATCCTATCCTGTCAGACCCCTTTCTGATGTAACCCTACCCTTTATGGAGCACTCTGCGTGGCAGGGCCACCTCAGAAAGAAGGCGAGGCAAAGGGGCTGTCACGCTCCTTTCTGACTTATGATGATCTGTATGGGGCAGAGTTGGTACTCTGTAGGGGCAGGGACATATGGGAAGAAGGACAAGAAAGTCCCTGTTGCTCACCCCGTTTATGATGTGGCCATTCCCTGCTTCTTTCAGAGTCCGAAAACTTTGGGTCAAAACTCGGAGTCTCTGAAATGGCCTCCCTATCCATATGTGCCCTTCCCCAGTGCTGAAGGCAATGTTGCTTATTAATTAGGAATGGGCATTATGGATTTGTACTAATTAATAGCAGACAGTTACAGATTAATCTGTACCAAACCACCACACACCTGTTGCAGTTTGGTTTAAAATCGATAAATTTTAAAAAAAAACACGCATGTGCAAACCGGCCGCCAGACAGTTCTGCGCATGTATGGCCTTTTCCAAAATGGCAACAGCAGCAGCATTGCCCATTGTGACTGCTGATACTTCTCCCATGCGATTTGATATTGGCCACTGCAGGAGACAGGATGCTGGGCTTGATGGACCGTTGGTCTAACTCAGCATGGCACGGAGTATGGCCATCATTTTGGAAAAGGGCAGCAGGCTTGCACATGCGCAGACCGGATGTCCTTTCCAAAAATGGCAGTGATGCTGCTGCCGCCATGTTCAAAAATGGCACACATGGTGGCCATTTGGCACGTGCTCAATTGTTTTTTAATGATTTTTTATTTTTTAATTGACTTAAGTATGGATTTGCAATAAGGATCCATCATTAAATCCAGAAATTAAAGATCTGGATCTGTAATTAATCTGAATGTGTAATTTCCTCCGGGTGCCCACCCCTACTTATTATCTCTTTGCTGGAGGAGATCGGCCAAATCCATTCCCCTGTACAGCCTGGCAGAAAGTTGATGATTTTAGAGTCCACACAGCATCCCCAGGGCTAGGCCAAATAAACTCTCTAACCTCAGGCTGAAGTTCTCTCGTTGCCCTAGGCCCCATACAAGTAAAGCCTTGTACATAGGTTTAACTTTATACAGCAGGGGGTGGCCAGATTTACAGTGCATGCAATCCACTCGATCTGGGCATCGGCCTCCAGAGATCTACCAGGACCATTCTCACTGGCTTCCAAGTCTAGGGCAGCTCAGCAATTGGTCTCAGAAACGGAGAGAAGCACTTAGAGAATACCTTCCCTGTCACACTGGAGCAGCTCTCCTAGCGTGTAACCTCCCCAGTCACTTCCGGGGGGAATGGCCCCGCTCTCCTCCCCAGAAGCAATCTCTGAGAGACTGTCCCCCTCCCCACACCATGATCTACTGGAGACTAGCCTGTGATCTATCAGTAGATGGTGATCTACATCTTGGCCATCCCTGTTATACAGGGTACAATCCTCACCCATTAAAGTCAATGGGAGCTTTGCTGTTGACTTCAATGGGTTCAGGATTGCAGCCAGGTTGGGTATTTTCACACAGATGCGGGGGTGCACAACCTGGTGTCTACCCACTTGCAGCTGTGCCGGGGTCCATTTTAAATGGATCTAGCAGCTGCCGGGGTCCATGGTCCACCCTTGCCCCTCCCCCAGAGCATAGCACTGCAGGCGTATCACCTGCAATACAACCGCCAGCCAAGAGCAGGGCTGCAGTGCCTGCCCACGGAGCAGACAGATTGCGGCCCCACCTTCGGCTGCTGCCCTGGGTTTGGGCTCTCCGCTCTGCTGGTGGTGCTCTCTGGCGGGGCATCCCCGGAGCAGGGACAGCCTGCCCTGCCTCTGCTCCACATCCACATCTGGCAGCAGGCCACCTTTAAACAAACCAAAATAAAAGGTCCTGTCTTTAATAAGAAGAGTGGAATTCCTGGATGTAACAGCTAGTGAGGTGGGGCAGAGACATGGATGCTGTCTGTTTGAAGACACCCATTGTGAGTAGTTTCAGTGACTTCAGTGGAACTGGTCAGAATGTGCAAAGGTAAACAAGTGTGCAGGTTTTAGGATCTGTTGCATTTTTGGCTCTCGTGCAGTATCACAGTGCTGATGCTATCAACCATTAGGTATATCAGAAATCAAAGCTACTCGGGGCCCACATTCACTGTGTTTTCCCCACTGGTGGTAATATAGAAAATGTGGGTCCCTGAAAATAACTAATGACATACTGGCTACTTTAAAATATGTCCCCTTCCCTCTCTCTCTCTTTTTCTAATACTATCTTTTTTTTAAAATTGGCATTTATACCAGTTAAAAGAGATTATTGTTGTTTTTTCCCCCCACCCCCGGCAGCCTTTACGTAAAGCACAGAAAGCTGTGTGTAAGTTCACGGAATAAAAAGGTCCAGAGATGGATGAAACGGATGAAAAGGAATCATAAGATCCTACACAGGAATCATAGAAGAAACAGAGATCGGCATGGTGAGAGGAAAAAGAAAGCCAGAAGTAAAAATAAAATTGTGAAGAAACAATTGTGAAGAAAGCATGTGGGAACTGAATCCACCATGGAAATACCAGGCAATGGTATTCTCTCTAACAAAGGCAGCAAATTTGAATTAAGTATCAGTGTACCACAGGCACTGAACATTGTCCAATTACAGCTTTAAAGAAATCCTCTTTCAAGTGTCAGAGGAAACAGTGACGGTAGATAGAACCCCAGCCTTTTTTCACCATCTCCAAAACGCATCCTAATCCATCCTATTCTTTGGGAATTATACTTGGTAATGAATACAGAGAAAGGTTGCTACATTATGACAAACAACTTGCTACTGAGCTTGTCTGGCTTTTCTGTGTGTGTGTGTGTGTGTGTGTGTGTGTGTGTGTGTGTGTCATCCTCTTTGAGCTCTTTGCAGATCTTGGCTGTTGGGAGCTGGCACCAGTACAGTGCTTTGAGAATCAGAGCCCTGTCACTCCCTTCAACAACCTGCCCTTCCTTGGCTTTCATGTTCCTTGCCCTCCTACCCCTCCAGCTGGTGGTGTAACATGTCCTGGAAGAATTCTTCTCCTCTTCTTGTACCTTTTGTCAGGATGCTATCTTTTCCTCATCCTCTTATCCAATGCCTTTTCTTTAGGTGACTTTACCTGTACGTGCAGATTTAGCAACTCCCTCCGTCTGTCGACTTGCACAGTAACATGTCCTGACCTGTTGTATATCTAACAAAACCCTGACACAATATCCTGGATGACCTGTCCAAGCTCCACACAGCCAAACACTAGCTCTTTCATAACCTCTGTGCTTCTGTCTTTCTTCATCGCTCCTGCTAGTGCCACCATCTTCCCTGTCTCTTAGCCTCAAAACCTTGGATTCCTAGAATTTCCTGCAAAAATTACCTCCCTTGGCATCTTTTTTCTGACCATGTCACTTCCCTTTTCAAATCTCTCCACCTGCTCCTCCCAGCATTCTCTATCAAATCCAAGGACAGCTCTACCCATCCTACATCTTTGTCCTTGTGTTTTTCTGTCCCTATTACCCTTTGCACTGCAAATGATACCAACCTTGATGTCCTTTCCAGTCCTCCTTTTCCACTGCATTCCTTCCTTGCTTTCTTTCAAGTTGTCTCCTCAGACTTTTTAAACTGAGTCTCTCTTATGGTAGTTGAGCCCCCTGCCCCCCCTCCCCACATACCTATACATACATCTTGTTCCACCTCCCCCTTCCCATCCTCCTCTTGCTTCTCCCCTTTGTTCTCTGACTTCCTCTCTGCCTTGCTACCCCAGCATTTTGGAAATTTCCCCCTAATTCAGTCAGAGCCGAGCTAGATGTCTGCTAAATGTGCACCTTCACACAGACACAGACACACACTCGCCACCACCGCACTACCTTATAACAATGAACAACCTCTCAGCCCCCTCTCTCCTTAGTCAAAACCTTCTCGAGACTGACTTGTTTTTAAAATGCTAATCCATGTCAGGAAAACGCCCTTTATTGTCCAATGTAACCTAATTAGTGAGAGGAGGAAGAGCTTGGAAAAAATCAAATAAAACCACCATCCTATAAAGATGTGCCTATAATGAGACTACTATGGTGCCTTATTACTAAACCCTCATCCGCCTTTTCTCTCAGCTATTGTTTGCTGGTTTCATTTGTTGCATCACCTCTAACATTAGACTATTAGGTCCCTGGGGTAGGAACAGTACCTAGTGTGCTTTACATGGGTATCAACGGCAGTAACAAGCTGCAAACACATAAGAGAACCCAGGAGAACAGAGAAGCATGTTCCCAAAATAAAAGGCACTGCCTTTACCAATCAGAACACTGACATTCCCAGATGTAACACTCACACCCAGGGTGAGAACTCTCGAAACAAGCCAATGGGCTGGATCCTTGGTTTGGCAAAGCAGCGGAAGGAGACGCTCATGCGGTTCCAAGCTACTTATTTGCCTTTGCCAATTCTGGGGGGCAGATAGGTAGTGAACAAGCTCTTTGGCATAACTGGACAAAACATGCGGTGTGCCAGCAGGAGAGTGTGGTGGAGGCTTCATGCCTCACTCCACCAGGCTCCCACCACCCACCTGCACGGCCAAATGCATTCTGCATGAAGGTGTACTGAAAAGTCAACATAGCTGGTTTTGCACTAGTCAGTGTTTTCCCCCAAGCTGAGGAAATCCACAGTTGTCTAATCATAACAGCTTGAGGTTCCCTTTATCTCATGAAAGTGGTGCAAAGGGAATTTAACTAGGGTCAAAGATCTACCCCCATGAGCCACTTACCAGTTTTGAACTACTGGTTCAAAAGAGAGAGAGAGCAAGAAGTCCTCCCTCCAAATCCCTCCTCTTCTGTCAAAAGCTTTCCCTGACTCCTTGTTCCCCTCGCCAACTTATCCTGAATCATCGTATCTTGTGTAACATTAAATGCGTAACTACACCTTTGTAACTAAGCCAAGCACCTGCACCTGAGAACACATGAGTTCGTGTATGTATCCTTGTCTGTTCGCCTGTCCCCCCCATCTCCCCCCTTGTTTCTCTTAGATTGTAAGCCTGCTAGGGCAGGGACCATGTCTCTTTCTTACAATTGTAAAGTGCCAGGTACATTCCTTGCACTATATAAATGCTTAATAATAATAAATAAGTACTCTGCCACTTAGGGTGAAAACAAACGTGGAGCTGGCTACATGGCCGGGGCTGGGAGGCATCCTCGCCCGGGTCAGGTTGGGGCACTGAATGGATGTGCACCTGACCAGGCCAGCCAGTAAGCCCTTCCATGCCCCACCCTCGGTGATGGAAGAGAACAAGAGCACAGTTGGGTGGGCCCACCCCCGGTGCACCCCCAGCACCCCACCCCCATCATGACAAGCAGCCATGGAGACCAATTATGGCCGCGATGGTCCGCCTGAACAGCCCTTGGCCCAAGTTGTGGCCCCAGAATCATCCAGGGGACCACATCCTGGCCAGCTGCCTACCCAGGCCAGGGCAGCAGCAAGCCCAAATCTGGTGGCCCACAAACAGACATGCTGGCGAGTCTCTGGCCCAGGCAAGTCATAGCCAGGCCCTTGTCACATCTGTTTTCACCTTTAGTTACCATACTAGTGCTGAAACGAATAGCTAATCTCATGTGTGTGAATATTATTCCCATTTTTGGATAGCTATCTGAATAAGTATTCACACCTGAATAGATTTGAATACCTGCTATTTTGGGTATTTCATTTTGGATGCTTCACTTATTTTGTCAATTCTTGACTTTGACCATTTCAAGACTTTTCTCAGTGATTTCAGGACTCTGCCCCAGTACGAATACCAAATGACTGAAGCAAAATGACCAAAAATGACTGAAATAACCAAAATAATTGAAAAGAGTCAAAATAATTGGTTATTTTTTGCCCATTTGGGTTATTAATTTAGATTAGAATAATAGAGGTCATCTAGCTCAATGCAGGAAATCTGGGGTTGGACTAGATGACGTCTGAGGTACCTTCCAACTCTGATATTCTATGATTCTTCTCTAAATGAATACCCCAAATGGGCAAACAAAGCAGAAATAAATGGCAGTTCATATTCACTTCATCAGTCCTGAATTGAACCCATTTGCTGGGGAAATGTGTTGAATAAATATTTGCACTTCATATTCATTTCAGCTCTACACCATGAACCAGGGGTGGGAAGCCTTTTCTCGCCCAGGGGACACTTTGAAAATTAATACCTGAGAGTGCTTAAGGGGTGCGTGCAGGAAAAGAGAAATCAGATCATGAATCCATGCCATGGATCTGTCCCCTCTCCTTGTGTCCATGCCCTCCTCTCTGCTCCCTTCCCCTGAGCTCAGTCTCTCAGTGCTTGTGGGTAGAAACTAGAGCTGAATGAGTACCCTCAAAAATGGGCATACCCATTGAAAAGACAGGATCCGACTCGACCCGGCAATACTGATTGGTGCCCAGTTTACCACACAACAGGCTGCCTGATACTCCAAGTGCAGGTTACCGATTCTGTTGCTGGGTTACCGATTCTGAGTTTCCTTACCATTACGGTGATTCCCTTTTGTGTAATTCCCATTTGTGCACATTTTCACTCTGCATCTCTTTTTTCTACCTGAACCTGGGAGGGGGGAGCAGGGCAGAAACCTGGCTAGGGTGGTGTAAGTTTACCTAGTTTTCCCAGTGGCCAAGGTGTGCAAGAGGTGGTAGGTCACATTGGGAAACAACTTTGCTTATTGGCCAGATATGCAGAGGAACTGGGACTCACGGGAGGTGTGCAACTGCAGGGCAAACACAATGCCATGTTCAGTCCTTTACTGAATATAAAGGTGAGTGTGGGTAACAGTGTATCTTGGAGTAACTAGTGAGTGAGAAATCTTTGCTGGGATTTCTCCCTCTGACATCTGCCCTTACACTCCCTGTAATTCTTTAATTATGAAATTTGTAGCATTTAATTTAAAACTAATTTCTTTCAAAATGTTAATTTTGGTAGCTTTCCCTTTGGTACCCTGGACTTTCCTTTTCTAACCTCCTCCTTCTTGACCTTGACTGAGATTTACCCTTAGTTCATTAATCTTCTCTATTGCATCCATCTGTTCTTGGGATTTAATACATTTTCTTCTGTTTTACAAAAAAAAAAAATTACTTCTCCATCTTCAGATATTAGCTTCTTTGACTTTGATTTTAATTTTGACTTTGAACAGTGTGTGTGTGTGTGTGTCATTTTAGCTTTTTTCTTCTTTTTCTATACTGTCGTTTAATTACCTTCGGGCAGCTTCCCCATTCTTCCTTCCTCTACCTCTGCAAGCATGGTGGGTGGTTTGGCAAGATGTGTGCTTCAGTTTCCCTGTGTTTTTTTCATGTCCCCTCATCCCCCACAGCTACAGCATGATTCCCCCAGTCCCAGTTCTTCACCCCACTCCCCAAGTGTATTTGACTAGGACTCTTTGCTGCATTCTGTAAGTGGGTGGTTAGGAGCAGGGTGGGACTTCTGTAGATTCCCTTTCAAAGCTGCATTTCTCAGTTTCCCCCAGTGGCAGGTGGTGGGTTCCAAGTTTGGTGTGGTGGTGGGTGGGGCCAGCACTGGGGGGAACAATGGTGGGTGGGACTGATGGTGGGAAGGGCTAATGGTAGGCAGGATCAAGCCAACAGTAGGTGGAGCCAACCAGAATTTTGAAATTAATATGAAATTTTAGAGCCTCAGTTCCCCATCTGTAAAAATGGGAATATATGTGTGTCTGTCTCTCCCTGTGTTCCCCTCATCTATGTCCTCCTTAGATGATAAGCCCACTGGGCAGGGACCTGTCTCCAACAGCCACCAGCAGCCAATGTGTTCAATGGCAGAAGTACCATAACAGCTAGCTCAGATTACAGAAATTTCCAGTACCTTACTTACGGAGCAATTCAAGCAAACATTACAATATATGAAATACGCAGGTAGCATAGACCACAACTAAAGTGCATGGAAATGTTGCAAAACCCAACAGGATTATGTGGAATCCTAAAATGCACACCACAAATGCTCTAAAAACAGCAAAAAATAAACTTGTGGTATCTTAAAGACTAACAAGAACATTTCTTTATTTTTGCACGAGCTTTCATCAGCAAGAGCTGAGTTCCTCATTATGCAACCATAAATGCTGCAATTGGTCCCTGGCAGGGAAAGGATTCCCCACCTCTGATCTAGCACTTTCTGTCCTTCCTACAAGCTGAACGCTCACAGACCAGTGAACTAGGATCCCAAATTTGAAGTAGAGTGTAGAGCAAAATGCAAAGTGGCTAAAGCGACTTTCTTCCAAAACACTAAAACCACATAAGGTTGCATGCAAAATCAGCAAGTATTTTCTAAGTGTCCTTAGTCACCAAACAACTATGTCACCAAATACATTCTTTGGAAAAGCTTCTATATTTTGTCTGTGATTTTTTGCACTATGAACCCACCAAAATACCCCAACTAGCCAATAATATAAAGGGCATTTTCAGACAAGACAGTCTCCACCCACCACCCACTCACTATGCATGTTGCAGGGCTGCAGTGTTGCCCTATGGGTGCCCGGAAACATGTATGGTGGGTGGAAGGTGGGTGGGGAGTGTCTTGTCTGAAAATGCCCAAAGATTCAAAGTTCAACTCTCTCAAGCATCAAATCACACAGGAAGAGGCAGGATGGATGGGATACAAATTTATAAAATTAAAAAATAAATAAAAATAAAATTCAAAGAGGCTGTCCCAAGAAAGCACAACACTATAAGACAATATAAGGTCACGTGAAAAACAAGTATTTAAAGTGTTCGCACTGCTGCGTTTATTATTATTAAGTATTTATATAGCACAAGCAATGTAACTGGTGCTTTACAACTGTTAACCCACCCACCCACCCCCGCCCCACCCTAGTGGGCTTACAATCTAAGAAAATTCCCCAGGTGCAATCAGTCTACATAAAATATATCCACTCCAAATATCCAACTATTGAAAATAGATAGGGTCCCCGTCCTGGGGGGCTTACAATCTAAGAAAGACATTCCCCTGCTACACTCAGTCTACGCACAATATATCCACTCCAAATATCCAATATCTAAACTACATACAAATACAAATTATTAGGGATGGGACTTTCAGTTTTGGTTTTAACCAACAGAGTCTGAAAATTACTGTCTCAGTTCAAAACTGAAAATTGGGCTGTCTTGGTTCCTGGTTTTCAGATCTTACCCCACCCCCACTCCCGGGAATGGGGGTGGGGGAGTTTTCCCCAGTCTCTTCCCATTGTGGGAAGAGGTTGGGAAAAACTCCCCCATTCCCTGGGGCCCATTCCCGGCCTCAGATGGTGGGGTTGTCCGGGGCCTGGCTTCACCCCCACCCCCAGGGCCCTGCACTTACCGTCACTGGTCTGGGACTTGGTCCTGAGGATGGGGGTGAGGAAAGGTCACTGGAGGGATCCAGTGGAACAGGTAAAGAGGGTAGGGAGGAAAGAGAGCTCTCTCTCTCCCCACCCCTCTGGTAAAGAGGGGAGGGGAAAGAGAGAGCTCCTGAGGCTCCTAACAGCTTGCCAGGGTGTCTGGAGAAAATTCCCTGAACTGCCTTAAAGGCCTTTGCGATTGGCTGGGTTCCTCTATAAGAGCCCAGCCAAGGAGCCCCTGGCACCTCCCCCAGCCCCTCCCCAATCCCCAGAGATCATTGCTTCTCTGGGACAGCGCCTGGAGGATGCTCACTGGGGTGGTGAGGGGTGTGTGTGACTTCTCTTGAGTCCCTCCTCTCTCCTGACTCTGACCTGCCATGGAGAGTTGGAAGGAGAGAGGAAGTGTCCCTCACTACCACACGCAGGTTCTATGCCATGCGGGGAAGGCTCTTCAGGCCAGCCCCTCCCCTCAGGATGAAGGAATGAAGGAGACATGTCCCTCCGGCCTACCTGTGGCGCAGGCTTTTCTAACCAGCCCTCCTCTGTCGGCTCCTGGCATTGTGCCAGTGCCAATCAGCTAATTAGAGGTCATGCGCAGCCATGAACCAACAGATGAGGGATGGTTAGAAGAGTTTCCCTGCTGTGTGTTGAGCAGGATGTGTGGCGTGACAAGGTTGGGGGACCAGACCTTGAGCAGCAACTTGCTGGGGCTGCACTGGAGTAATGGGGCAGCCAGAGCTATTGCTGAAGGAGGCAGCTCTCCTCCAGGAGCCCTCCCGATGATATCAGGCACTGGCAGCACCCTGGGCCTTTTACCTGCGCTGCGGGTGGGAGAACCACATGTAAAAAGGCGCCTAAGTTACATCCATCCGTCTGTTTATGGGGTTCTAAAGTGTCTCTCAGTCACTGCAGTGTTCAGCCACTCTGGCCCATTGTTCAACACGACTTGAACAGCAGGACACAATCATGAAAATGAAAATGACAAGCAAATTCTAAACACAACGTGCCAGCACAAACACACATTATCTCACCTATGCAAAAGAATTGGTGTGGCAACGAATTGGAAATTCTCCAGTTCCCATTAAGATTCTCACTCTGATAAATTCCACTCACTCCTGCAAGCTTGATCAAGGGATCTAACTACTAATATCCTGCACGCTAGCTTGTGACCGTTGCTATTTATGTGCCTGGCAACAGAATAAAATCAATACTTTTTTTTTCAGACCTTTTCTCAGCATTTTTTTTTTTAAAGGAGAGAAGGCCTATGGCCTTCAGTATATTTTCTGTGCTAATGCTGAAGACCTAGGTAACCAGTGTTTTTAAAAACTCCTTTCAAGTGTGCTTATATTATCCAAATGTAGCATTCTATAGAAAAGGGTAAAAATAACCGTGTAGCCGGCGCGGGAGGGAGGGGACAGCCCTGGTAGGTCAGGTCACAGTTCAAACGTGCACACAACCGGCACCAGTTGGCCAAGCCCTCCCCTGGCCCCCTCTCCCCAGCAGGAGAATAGAACAAATGCGCAGTCAGGCAACTCTGCTCCCGGAGAACCCCCAAGGATCCCACCCCCCAGCATGACAGGCAGCCATGGGCTGCCAGCAATGATGGCCCCCGTACTACAGCAGGGATGGCTGCATAAGCAAATGTGCAGGCATGCTATAGCTCACTATGGCCTGGGCTGTGGGCCCAAGATCATCTGGGGGACTAATTCTGGGCCAGTCGTCGACCTGGACTGTTGCAGCAGCAGGTCCGCATCTGATGACCCCAAAATGGATGTAACAGTGAGTCTCTGGCCCTGATGGGTCATAGAGGGCCCTTGTCATGTCTGTCTTTACCCAAAGGTATCCTCTCTCTCTCTCTCTCTGTCTCTCTCTCCTTACTCTCATGCTTAAGTAAGCTTTAATGATGAACACTAAAATAGGGCCCCATAGGGCTTACACAAGAACAAATTATTTGTCATGCTAAATTGGACAAATGCTTCAACAAATCTGGTACTGTGACTTTGGAACACTAATGTATACCAGATGCTGATTTTACAAGGGCTACACAGGGGAAGGGAGAGAGTTTTTTTTTTCAATTCTATGGGTATTTTCAGACGTTACAAGATCACAGTCAACCACAGTGAATCTGCACAGGGTGAAAGTGATCCCATAACATCTGATGGGGGGAACGGAAGTTCCTCCCCAGATGTTCAGCCCCGTGAATCACGGGGGAAATCTCATTCACCACGCGATTGGAGGTCCTGCCCGTACCATCCCCGATCGCATGGTGAATGAGATTTTCCCCCCCTCCCCCATGATGAAGGGGACAGTAATGTCTGTCCCCTGACCACGGCCCAGAATCCGCAGCGGGATTCTTGGCTGTGGTCAATGCCGGGGGGGGGGGCGGCTGGGCGCTGCAGCTGCATTGGTCGCAGTGCCCGCCCGTCTCCTGGAAGGCAGGCGGCCAGGGCAGCGTGGGGGGGCAGGGCTGTGCGGCCGCACATTGCGCCCGCAGCCCCGCCCCCTCCCCACATTCCCCGCCGGGATCGGCCACCGTATCTGTTAGCCCATGACGCGGTGGCCCCGGCGGGGAATCAAAGGGTTGTTTCCGTGCTGGGGCCAATTTGCCCTGTCACGTCTGAAAATACCCTATGATGATCCGTTTTACTTTAAAATATGAAATATTCAGTAACCCTGAGAGTAGATTGGCAACACAATACAGAAAAAAAAAGGAAAACAAGAACTTAATGAAGTGCCTTCTTTATATTTAGATTGCTTCTGGAATGGGAGGGTTTTCAGAAATTTTTGAAGAAATAAAGTGTGCTGGATTTACATTAATTATGAAGATCTTCTGAGTCCAAGGTTCAGCATTAAAATTGCATAAAACCAGACAAACAGGAGACAATAGGAAGTGACTGCAAGCATGCTCCCATGAAACAGCTGCCCTAGAATGACTTTTGAAAAAGTAGTGTTAACCTGGGGTAACCATATGATCTTCCCTGAGGTGTTCTTATGGCAAACACAACAGTCATTTCTGGGGAGAATAAAATCCCTAAAGTACCTCTTATCACAGGGAAAAATACCCACAGTAAGTATTTTTAATGTGGAGTATTCTCTAAGACGCAACTGCAGGTTAAAGCTATCCCAGACACACCCCTGAAACTACAGAGCTGCGGTAGTCTAAGTTACTCCCAAGGCCCTTTAAAGGGTAAAATGCTCCAAGGCAACTTTGTTCATGACAGCATGTCCTGAGAACCACTTGGAAGGTATGGAGGAAGTAGGAGGAAGCAAAAGAAAAACTGTTCCTCCAAAGAACTGTCACCTCCCCGTGGGATCTCACCTAGAGGAGGTGGGGCCATGTCAGTGGAGGCAGGGCAAAGGGGACCACCACCCTCCTCTTTAATATAACCCTGCCCCTTACAGAGCATCATGATACTTCATAGGGACTGCACCAAGTCAAGAAGAGACAGGAAAATCCTTTATGGCCTGTCCCCTTTTTGACATGGCCGCCACCTTGGCAGCCCCCTGGAAGACCCAGTTTCTTTGGGGTTACTGGATTCCCCCTAGCTGACCTAGAGAAAATGAGACTTCCTGGAGCCCAGAAACACTAGGTCAAACCCTGGTATCTCTGGGCAAAACCCAGAGAGGTGGTAGCCCTACTCACCAATCTACTGGAATTCTTTGAGGGTATCAAGAAGCCATCAAGGGAAATGGCATAAGACTCTCAACTAAAAGACCAGCGGGAACAGCCAGTCCTAGAAGCCTGCAAACAGCAAGAGTATGTATGTGGTCAAAGTGGAGGTATTCAAATTCTGTAGATGTGGAGGGAGACGAGGAGAAAGCAGCAGGATCCACCACTTAAATGTAACTAGTCTCCTAAGGGTTAACTTCTCTCTTGTTCCATAGAGATGGTCACTGTCAGGGCACAGTACATGTACACTGGCAGGGTGAAGAAGCCACTGCACAAACTGACTTGCCTTGTAAATAAAAGGAGGGTTATCAAATCAGTACCTTTCATAAGCAATTCATTCACTTTTTACATCTAGTGAATCCAAGTCTCAGATTCTGAGTGACATGCTGACTCCAATGAAGTCAGGAGCAAGACTCTCATTGACTTCAGTGGGATTATGGGCATTTCACACAAGGCATTCTCCACCCACTATACATATTACAGAGTAGGGATGTACGAACACGGTTCGGATGTTCGGAGTTCGGACTGAGCTCAGTCTGTTCGGACGTCCGAAACAAATGTCCAAACAGAACTCGAAAACGACCAAACAGTTTGGTCATGTTCGAGTGAGTTCAGGGGCGGGAAAAATGTGACTTCGGGCAGGAAAAACATGACTGGAAGGGGGAGGCAGCTGAGGAGCAGACTTCCTGGCACGAGGGGTGGAGACCAGGGGTTGTTTTAGGGCCAAATGATACCGATACCGAAAAAAATCTTCAAATTCGGTATCAGTATCGATAGCGCTATATTTGCATGTTTGGCCAAGTTTGGCCAAACTGAACTCCACCGAACTGAATAACCGAACCCGAACTCAGGTTTCGGACCAAACGTTCGAACATCCAAACCGCATTCTGTTCTCACATCCCTATTACAGAGCATCCATAGGGCAACACTGCAGCCCTGCAACATGTATAGTGGGTGGGGGGTGGGGGGGTAGTGGATGGAGAGTGTCTTGTGTGAAAATGCCCTCTGAGTCCATCCTTTGGCAGAGAGCTATGTGGGTGGAGCCCTGGTGAAGTCATTGCATCTTCTCTGGCGTAAGCGCATTTAGGATGGCAGCCCCCAAACCATGATTTCACAAGGCATTTACACCAGAGTGTAACTTACCATGGCGGCTCCCTTCCTTCAGGTTTATTTATTTTATTTTTTAAAAATAATAATTTAGAAAAGTATTTTACTTTAAAAAAATATAAACAGTGCATGTATTTCTGACATACTATTTCCTGGGGTGGGGTGGGGAAACCTGAACAACTTTGGACAAATCAAACTTGTTCTCAAAGCAAACAAAACTGTGTATCTGTTGCAGGGCCGCGTGAATTGCATAAGGGGAACTAAACTCCAGCAAGTGGGACTTTAACTAGGCAGCAGCTCTCCCATCTGCTGGAGTTAGGTTCCCCCTTAGCCCAAGTTCAAAAGCTGAAAGTCGTTACCATAGAATGATCCCAGGTGGCCCACGCACTGGCACAGTTGTTGGCCAGCCTGACCTGGTGGGGACTGTGTTGACAGCAGGTTCCATCCCAACCCAGGTCAGGTTGTGACAGCAGCGCTGTCACTTCTGTTAACACCCTCACAGACCTTAACCTTAAACCCATGTACGCATGATTTTCAGACCCATTCACAGCAACGAGACTATACATGCATGAATACAAGTTTTCAGGAATGGGGCCTCAGCAATTTATGACAGTTGGCAAAGCATGTCTATTACAAACAGTTCCAAGAAGTGCAGGGATGGAATCCTGACTCTAACAAAGGCTGTTTTTACACGGACGGGGGCGGGTGTTCTAGCGTAGTGGGTGGAGGTGGGGGTGTGTCCCTTTACATGGACCACCTCCATCCACAGGGCCGCCTCCAGTTTTCCAGAGGGCTCCGTGGGTGGAGGTAGGTGGGTGATGGGTGGAGGTGGGTGTCGCGCAGGAGCGCGCACACACCCCTGCCCATCCCCAGCAGTTTTCGCACAGACAAACACTGAGTGAACTCCCATCCCCAACCCCAGCCATTTGCATGGACACCCATCCACCCACCACGCATCCGCCCGAACACCGAGCAGGGGGCATCCATGTTAAAATAGCCATGTATAGTGGGTGAGGGGTAGGTGGGTAGTGGGTGGAGAGTGTCTTGTCTGAAAATGCCCAATAGTGGTTATCATGCCATGTTGGCAGTAATTTTCAGAGTAGGACCTTGCTTTAAAATGAGTGAGTTTAACGAAATTTCTGGTGCAAAGGGTGATGTTAACGTAACACTCCTGGTCGTCTGTTTACAAAGTGCCGCACTATATTGCACAAATCCCACTCTGGAATCTTGTGCAATGTAGTGCCTTGTTGGCTAAACTATCACATGTGGGATCCTCCAAACAGCTCAAAAGAAAATGTTCAGCATTGTTATTAGTTAAATATAATCAGTTCCGCTACGTGGATAGTTTCTCTCTTGAAAGAACACTGAAAACAAAAAGTTTTCTAATAACTTGTGTATTATGAACAAGGACCAGAAAACCGGTCAAGAGCCAAGATTAGTCATTAAGCTATAGCACCACTTGGGAAGAAGATCCTCAGCCACTGAACCTCAAACTTTGCTTTTGGCAAGGTAAAGCTAATACACTTTATTAGCACCTTTATTAAAATCTCCACCAAATACGTAATTTGTTATAAATAATGCTGAATTCTCTTGCTTGTCAAAAGAACAAAATTTTATTTCTGTGACAAATATTCCCAACCTTATATAAGAAAAAATAATTATTAACAACAGGCCTGTTGAGAGAAATCTGGGACTCCTTGTACATGTTGGTAGCTGCTCCCACAAATCCCTGTCATTACATTTTGAAATCAACTTCTGGAGATCATACTAGTATCTTATTTACACATATGTACTTGCAATTATTATATTATTCATTTTAATGTATGTTAAGAAAGAAAATTGTTGTTGTTTAGCTTGGGGACCCGGTACAATTGTACCCCTGTTTCCCCCTCTCATTAGGCCTGATTAATAATGTGGAGTGCAAGCTTCATTGAAGTGAATGAGCTTTGCACTGATGGGGTGCTTGGAGGATCAGACGTTAGGCTGCAGGACCACATACAAATAAGTGGCTTCAAAGTTGCAGCTTAAGGCTGCTTCTATGGCCCATTTTAAATGGGTGGGATGGCGGGGGAAGTGCATGGGTGCACCGCATCATGGGCGCAGTGCAGAGGAGCTGGTGCACATGGCTGCACACTGATTCCCCCTGCATCCCTATGCACAGAGCAACTGGCATTTTTGCCAATTGTCCTGTGCGTGGGGGGTGGGTGTAGATATGTGGGTCGCGGCAGCGGGCACCCATGCACCCCCGCATTTACACGAGACGTTCCCCCTTCTGGACGATGGGTGTCCATGCATGTAACTTTTTGCCCAGTACATTAACGAGTTTCGTTCCCTTGTACTGAGCTCCCAGCAATATAAGTTTTGTCCCTGTTTCAGCAGACAGTGGTCATTGTTAGCCCCCATGAATCCATCTGGAGAAAGAGCTGGCTTACTTGTGGCGGCTGCGACTGTTTGTTTATTGCTGAGGCCAGGGCGTGGGGCACCTTTTCTCACTTTGACACGCTTGCTATCAAAGAATAAAGAAAGATAACCCCAATCAGGAGGAAGCTGTGTGCCTGGGAGCAAGATAAACATTAAAAACAAGAGATAGGATGGACTTGAGTGCATTTGTTAGAGATAATTCTTTAACATGCAGTCACTGCTTCCACCTATGATTTTCTGAATGACTTGAGAATTAAAATTTTAGAGCCAAATTCATTGCATACATTTAAGAATTTTGACTTTTTTATAGGCAGTGTTTTAACTCAGGCCATCCTGCACATACAAACATACATGTGCACAGAGTCTATTACATGGGCCCTTTTCACACAAACACTCTAACACTGATAAAATGGATGTTACATTTTATAATACATGTTGCAGGGCTGCAGGTGTGCTCTATGGGTGCCCTGCAACATGTATAATCAAATATAACACCCATTTTATCAGTGTTAGAGTGTCTGTGTGAAAAGGGCCATAGGCATCCTTTTTTCCAGCTCAGCCCCAACGCGAACTATTACGTATTTTTATAAAATGTGTATGTGATGTGTGTATGCACACACACACGTGACTTGCGTGCACCCTGCATGCAGCCCCGCTATGGGGACTATGGCACATGTGCAAACCACACGTGTGTCTACGCATAATCTACATGTGTGGGTGTTTGGGATCAGATCCATTATTATTGGTTTTTATTTATATCCCACCCTTTCCCAGAAGGCTCAGCGTAGCCCAAAAACATTAAAAAAAGAAAAGAAATACACGTCACTTATGTGTATTTTTTAATGTGTATTTTATATGTTAATCATCATACTTTTTTGTCTCCTCCACACAGCATTGCCCAGCTCTTGGCATGCACCCAACAACTCTCTCATCCACTCCATAAACTCTAGAGCCTTTCCTGGTCTCAACACCCAGAATAAGTGAAGCAAATATTTCTTGTTCTGCAGCTTAGCTGCAACTCCTCTCCATTTCTTGTGTTTGGAGAAGGTGAGAGTTTCATGCTGTGTCCAAATGAACCCCAATAATCAAGCTTTGCTAAATTTTGTGGAGAAGTTCATTTTGCTTCCTTTGTGATGGACTAGCCACACCTAATCAAATGACTTGTCCTTTCCTCTGCACTCTGCAAACTGGAGCAATTAGGGCATCTCATTCTGGTTCTCAGAGTTGCAATAGGACTCTTTTGCTGCGGGGATGGCACTGGGGATGGAAGGTGAGAAGGAAAGGAAATTTGGCTCCACGTCAGAGTCACTGGGCATTTTCTGACAAGACACTCTCCACCCACTACCCACGCACCACACAACTACTATCCATGTTGCAGGACTGCAGTTTTGCTCTCTGGGTGCCCCGCAACATGTATAGTGGGTGGGAGGTGGGTGGGGAGTGTTTTGTCTGAAAATGCCCATCATGGCCCAAAATCATAAGCCGAGCCACATGCTCCACAGGCCAAGGCTAATGAATGCATGCTTGCCTCCTGGCCCACTCAGGGCATGGTAAGGACATGTATGGTGGCTTGGTTGATTATTTATTCTAAAAAAACCTCCGGTTTAAGAGAGGAGTTAAGGCTCGTACAAATTCAAGTATGCGCCATAAAACATGGAAATTGTAAATTAAGGCACAAGCCACAACTTGTGCACCATCATGTAAGCAGTAGGCCCCTTCACCGCCAAAATGATGGCGATGGGCAAATTGTTGGGGGGCCCCCGCCTGCTTGGGCGGGAGACTCAGGATGGGGCCGCAGCAGCAGCATGGGGCCTGCTAGAAGGCCTTTGCTGCCTGGAAGTATGGTTGCTACGGCAACCCCCCTGGAACACACGTGCAGGGTCTGCGCTGCATGGGGATCTGTGATCCACACCCCTTTTAGGAAGGGCGTGCCTCTGCATTGCCACGTGGAGTGGCATTCCAGCGGCAGTCAGGCCCACCCACCTCCCCTCTAGCACTGTTGGCTGTACTGGTTGCCCGTACGGAACCTTGATTAAGGATCGCTTGTTTCACCTCCTTAACAGTGCAGAGTAGGCTAAATAGGTGCTAATTGGCTCCTGCATTTGATGTAAAAAATTAATCTGGCTAATTATTCTAATTTGATCATCAGATTATGATTTTGATTTCATTGCTTATATGTAAATAGGGTAGTTTGTTATTCATGAGGTTGAAGGAGAAATTCAAACATGGAAGGTACATGGAAGTGACATAAGTTTGGGTTACAATTGTCGCACTCTGCAGGGGTCCAGTATGCTATTATAGGTTAAATAGGAATAAATTAGGATAATGAGAGTCATCTCCTTAAGAGATGGGGAGGTGATACCTGGTGTAATGCAGGGCACAGAATGCACTGGGGTCATGACCCTGGGAGTCTTAGCGGGGTGAGTAGGGACATGCGCTGTCTTCACACCCTGCGGGCACTTGCCTCCTTACTCACGCCCACAGTTGGGCCTGCCCCCCTTTGGCCATGGTCCCGGTGCTGTCGAAGGAGGGGATGTTCACGTTCAAGGGTACTGACACTGGAAGGCACATCCAGGGCAGTACCAGAGTTAACAAGCTGAGATAGTAGTTAGCATACTGGACCTAAATTGCTTGGTGCAATTACCCACCGGCCTTCATTCTTTTGAAATATGGTTGAATAAAGTGTGCGGTCAAGTTTTGAACCAACCACAGTCTCTGAGTCTTATTTTGGGGGGGTGCTTCGACAAAAGACGTTATGCAGTCTCACATTGTACTTGCTTCCAATCTACGCTACATACACCCACAATTTCCCCTCCTTCCTCTGCAGGTTGGACACTAACACGGCTCCCCCTTGGCCCCCAGCGGTCGCTGGCCAGCCTTGGAGACAAGGGTGAGAAAAGGGTGATGTCTATGCATACATACAGATGGGAGGCAGTCAAGGCTTAAGGAAGGTCTGTGCAACACGCAGCCATGCACTGAAGGGTGTATATTTGAGAACAAGTCTGAGAGACAGTAGCACATAGCCATCCTCTCGCCTTAACTTGCTTGCCATGGAAATTCATTCTCACGCCATTGTGTACGTTACGAAGTCTCACATTGTACTTGCATCCATCTTTGTTGCCCTCCTCTAAACCCGTTCCAATTTGTCAATGTCCTTCTTAAAGTGCAGTGCCTAGAACTGGAAACAGTACTCCAGATGAGGCCTTACCAGCGAAGAATAGAGTGGGACTATTACTTCTCGTATCTTGAAAACAATGCTTCTGTTAATGCAGCCTAAAGTTGCATTCGCTTTTTTTTGTAGCTGTATCACATTGCTGACTCATGTTCAGTTTGTGATCTACTACAATCCCCAGATCCTTTTCACATGTAGTGCTGCCAAGCCAGGTATCCCCCATACTATACTTGTGCATTTGAGTTTTCTTACCTAAATGCTGAACTTTACATTTATCTCCGTTGAACTTCCTTTTGTTAGTTTCAGCCCAGTTTTCCAACTAATCAAGATCATTTTGAACTTTATTTCTGTCTTCTAAAGTGTTAGCTATCTCTCCCTGTTTTGTGTAATCTACAAATTCCCTCTACTCCCTCATCCAAGTCATTAATACAGATGTAGAACAGGACCGAGCCCAGGACAGAGCCCTGTGGCACCTCACTCAACACCTCCCTCCACATTGATGAAGAGCTATTGACGAGTACTCTTTGAGGGACAACATTTGTCTGTCTCCAGACTTCCAGCACTTCACCCGTTCTCCATGAGTTCTCAAAGATGATAGACAGAGGCACCGAGAGTACATCAGAAAGTTCCCTCAGTACCCTAGGATGTAGTTCATCAGGCCCCAAAGACTTGAACTCATTTAGAGTAGCTAGGTATTCTCTCACCAACTCTTTACCTATCTTGACCTGCAATCCTTTCCCCTCATTATTCACGCTACTTTTGCCAGGTTGGACAGAGTTTCCCTTTTGGGAGAAAACAGAGCAAAATAGGGGTTGAGTAGTTTGGCCTTCTCTTTGTCACCTGTTAACATGTCACCATCTTCGCTGAGTAGCAGACCTATCATTTCCTCTTTTTCTCTCTTACTTCTAAAACCCCTTTTTTGTTGTTCTTAGCATCCCTCACTAGCCTCAGCTGATTCTGTGCTTTTGCCTTCCTGACTCCGTCCCTACACATCTGGGCTACTTGTCTGTATACGTCCTTCGTGACTTGTGCCATCTTCCATTTCTTATACATGTCCTTTTTAATTCCTGGCTCATCAAAAGGCTCTTTGTGCAACCACATTGGTTTCTTTAGATGTCTCCCATTTTTCTCTCTCATTGGAATTATTTATGATTGTGCCTTCAGTATCATTTTTCAGAAACTGCCACCCATCTTGGACTCCTTTTTCCTTTCGTTTATCTAGCCATGGGATCCTGCCTAGCATAGATCCCATGGCTACTGAAACTGGATTTGAAAATCCAATAATTGTAGGTAAAGCATTAACAGTTTTGAGTTAATGTTAGGATTTATGCTTTCACTTTCATTGTGTTGTAATGAAATCTTTCCATCTGAATTCCTCACAGTTTTATCTCAAACATCACAAATCTGCCAGCCCTACTGTCTTGGTGCACAACGCTTATGAGGATTATGACTGGTCACGACTTTTTCTTCAAAGTTACTACAGAGCTGTACAGAGCTCAGTCTGACCTGTTACTAATTAATTATTGGGATCGAGATCGTCATAAAACACCACTCCAATGTGGTACAAAACAAAACTTTATTGGAACGGCACACCTTGGTTTTCTATTCTTGGCAGGATTATACTAGTACACACACAGTATTATACAGATAGTCCCCAGATAAAGATATCTTACGTGTCCTGTGACTGGCCAAATCCTGGAAGCACGCAGGCTGATTCAGGGAAAAGACTGAGAGAGGGCCCTTTGGTGCTGGAGAGTAGAGCTGCTGGCGAGCGAAGACAAGTTGTGATCCGTGTGTGCAAGGTCTGGAAGGGAGTGAAACCACGTGATTCACCAACTGGTGACCACTAGCCTTCACCCAAAGTCATGTTGTATGACCAGGTTCTTTTATACAGTTCTGAGGTACAGGTCAGTAATAGCCAGATGCCATGTCATGGTGACATCACACAGTTCTTTAGCATATCAGAAGAACGTCTTCCTGGGAGGAAGGGCCCTTAGCATATTAACATCTGTATCTTTCCTTGATTGTTCTTTTCCTGGCCTGGAAGTCAGTAGCAGAGTTGCACATGTCCCACTTATCTGTTCACAATGGGTTTCATTTGTCAACTCCAGTTGTTCAGCAGGAGGCTTTGTTAAGCATGTGTGGCGGTGCCAGGAGAAGATACTTGTCTGGCTATGCCTTTGTTAATATGCTGCTGGGGCCTTATCCACATGTTGAGTCATCTCAGCTTGAATTCCATCACAGTCTCAGGCCTGCTGGCTGTTCTGGACCATCTCTCTGCTCTTTGCCTTTGCTTGACCGAAGTTAGGTCTGGCTTCCTTTGTCCAGGCCAGGAGAACATAAGATATCAATAACATTATATTCTATTGCCACAGACCTTTAGGTTCTTCTTGTGCACAGATGGCCATTTATACGGGCATTCTACACCTAGTGCTGTCCTGCAGGTGCATCTGGGGTGGAGGCAACCATTTTTACAGAAATCCCTGTGCTAATCAGTGTAGCTTCCTCTGGGGTGGGAGCAGGTGTTTATATAGAGATCTGTCTTTTAGAAAAGCATCAGTACTGTGGATGTTCTAGCGGGGTGAACTAATTGACTAGTTGAAGGTGGGGTGGCTTTCCCTAGTGAAGGGGAAGGGGGCGGGAAGAGTCATCCCCTTAATAGGGAATATAGAATCCCAATATATATAACGATTATTCTAATTGTTATGTCTACCTGCTTTATGTTTTTTGGCTCATCACTCATTTCATTTCACTTTCCAGTTGTGTAAGTGCTGTATGTTTCTATTTATTTTGTTACTTTCCTGGTAAAGTCCAAGTGACTTTTCTTTACTTTAACTTCAAAAAATAGCTTGTTTCCCAAAATTTATTTGTAATTTTTTAAAAACAATGTTTAAACAATACTTAAACAGTCTTATTAAAAGCATTTTGTAATGTTTGTGTTTGAAAATCTTGTGTTTAAAATCTTTCCAGTATTCTTCAAATACCTACTAATCTAGAAGGAATTTTAATATGTAATAGAACAAAGTATTGTGGAGGAATGGGAAAGGGAGCAACTCAGAATTTACCTGAAGATTTGCCCTAAGAGGAATTACGTGAAAAAGAAACAAAAACAAAGCAGTCTGTCCCAGTTGTCTTAGACAAACTAATGGGTTGCTTGCTGACTGAGAGCTCTGAGCAGCAGCAGCAGTGGCCATCAAGTCCCCTTTTTCTGGGAATGGTAAGAACCCTCAGCCCCAGTTCTTCTGTCTCCATCTATAGATGGCTAGATAAACACTGGAATCCAGTGTGTATTCCTTTAACCTACTAGTGCCTGGGATTAAACGGGGGTTGGCCAAATGAGAGGGAGAAGTGCAGTGGGAGCAGCTGATGTCAAGAGAAGGGGAGCAGTAGGTCCCTAGGGGTTTGCGTGGACAGGAGTTAAGAGGTGGGGGAGGCCATGGGACATGAGGTGAAAGCTAAGAGTCTTGGTGGCAGCGAGGAGTGCTGAGGGGCTGGTGAGGCTGGTGTTTTTGAGGCTGCAACTGTGAGGCTGGTGGCAGCAGTTCAGTGTTGAGAATTCTTCCTCTTGTCCCAAGTCCCAAGAGCAACTAGGGAAATTTGCATTCTCTAGTTCCCAGAGACTCTCTCAATACCTTGCTATAAACTCCTTTCCTCAATCTCCCCAAGGTGTGGAGCAGAACACACAGGGTAAAAACAGACATAACACTAACTCTAACTCCACTTTAACATTTCTTATGCATGTTGCAGGGCTGCATAGGGTACCAATACATGCCTAAGAAATGTTAGCGTTATGTCTGTTTAGTGTCCGAGTAGATTAACAAATCAGTGCAACTCCTCTCAGACAGGGTGTTTCCTGTCTGAGGAAGGCTGAAGAGTAGCAATATTCTTTTCATGCATCTTGTCCCTACAGCTAACTACTAGTTAGTAGGGGTGGGACTTGGGGCAAAAAGCCAGTTACCGGTTTTAAAGGTTTACCAAAAAATCGGTTTACCGGATTAAAACCGGTATACCAGTACCGTTTTTTTTCTATTGATTTCAATGGGAAACTGTCCCCATTGAAATCAATGGGAAAAAAACCCAATACCTCCCTCCTCCCCCTCCCAGGCTGCATGGGTGGAAGGGGGGACAGCCCCACACACCTTGGATTTTTTAAAATTTAATTTTAACCCGAAGTCCGGCTGCTAGTGCGAGCTCTGGGCCGCCGCCGTGCCGGCAGCAGCAACCTGGAGCCTGCACCAGCAGGTACTAGGCAATCCCCGGGGGATGGGGGGGTTTAACACCCCCCACCCCAGGGATCGCCCTACCCCCCCCCACCCAGGGATCGCCTTACTTGCCCTTTGGGCGGCGGCGGTGGTAGCGGCAGCAGCACGACGCAGGTCCAGCTTTCAGTGCTAGTGGCTGGCTTCAGCGCTTCACTAGGCCTTCCGGGGAAACCAGAGCCCACACTAGCAGCTGGATTTTGGGTTAAAATTCAATTTTAAAAAATCCAGGCTGGGTGGGGGGTGTCCCCCCTTCCACCCACGCAGCCTGAATGGGGGAGGGAAAGCGGGGGGGGGAGGTTTTTTTTTTTTTACACTGCGGCCATTCATTTCAATAGCCACAATGTAAAAAAATCCAGCACTGGGAACCGGTACCCCAGATTACTGGGTTAATCCAAAACTGCTGGTACAGCAAAATACCGGCAGTTTCAGATATCGGGGGAACCGAAATTCCCAGCCCTAGATTCTAGAGCATCTAGAAGAGGGTGTCTAATTTCAGTTAAAAATCTCCCTGTGAAACGTTGATAATGTAACACCTCTGCTCCAGATGGCCGGGGCTGCTGACCCATTAAGAGAGCTGCAGGCAGCGGCTCTGAGGGCGGTGCAGGGATTTAAACCTCAGCAGGGGCTGCTGAGTGAAAGCAGCTAGGCAACCCAGAAGTGGGCTGGCATTGCTGAGGGAAGCCGGTGAGAGGGGCACCGGCAAAGGAGGCTGGAGTCACCAGAGAAGAGATGTTACCTCAGTGGCAGAGCCACTTGAAAGAATGCTGACAGCAGGGGATAGTTGAAAGCCCCAGAGAGGCGCTCAGGGGTGTCCATGTCTGGAGCCCGCCTAGGGGCAAGGACATAGATGACAATATACAGGACAGTGATGGGCTAGAAAGCCTAGAGTGGGCTTGTTGCCCTGAAGAGGACATTGCTATTGCCTGGAAGGGCTGTTGTGTGCGCAGGGATGCCCACGAGACCCCTCAGAGGAGGGAGTCCTTGTTGGAGGACTAGAAGAGCCCTGAAGAGCCTGGTGAGACCCCGGTGAAGGGCTACAGGACTATAGACTGGGTGTTGGGCCAGAGATCCCTGGAGAGCCCAGCTAAGGGCAAAGACCACTTGGACTAAGAACCCTGTGAGGCTCGGAGTAGCTCAAGGAGAGCCCTGCGTGACTCAGGTGCCCTAGCCTGGTGGGGTAATTAAGGAGGTAATTAAATGTGGAAAACAACATGTGGCCCATGCCTGTGGTGTCTGTAGTGCCTGACAGCCCCGAAATGGAGCCTGGGAGCAGTGGGATACCCCACGCTGTTACAGATAACAAATACTTTCTGGGGACGGTAAGTAAGTTGCAATGGATGCAGAAAGATGGGAAGACTGACTTCGCAGGTAGGTTTATATGGAGGTAAACTTTGCAGGATTAAAGGAAGGGAGCACTGAGTCAAAGGAGTGAGGGGAGAGAAAGAGACTGTGAGAGAGCGAGCGCTGGGGTGTGTGGGTGTTTGTGTGAGACAGATAGGGGTGTGTGGAGAGTGTGAAAGGGACAGAAGGGTATATGTGAGAGAGGGAGAGACTGGGTCCCTTCGCTGATCCCTGTCCTCATCCCTCCAGCTCCCAGAGCAGTAGCATAGCCGGCCCCCCCGCCAAAGTCATTCCAAAGTGATGATGTGGCCACCAAGAATGCCCTCCTGTCTGTTTGGACACACTGAAAATGCGGGACCTCCAGAAGGGTGCTGCCAGATGACTGTAGGAGCCGCCCAGGGGCTTAGGTGATGTTTCAGGTAAGCAGGGTCCAGACCATTTAGGGCTTTAAAGGTTAAAACCAGCACTTTGAATTAGGCCTGGAAGACAATAGGCAGCCAGTGCAATGCTTGGAGCACTGGTGTAATGTGCTCCCTGTGGCCCGTCCTGGTCAGGAGATGGGCTGCAGCATTTTGCACCAGCTGTAGCTCCTGAACAGTCACCAGGGGCAGCCCCATATAGAGCGCACTGCAATAGTCCAGTCTCGAGGTGACAAATGCATGCATGATGGTGGCTAGGTCTGAGTCTGAGACATATGGGCGGAGTCTTATCACCAGATGGAATTGACAAAACACACCCCTGGCCACAGCCGACACCTGGGAATCCAAGCACAGCTACGAAACCAGGAGCACCCCCAAGCTCCACACCGATGGGACGAATGGAGGTCGAACACTCCCAATAACAGGGGTGTTCTCCCCCAGATCACCGCTCCCCCCCCCCCGCAACATCACCTCCGTCTTATCAGGATTGAGCTTCAATCAGCTCGACCTCATCCAGTCCCCTACAGCAAGTCCCTCTCCAGACCCTATGCTCCGAAAGTTCCGTGACTGCCCGTTTTCAATTACAAACGGCCCGCCACTCATCTGAAACTGCTGCAAGAGGAGTGGCTAATGCCATTGTTACCAGATGGTTTGCCTGGCTCCGTGGAACAAAACTTGATGCACACCATAAATCGCGGATAGAAAACCTGCTTTTTGACCAGTCTGGACTTTTTGCCAAAGAGACAGATGAGGTTTTGGACAAGATCCAAAAGTCAAGGGCCACTGCTATAATGATGAAAATCGCCCAGAGAGACCAAAGTGCTCCCTACACTCCCTATCGTCAATACCAGAATCAGTCCACATATTATAGACCTCAGAGGCACTATTATGGACAGTTTCAACCCTACAACAGGAGGTACTATTCCTCCAACACCCCTTACCAGGGACGGTCCAAGGCTCAATATACCCCTTATAGACCAAGGAGAAATTCTAAGCAGCCATTTTCCGCTTCATCCACTAGGGGTCATAAATGACAACTACTGTGCTCTGTTGCATTCTCTCAAGATCTGGTTAATTTTGAATTTGCCTTATCTCATTCCCTTTCTTATTGGAAAACCATCACCAATGACAAATGGGTTTTGAGTGTTATTGAGTTTGGTTACAAGGTCTCTTTCTCTGTCATGCCACCCCCATGCACGACTGTGAAAACTATCCAGTTCTCCATCACCAAGTTGATGCTTTAAATAAAGAAGCTGCTCAAATGTATGATAAAGGTGTAATCAAATTGGTTAATATGGATACTGCTTCGACTGGATTCTACTCCAGTTACTTTGTTGTGGACAAGAAGGATGGAGGATACAGACCTATTTTGGACCTAAGGGGTCTTAACTCTTTCATTAATTACCGTAAGTTTAAGATGTTAACTCTAGACCGCCTAGCCAGTTTTCTGCATAAAGATCAATGGTATGCTGTAGTGGATTTAAAAGATGCTTATTTCCACATCAGACTCCATCCTACATCTAGACGGTTCTTCCGTTTTATCCACAATTCCACCCATATGCAATTTTCTTCGCTCCCTTTTGGCCTCTCCTCCGCCCCTAGGGTGTTCACGAAAGTAATGGTCCCCGTCATTGAGTATCTTCACAAGCACGGTATTGCTATATATCCATATTTGGATGATTGGGTCTTAGTAGCAGAGTCTCCACAGTTACTTTCTCAAAATGTGGAATTCACCTTACTCATATGCAGTAACCTGGGGTTGTCAGTAAACATTCAAAAGTCTTCCCTTTTCCCTTCCCAGCGCATCAGCTATATAGGAGCTATTCTAGATTCTACAGTTGCAAAAATGTTTACCCCAGAGGAAAGATTTCAGGATATCTCTGGTATTATTAGAAACTTCTACATCCACAGGCTTCAAAGTATAAACATTTTCCAGAGGTTACTGGGTCTCATGGTTTCCACCACGGCCACTACACCCTTTGTGAGACTGTCTATGTGCCCCTTGCAGCTTTGGGTCTTAAATCTATTTGACCCCATGGTGGACCCCCCTAACAAAAAGTTGAGGGTCACTCGGCCCATCTTAAATTCCCTAAAGTGCTGGGCTCATAGGGATTTTGTGTTAGTGGGTAAGCCATTCAGTAAACCTTCCCCAACTAACACTGTCACTACTGATATTTCCTTAACAGGTTGGGGGGCTCACCTTCATAACCTCAACATTTCGGGGTCGTGGAGCAGACACCAATGACAACTACACATAAACCACTTGGAGACCATAATTATTCTAAAGGCAGTGGAAGCTTTCTGTCCACTCCTCCAGGGGACTGTGATCAACATTGCCTGCGACAACAGGACTGCTGTTTGGTATGTGAACAAGCAGGGCAGGACGAAGTCCCCAGAACTATGCCATTTAGCCATGGAAATCTGGCACTTTGCGAAAAGGCACAATATGTTCCTGATTGCCAAACATATTGCAGGAACAGAGAACACACGTGCAGACATTCTCAGCAGAGTCACGATCGAACATCACGAGTGGGAGCTTTCCACTCAGGTATATCAGAGTCTGATAGCACTTTGGGGCACACCCCTAATAGATTTATTTGCCACGGCAGAAAATGCCAAGTGCAGCCAATTTTGTTCAAGGGCGGCTCACAACCCTGCATCCATAGGGGATGCTTTTCAAGTCCCATGGGTACCCCCATCTGATGTATGCTTTTCCACCTATACCTCTAATACCCAAGGTCCTGAACAAAGTATGGAGAGACGGAGCCAATCTAATTCTTGTATGCCCGAATTGGCCTTGACAATTTTGGTACAGCGAACTCCTCCAATTAACCAAATTGTCCATACCCCTTCCCCAGACCACACACTTGTTGTCGTTGAGTCAGGGTCACAGCCACCATCCAGACATGAAGTGTCTAAACCTGCATGCATACAGGATTTAGGTCACTTAATTCCAGATCCTGTAGGGGATAAGTTGGCTCTCGTTCTACAAAATGATATAAAGCCATCCACTCGTAAATCCTACGACTCGAAGTGGGAAAGGTTCTCCTGCTGGCTCTCAGATAAGTCCCTCTCCATACATTATATATCAGTTGACCTCATTCTGCAATATTTACTAGAATTAACAGAAGCGGATTTAGCCCACTCCTCCTTAAGGGTCCATTTCTCTGCAATCTCTAAGCATTGCCATCGGTCATGGTTTTCTCACCCCAAGGTGAAAAGGTTTCTCAAAGGTCTAAACAATTTATTCCCCGCCCACTAGGGCGGCTTGGCCATTGAACCCATCGGGAGGATTCACGGAGGGCCGGTCCCGCTGTCTTTTTTTAAAAATTATTTTTAAAAAAATAATTTGTTGGTCCCGACCCCTATCGGGACGGGGGGAGGCCTCACCTGCCTCTCCCTCCTAGGAGCACAGCAGCAGCAGCAGCAGTGGGGACACTCCAGATCGGGCTGGGAGATAAGGCTGTTTGTTTACAAACAGCTCCTCCCCAGTGCTGATCAGAAGGTTGCTACCTTGTAAAGAAGATTCTGCGAGATGGCTCCCACGCTCTGCACACGAGTCCAGTGGAGTAACTCAGTGGAGAGCGCAGCGGAGCAGCAGCAGCGGCAGGAGCGAACATGTGGAGGAGGTGAGGCGACTCAAGGGGAGGATGGAGCCTGAGCCGTGGGGCAGCAGGTGGGGTCTGCTTGGGGGGGTTGGCCTGGCCTGGCGGGGCCTGGGCTGGGCTGGGGGGGGGACTGCTGGGAGGGGGGATGCTGGGGTGGGCTGGG
>QEPC01010419.1:411531-425784 GCA_003113815.1 Sphenodon punctatus
CTGTGGGCCCTGAGATGGGGCTACTCACGATTCTGGGGAGCCCCTCTATTCTGTTCTCCAGTCAGCACACACAAGACTTGGTGGAGGGAGCAGGAAACACATTTATTGCTATTGCCTAGTACAGGATCCTAGTAAGAGGGAACTCCTGAATAACAGAAAATGGAGACCACACCCTGCAGCTCCCAAACACCAACTGAACAGGAAACTCCACCCACCTAGTTCTGGAGGGAAGGAGCTGGCTATTGCCAGCTCTCTTAAAGCTGTACACACATATGCCACACTGAGCTCCCTTCCTGCTCCCCCAGCCCCCGCCCTCCAGAACTCCCTCCTGTTCCCCCAGCCCCCTTCTGCTCCCTCCTCCTGCTCCTTCGGCCCCCTTCCCCTCACAGACCCCCCAGCCCCACCACCTCATCCAGCTCCTCTTTCCTCCTGCTCCTTTAGCAATCGCAAGTGCTTTTTAAATGCCAGGGACATCGTGACACCTCAACTAACATGAAATATTGGAACAAAGCACATACTTAGCATACTCAATATCTTTCCTATGCAGCCATCTGTGACTATAAGTTTATGCTCACAGAGAAAACCCCATCAACTTCAGGGTTGCAAGCCAGAAGAATTTGCCCCAGGGAACTCCATTGAAGTCAATGGAACTCTCAATACAGAATGTTAGCTCCGACTTAACTAATGGAGCAACTAGCATGGCTCCATAATTCTCATTGCATTTCTGAGTCTTGAGATTAAAAATGTACCTAATTTATATGTAGGTGATGGTCTGTCTTTGCAATGTTCAAAAAGTATCAATAGCTGTGCATTACACTTATGAGTATAGCATACATGAGGAGTTTCTTGGGTTTATTCAGCCCGATCAACTAGATGCAAAGACTTTAACAAAGTCCATTTGTGAAATTCTCAGTCAGTGCCACATTGACATTACCAAATGCATCTCCCAGTGCTACAATGGTGCTTTGGTTATGAGTGGCCATTTAAATGGTGTGCAAACTTTAATTCATGAAAAAGCACCTGTTGCCTTTATGTACATTGCTTTAATCATCACCTACACTTAGTTATTGTAGACAGTTTGAAGTCTGTAAGAATAGCAGACCATTTCTTTTCTTTACTTTAAAAATTATGTCTTCATGTCTTCCTCAGTTGCACACAAACTATTTCTGAACAAACAGGAAAAAGTAAGGCTTAAGGAATGAAAAACTGAACTTCAGAGAGTGATTAATGCAAGATGGGCCTGCCAACATGCAGATCACTGTTGCTTACATTTCCTGAAGTTCTTGATACCCTTTTGGAACTTTCTAAAACAAGTTCTGGTTCAAGAGCAACTAAAGCAAAGGGGATATTACATTAAATAGAACTGGATTTTGTGGTTGCGGTGGTGACATTTGAAAATATCTTAGCTCAGACCAAGATTCTGTCAGACATGTTGCAGTCTCCCAAACTTGATCTTGCATGTGCTTTGCACTTAATTGCTTCTGTCAAAGAACTTAAGAACTATAGGAATGAAGTATCCTAGAATGGGTTACAGATAAAAATTGAAGCAATATATTGGAAAACCATTCTAGATTAGAAATAAATCGATGTTTTAAGCATTTACATAAGACACCAACTTGCCTAGCAGATAGTGTAGTAATGGAAACTTCTGGTCAAAGACAGTGGGTATTTTTAGACGTGACAGGTGAAAAGCCTGCCATGCTTAAACCCACCCTGGGGTGATATAAGCCCTGCTGCCAAACAAACGTTCAGGCGGACGGGGCTGGGGAGGAGGCAGGGGACATGCGGATGCGGGTCTGTACGGCCCCACTCCCTGCACTCCTCAGCGCGGCCCCTCTCCTCCCTGATGGGTGGGTGTGGCAGCCTATGAGGCCACTGCACCCACCCAGAACCACTCCAGCCATGGGCCGGGGTTAGGTGGAGCAGGCCATCTGCCTACCCCAGACAGTGGCAGGGCTTAACACGGAATGTGCACTGACCTCACATCCCATGTTAGCCCTGCCACGGTCCAGGGTAATGTCTGTCCCAGCCCATGGTAAACATATGGTGGGGCTGAAGCAGATGTGACACCTCAGACCATGGCCATGCTGGGGTAAAAAACAACTAAGTCCCTTCAGGCCTTTGCCCCCCAGCAGGTGTCCATAGCTTGCAAGATCTTCCTTAATGTTAACAATTTCCCATCATCTTTATAGGGTTTCTGAGAGTCTTGAAGTATGGCTGCTAGGTGTTCCTCCAATCATTGACAAGCAGGTCATGGGTGGCACAAATCAGAATAAAGTTTGCCTCTTGCGAAGTAATGACACAAAAGAAAGATGTTTTGGTTTCCATGTCTCCACGAAGACTGCTCAAGTCATATCTTTTCATAGTTGTTTTGACTTTACCAATTCTCACTTCTAGGACTCAAGATCACTGCAACCTTTTACCAGCCTTGTCCTCTGTTCTACTAAGAAGTTTCAATGAAGTTCAATGGGAGCTATTTATTTCATTAACTTATACTACATTGAAGTGTCAATGCATTTCATTAATTTTATGTATTTCATATAGGGACTTGACCTTTACGTAACAATTGACATGTCTCCCAAGAAGTGGTTGAAGAACAGAGGCCAGATCAGCCTACTTACTTTGGAAAGGACCTTTATTCTAGCAACATACCAGCAACACTGATTTATAAAATTCTGAATTCCTCATTAAGGCACAATTCAAAGGAACAATTACTTATTCATTTGAATGGTTATTCAGGCACAATTTGAAGCTAAACTTATGTTGAAATAAACCTTAATGTTCCTTAATTAACTACAGTAAAAGAAATGTTTTAAATCTTTTTCTCCAATTTTAAACCATATGGACTGTCCTTAATCTATACGGAATTCCTTTACCAAAATATTTTAAAACAATTTGGAATCTGCATTGTGAAATTGTAGCAGGGGGTCTTCCCAGAGGCACACAGGGGCACTGGGGTCACACTCTGGGGAATTAGCTCACCCCTCTGCTACACCGTTTCAGCCTCGAGCCTCGGCTGAATCCCCCTCTTCACGGAAGGAGGTACCCTCTCAGGACACACCACACGGTCCAGAGGATATTCGTCCACAGTCCTTTATTAGACACAACCCATGTCCAGTGTACCTGGGGCTGCCGGCTCAGTCGCCTCCACCCTGCAGGCCCAGATCTGTCTTTCTCAAGAACAGGAGCACCACAATATCAAACCCCCTGGTTCATCTAGCCAGGCCTCCAAGTCCCAGACTCTGGCCAAGCTTTCCCCAGGCAAGAGGCTCCCTCCTGGGCACAACCTCTCCCACTTGCCTGGGTCCCTCTGGTTCTCCAACCTTCAGTACCTTGGAAAGCATAGAGCAGGAAGGCTTCTTCAAGAAGATGTTGCTCCTCCACCTCCCTAGCAGAGACTCTTCTCCTCTCTGCCTTGCTCTCCTTATATCCCAGCAGAGTGGGTGTGGCCAGGCTTCTTTTCCCTCAGCTTTAAAGGGCCAGTGTCCTGCCCACTTTATCCCTGGAGTTATCAACCTGTTTTTCCCACAGGTTGATCATAGCTATGGACTGGCTCTCCCAGGCCCATGTGCATGTGCCCAGCCCTCTGGCTGGCCCATGCACCCCCCTTCTTAAAGAGGCAGCAACCCCACAGGACTGCTCCCTGCTACAGAAATATGTTAACTAATACTATTCCAATTGAATGCCCTTAAACCAGATGTTTAACTTCACAATGAAACCTATTTTAGCATTAGAGATGTAATGATTTAACATTAGGGATACAGAGATTTTAATGACGTGCTACCATTATCAAAATCTGCAAGGTGCTGCTGTTTGTTCACCAAAGTTTTCTGCTAATTTGCTAGTTCAGTTTCTGTTTTCATTAACATTAATCCAAACAAAAGATATGGCTGGGAAATGGAATGTAAACAATTCTGTAGGACAAAAGGGAAACTATAATTTTCCATGGATTTAAGCAAAATTCAGAAATGCAAAGAAATACATTCAAACAAATTTGCATTTATGAATTAAACACATTCCAGTATAAAGACATCAATTTTATACAATTGAATAAATATAGAGATTCATGAAATGTCATTTCAAGAATCAGTGAATAACCAGTGGAACCTAATTTGTTTAATTTTTTCTGAGATCAAAATATAAACATATTTATATTCCAAACATGTTTACTGCCTAGTTTCTATATGTCTAGGCCAGTAAAGATGAAACAAGATAATATTCTAGGGATAAAATGGACACCTAAATCTATGATGCATTTTTATATTTCATAAAAGATGCCACAAACTGTAATAATGTTTATTTACGGCAAAAGGCCAATAAAAAAAAGAACACAAGTTAATACACATAGTAATAAGACCATAACATCGGCATATTACATCGTTATTAAGGGAAAGGGAAACACAAAATCTACATACATTAAAAGGTAGATAAAACCCAAGAGGGTAATATCTTGAAAGGAGACACTAATCATAAAGAGAATATAGTAGCCAAAAAGAAAAGAGAGACATATATAAATGGCTCAGTTGACCCAGATATACTGGGCTAGCAGCGGCTTTCCCTAAACTCCAATGCCATGACTCAACATCATGATACATTTAAACTGGAGAAATGATTGACGAGCGTTCATGGCAGCAATCAGGAACCAAGCAATTGAGTCGGTAATCTGAGGATCAATGTCAGCTAAGGCCAGTACTAGAAGGTTATGGTCAGTTCTCCCAAGATACTTTCCCAGAAAAGAGGACAAATATTTCTGACGAGCCCCATCATAAAGCCGGCACCTAAACAAAACATGTTCAGTGGTCTCTGATTGCAGTCGATCAAAAGGGCACAAACGATCAGCAAAACACAGGGCTGAAAAACGTCCCTCCGATACCATTGTGGGCAGGGCATTGAAACAGTCAGACATAAATAGATACTTCCCTCTTTGCGGGACAGAAGACACCAGAAAGGCAGCCATACCAAGGCAAGGCAGTATGCAAAACAGATAATTTTTCATATTGGGGGAGGCCCTAATTTTAGCTATCTCTTCTTGCCTATCTATATCAGTGATCCTAAGAGCGGCTTCCCTAGCAAACAGAGGCAAATCTTTCCCCTCCCAACAACGCCTGCCAAGACCCATCCTGCAAAGATATAATTCAACAGCTTTGGCCCAACTGCTCTTAAAGGGATCTTTCTTCAAATACTGAGTCATCCCCCGATCCCTTGCCTTCAGCTTAGCCCAGAATCTTACCACAAGGCCCCAAGCTATCTTGGACCACCTGCGCTGTCCTACCTCTAGCCTAATAGCAGCATAAGGGGTACCCTTGGGGACCTTAAGAAGCCTCTGAAAAAAGCGCACCTGAATACTATCTATTTTCTCTAAGTTACTATGTACAAGGGGTAACCAATAGCTCAGTCCCATACAGGAGCTGAGCACGTGCTTTGATGTTAATAACCCTAGCGGCTGGAGCTAATGCAGACTTCCCTGTGCTCCCAAAAAACTTTGAAATAGAAAATGAGGAACTTTTGGCAACAGTGAGCGCTCTCTCGAGATGCACCTCCCAGGCACCAGAGGCCTGGAAATGCAGCCCCAAATATTTGAAGACCTTCACCTGCAATATAGGGTGCCCATCCAGTACCCAAGAGTAGCATTTACGGGACTGGGGAAAAAACAAAATCTTGGATTTCCCATAATTGATTTGTAATTGTTTTGAATGCAATATTCCAAAAAGCAGGACAATTGCCTATTTAATCCCACCCTGGTCTGGAAGATAATGGCGATGTCATCTGCGTATAGGAGACTACCTACATGGTGATTGGCCAACTTGCGGGGGGAGAAAGGAGACCGGGCAAGCAAGGGAATGACCCCATTAATAAATAAGTTAAAGAGCACAGGGGCAAGGACACATCCCTGCCGTACACCAGATAAAACAGGTATAGGATCCGTCAGATGGCCCATAAAGTTAGTTTTAACAACAAGAAAGGAGATAGCATGAAGCTGCTGCAAAAGGAAGAGAAGACGTTTGTCTATGCCCATAAGGGAGAGCTTCTCCCACAGAATGGCCCTGTCCACCAGGTCAAAGGCTGATTTTAGGTCTAAGAAGGCCACAAATAATCTGCCATTTTTCTTAATATATTTCTCCACTAGGTGCTGCAGAACTAAGCAATGTTCCGTGGTGGAGCGTCCTCTCTGAAACCTCGCTTGTTCTGGATGCAGAATCTGATTTTGAGAGATCCAATCGTTGAGTCTCCTCAAAAGCCATTTGCCATAGATCTTACTATAAGCACAAAGTAAACTAATAGGCCTATAGTTACCAGGGGCTGAGCGGTCAGCTTTCTTGTATATCGGCACAACCACTGCCCTTTCCCACTGCACCGGGATTTTGCCTCTGCTATTGATAGTTGTAAAATGAGATGTCAGCAAAGGCACCCACCAGTGCAAGGATAGTTTAATCACCTCAGTGGGGATCAGATCTAGGCCTGGAGCCTTACCGTTTCTAAAGGAACCGATGCTCTCGATAACTTCTGCTTCCTGGACTGGGGGCCAGCCTGGTAAGGAGCTTAAATGCTCCGGGGTATGTTGGCAATCTGAGGCCACTGAATTGCCAGCATACAAAATCCGAAAATGGGCAGACCAAGAGGAGGCGGGGATTGCTGTTAAAGACTCACCCTGTCCCCCCTTGCCTAGCCCATTCAAAAGTGACCAAAAACCCCTACTATCCCGAGAGGTGGCCGCCCGAATCAAATTGTCCCAATAGCCCTTCTAATATTCCTGCTTTTTAAGTTCTTTAAATGCCCTCTTATATGCCTGAAAATAAAGGGGAGAGATGACCGCAACCTCATTCTCTCTATACTGCATATAGAGAGAAACCACCCTCTTCTGAGTGGCCCTACAGTCCAAATCATACCAAGGCCTATGTCGTTTCTTGGGATTTGGATATACATGGCCGGACAGCTGGTACAAAGCATCTCAGAATTTAGCAAGCAGCACTGAAAAAATGTCCAGAGCATCCGCTTGTTGGCCAGAAATGATGGCCTCCCTTAGACAATTTGACTGGGCATCTTCCATAAATACACCAGCCAGGGTAGAGAGTGTATCGATAGCTTTCAGAGAAATATGACGTTCCCCTGAAAAAGAAGGCTGCCCTGCTTGTGATGAACAAAATACTGGCCCAGATTCTATAGAACCCAAGGTAAGGATCAGAGGTATATGGTCAATATCCTGGGAAAAGCCCACCATAAAATCTTTAATCAGGGGGATAACATCCAAGGAAACGGCAAAATAATCGCCCACGCTAGCACCTGCTGGGCCTACATATGTAAACTCACCCCTCTGGTCACTAAATCCTGAGCCATTGAGAACAATCAAAGCAGACTCTGTCAATAATTTGGCAAGCAATAAACCCGAACTATTAATGGCCCTATCCTTGGAAACTCGGGGACCCAGGGGATTAACTTCTCTATTTAACTCACAATACGGGGTGAGAGAAGTGTCATCAGGGCCAATCCGGGCGTTAAAGTCCCCGGCTAGAATGATCATCCCCTTTGGATGTAAAGCAACCACCTCCTCCAATGCCTCCTGAACCACATGCCAAAAATTAGTNGGGCAGGGCATTGAAACAGTCAGACATAAATAGATACTTCCCTCTTTGCGGGACAGAAGACACCAGAAAGGCAGCCATACCAAGGCAAGGCAGTATGCAAAACAGATAATTTTTCATATTGGGGGAGGCCCTAATTTTAGCTATCTCTTCTTGCCTATCTATATCAGTGATCCTAAGAGCGGCTTCCCTAGCAAACAGAGGCAAATCTTTCCCCTCCCAACAACGCCTGCCAAGACCCATCCTGCAAAGATATAATTCAACAGCTTTGGCCCAACTGCTCTTAAAGGGATCTTTCTTCAAATACTGAGTCATCCCCCGATCCCTTGCCTTCAGCTTAGCCCAGAATCTTACCACAAGGCCCCAAGCTATCTTGGACCACCTGCGCTGTCCTACCTCTAGCCTAATAGCAGCATAAGGGGTACCCTTGGGGACCTTAAGAAGCCTCTGAAAAAAGCGCACCTGAATACTATCTATTTTCTCTAAGTTACTATGTACAAGGGGTAACCAATAGCTCAGTCCCATACAGGAGCTGAGCACGTGCTTTGATGTTAATAACCCTAGCGGCTGGAGCTAATGCAGACTTCCCTGTGCTCCCAAAACACTTTGAAATAGAAAATGAGGAACTTTTGGCAACAGTGAGCGCTCTCTCGAGATGCACCTCCCAGGCACCAGAGGCCTGGAAATGCAGCCCCAAATATTTGAAGACCTTCACCTGCAATATAGGGTGCCCATCCAGTACCCAAGAGTAGCATTTACGGGACTGGGGAAAAAACAAAATCTTGGATTTCCCATAATTGATTTGTAATTGTTTTGAATGCAATATTCCAAAAAGCAGGACAATTGCCTATTTAATCCCACCCTGGTCTGGAAGATAATGGCGATGTCATCTGCGTATAGGAGACTACCTACATGGTGATTGGCCAACTTGCGGGGGGAGAAAGGAGACCGGGCAAGCAAGGGAATGACCCCATTAATAAATAAGTTAAAGAGCACAGGGGCAAGGACACATCCCTGCCGTACACCAGATAAAACAGGTATAGGATCCGTCAGATGGCCCATAAAGTTAGTTTTAACAACAAGAAAGGAGATAGCATGAAGCTGCTGCAAAAGGAAGAGAAGACGTTTGTCTATGCCCATAAGGGAGAGCTTCTCCCACAGAATGGCCCTGTCCACCAGGTCAAAGGCTGATTTTAGGTCTAAGAAGGCCACAAATAATCTGCCATTTTTCTTAATATATTTCTCCACTAGGTGCTGCAGAACTAAGCAATGTTCCGTGGTGGAGCGTCCTCTCTGAAACCTCGCTTGTTCTGGATGCAGAATCTGATTTTGAGAGATCCAATCGTTGAGTCTCCTCAAAAGCCATTTGCCATAGATCTTACTATAAGCACAAAGTAAACTAATAGGCCTATAGTTACCAGGGGCTGAGCGGTCAGCTTTCTTGTATATCGGCACAACCACTGCCCTTTCCCACTGCACCGGGATTTTGCCTCTGCTATTGATAGTTGTAAAATGAGATGTCAGCAAAGGCACCCACCAGTGCAAGGATAGTTTAATCACCTCAGTGGGGATCAGATCTAGGCCTGGAGCCTTACCGTTTCTAAAGGAACCGATGCTCTCGATAACTTCTGCTTCCTGGACTGGGGGCCAGCCTGGTAAGGAGCTTAAATGCTCCGGGGTATGTTGGCAATCTGAGGCCACTGAATTGCCAGCATACAAAATCCGAAAATGGGCAGACCAAGAGGAGGCGGGGATTGCTGTTAAAGACTCACCCTGTCCCCCCTTGCCTAGCCCATTCAAAAGTGACCAAAAACCCCTACTATCCCGAGAGGTGGCCGCCCGAATCAAATTGTCCCAATAGCCCTTCTAATATTCCTGCTTTTTAAGTTCTTTAAATGCCCTCTTATATGCCTGAAAATAAAGGGGAGAGATGACCGCAACCTCATTCTCTCTATACTGCATATAGAGAGAAACCACCCTCTTCTGAGTGGCCCTACAGTCCAAATCATACCAAGGCCTATGTCGTTTCTTGGGATTTGGATATACATGGCCGGACAGCTGGTACAAAGCATCTCAGAATTTAGCAAGCAGCACTGAAAAAATGTCCAGAGCATCCGCTTGTTGGCCAGAAATGATGGCCTCCCTTAGACAATTTGACTGGGCATCTTCCATAAATACACCAGCCAGGGTAGAGAGTGTATCGATAGCTTTCAGAGAAATATGACGTTCCCCTGAAAAAGAAGGCTGCCCTGCTTGTGATGAACAAAATACTGGCCCAGATTCTATAGAACCCAAGGTAAGGATCAGAGGTATATGGTCAATATCCTGGGAAAAGCCCACCATAAAATCTTTAATCAGGGGGATAACATCCAAGGAAACGGCAAAATAATCGCCCACGCTAGCACCTGCTGGGCCTACATATGTAAACTCACCCCTCTGGTCACTAAATCCTGAGCCATTGAGAACAATCAAAGCAGACTCTGTCAATAATTTGGCAAGCAATAAACCCGAACTATTAATGGCCCTATCCTTGGAAACTCGGGGACCCAGGGGATTAACTTCTCTATTTAACTCACAATACGGGGTGAGAGAAGTGTCATCAGGGCCAATCCGGGCGTTAAAGTCCCCGGCTAGAATGATCATCCCCTTTGGATGTAAAGCAACCACCTCCTCCAATGCCTCCTGAACCACATGCCAAAAATTAGTGCTTTATGTCTTGGCATTGGCAGGAGGGATGTACACTGTTGCCAAAATTATATAAAACCCACCATATATAAAAGTAACTTCCAGAAAGCACAGGGGTTTACGGTGAACCGATTGAATACTGATCCCCATAGATGACTTGAAAAAACAAGTCGAGCCCCCACTAGACCGTCTCCTTGCGGCAGAGGAGACAGCTGGGACTGAGAAGGCTATATAATTTGGGAAATTTGGGTGGTCTTTAGCCCATGTCTCCTGAAGGAGAATAATATGAAAACCATTAAGGAAATCTGGGCAACTCAAAAGATGCAAAAGATTTTTATCTATAAAGATTTTAGATTTTATCTATATTTCATCTTTTATGAAATATAGATTTTTATCTATATTTCATAAAAGATGCCACAAACTATTAAAACCAGGTGTCCACAAGTCACTGAAATAAAGGCCATTTTTAAACGGACCGCAGTGGGTGGGGGGATGGGGGTGCGGCTGCAGTGGGTGGAGGTGGGGGTGTGCCCAATCCCACAGGCGCACACCCATCTCCACCCACCGAGCATCGGGCATTGGAGCCCATTGCTTTGTGCATGGGTGATGAGTGTAGATGGGTGGAGGTGGATGTAGTGTGGGAATGCGCACACACCCCACCCATCCCCCATGGCTTTCACATGGGTGGTGGCGTCTCATGTGAAAAGGGCCAAAGTTAGGATGGAAAAATAGATCTCAATCCTGTGCTGTAACTGCTAAAACCTAACCTAAGTAGGCCCCATAAAGATTCCCTTCCCAGCTGGGCACTTTCCCTCCTTGGGCACTGGTGTAAAGAAAGTAACTGGACACTGCAGTTACTCTGCACACCAGATGGCTAAATGCATTAGTGTGCCACCTGTTTTAAGGGCCGTGGCAAACCCTCTAGGCCCTCTAGATACAAACCCTCTAGACCAGTGCCTACCAAACAAATAAGACACTCACTGCTTGGGGTCAAAGGACCCCTCCTAATTTAAGCGCACCAATATACAATTATAAGTGGATAATGCAAAGTGCTCACCTTTGACAGAATTCAACAGAGGAAAAGGCACATGAACAGGAAGAAAAAAAATATTTGTTTTCAGTTCATCCAACCACTCTCTGGGCATATGGCCAACAAGTAGATAACAGGGAACATGTTGTTTACCAAACATCTCTCAGCACAGAAATTGTCTCAGCACAAAAATTGCAAGGTCTTCTGAACTAATGCTCTCTAACTGCATAAAGGCCTACCTGCAGAAAAATTCACGGCCCGCTTAGGGCCTATTTTTCATGGCTACAGATGGGGTTGAAATAAAATCTCTTTTACAGCTGGGCAATTTCTTAGAGCCTTTGAAAGATTCATTTCCCATATTCATTTCAGCTCACTCGTACTGCACTTGCAGTACCTGCCACATCTGCATCCCATGAAAGGAGCTTTTCAGCTCTCTGCAAAATAAAAGACTATTTGCAGAATCAGAGGCTTGCTGATTTGGCAGTAATAGCCATACATTCAGAAAGGGCTCAAGGGCTTGATATGGATGAAGTAATTGACAGATTTGCATCATTACATAACAACAGACAAATTCTGCTAATTTAAATTATGGAGCCACTAAAGTGGCTCCATTAGTTAAGGCGGAGCTAACATTCTGTACTGAGAGTTCCATTGAAGTCAATGGACCTCCCCGGGTCAAATTCCTCGGGCTTGCAACCCTGATGTTCACAGGGCTTTCTTTGTGAGGATAGAGTTATAAGGACAGATAGCCCCGTAGCACACATACTGAGTATGGCAAGTATGTGCAATGGTGCACCGTTTAGCATGTCTCCATAATATAAGCGCTCTGGGGGGGAAGCAGCCTGGGATTCCCCGGAGGCTCTGCCTCCGGGGGATTCCCTGGCCGTTTCCCCCCTCCAGAGCGCTTATTTAGAAAGCGCTCTGGGGCTGTGTGAGATATAAGTGCTCTGGGGGGAAGGGCTCTGGCTTTCCGCCTCCGAGAGATCCATAGCCGCTTCCCGCCAGAGCGCTTATTTAATGCGCCATGCTTTGGTTGCCTCCCCGCAGTTCCCGAGGCCTCCCCCACTTCTCCCGGGCTTGCCTAGGGGCCTGCTGCTGCCCAATCACTGCAGGCTGCCTCGCCCCAGAGTGCCCTGCAGATGACCGCACGGCTCTGTGTAGGCGAGGTGGGCGCTTGTGGTAGGGGTTTGCCTGGGGAACAAGCGAGCGAGCGGGGATCTGCTCTTGTGCAGCAGCAGCAGCAGTGGCTTCTCGCCCCGCGGCCAGCTAGGGCCCTGCACTTGCCTGGCTGCGGAGCAGGCTCCAGACAGCTTCTCCACCAATAAGGTCTTCTTCCTTCCCTCCATGGCTCCAGAGCCCATCCCTCACCTGCCTCTCCCTGATAGTTGCAGCAGCAGCAGGGACACAATCGGGCTGGGAGATAACGCTGTTTGTTTACAAACAGCTCCTGCCCACGTGCTGATCAGAAGGTTACTATCTTGCAAAGAAGGTTCTTTGAGATGACTCCAACCATTCTCACAAATGGGTTCTGCATCCTCACCCTATTCAAATATTAGACCACGTGATGGTCTCGAGCTCCTCTAGTATGAAAAGCACTGACTCTCCTCCCTCAGAATGACAGTTCCTTCCAACCTTTCTAGAAATAAAAGAAAATAATTCCATGCGGGGCTGGAATGGTGGGTGTTGAGAGAATGTTCAGAGCCATCTCAAAGAACCTTGTTTGCAAAGTAGCAACCTTCTGTTCTTCTTCGAGTGGCTCCTCACATACTATTTTTACATGGCTCCACCGGGTGGGGAGTCCGTGGGCGCGCCAGTGCATAGATGGGACATGCATATGACTGCACACGCATCGCCACTCACCCACCACTCATCCACACCCACATAGTAACCACCGTTTCCCCCGGTTGCTCCTTGCGTGGGGACGAGTGGAGGGTGTGTGTGAGTGGAGATGCGTGTTAGGTGGGCGCGTACACCCCCCCACTCATCATGGGCATGTGCACCACATTGTTCACATGGGGCTCCCCCACCCATGAACACACAGAAATCTGCGTGTTCATGGGTGGGAGAGGCCCGTGTAAAAAGGGCCCATTCTCACAACTGTCTTACTTACACTAACTTAGGTAGGAATTTAGGATGTAAAGCAATAACTATTCTGTCTTGGAAAATAAATCTGCAGATATGGTTCTGAGATTATTATGGCTGTTATTTCACTAACTCTTCTTAATGAAGTTATTGCCAACAGGAATACTGTCTTTAAACCCGTAACCCATAACCAGTTAATTTGCGCCCCCATATAATCAATTCATGCTGCCCCGTGGGCACAAATTAAATGGTTATGAGTGGGGGACAGCGTGAATTGATTATATGGGGGCGGAGGCACAAATGAACTGGTTATGGGGTGGGGGCAGCATGAACAGATTATGGGGGCACAACTGAACTGGTTATATGTCTCTTTTCATGGCATAATGTGCTTAATAAGCTAGCTGCATGTTGGGTGTCTTGTGTGTATGATAGCAGCACCTCTGGACTGGTTGCACTGCATGCGTGCACAAGGCACAGGCGGCACTGGCAGGAAGGTTCTGGAGGTCAGACTGGCCAAGCTCACCCCCTCCTCCAGTAAGGCAGTGGATGCAGTCAGTCTCTCTGTGTCTGCCTCACTGCCCGCCCGGCTGCCCCTGCAGTGGAACCACCCCTGGGGAGTGGTGGTAGACACTCGGCTGGGGAGTGAGGGGAAGCATTAGGAGGCCATGCTTCTCCATGGTTGCTCGGAGAGGTGGAGAATGGGAATCCTATACATTTGCATAATGAGGCTGGTCCAAATTATGCAAATTAGGCCCTGCACCAAGACTTTGCACCTGGCCTCACAAACCCTGGGGCCGGCCCTGGCTCACCTGCATCCAGTCTCCAATGGCAGCCAGGAACTGGGGAAGCACCAAGGTTGCAGGACTTGGGTCAGAT
>QEPC01010428.1:7323-30019 GCA_003113815.1 Sphenodon punctatus
GGAGCAGGGGAGACATGGGAGGGTGAGGGAGGGATAGAAGAGGAGTGGAGTGCACGAACAGGGGTTCGAAGGGAGATCAGGGCAGAGAGGTAGGAGGGAGCAAGGTTGTGAAGGGCTTTGTAGGTGAAGATGAGGAGCTTGTGCAGATTACGCTCAGGATGGGGAAACCTGTGGAGGGAGGACAGGAGAGGAGAGGCTGCACATGGTCAAAGTGACGGGCTAGACAGATGACCCTGGCAGCAGAGTTTTGAACAGAGATGAGGGAGAAAAGGTGAAAGCGGTGAAGGCTAGTGAGGAGGAGGTTACAATAGTCAAGGCGTGAGATGACTAGGGCGTGGATGAGAGTTTTGGCAGAGGAGACAGACAGGAAAGGGTGGATCTTGGCAATGTTGTGGAGGGAGAATTGGCAGGATTTGGCCACAGAGTCATTGTAGGGTTTGAAGGTGAGGTGCGAGTTGAAGATGAAGCCCAAGCTACGGGCTTGGGGGACAGGGAGGATGGAGACGCCATCAATGGAAATTGACAGGGAAGAGGGAGAGGAAGGATTGGGAGGGAAGATAAGGAGTTCAGTTTTCGCTATGTTCAGTTTGAGTTGGCATTGAGACATTGAGGCGGAGATATCGGAGAGACAGTTGGTGAGACGATCTTGAATAGATAGGGAGAGGGAAGGAGTGGAGAGATAGAGTTGAGTGTCGTCAGTGTATAGGTGGGATTGGAAACCGTGGGAGGCAATGAGTTTGTCTAAGGATTGGGTGTAGATAGAGAAGAGGAGAGAGCCAAGGACAGAGCCTTGGGGAACCCTGACCAGAGGGGTAGGGAGGAGGAGGGGGAGGAGTTAGGAAGAGATACATTGAAGGAGTGGTCAGAAAGGTAGGAGGCGAACCAGTCAAGGACAGAGTCCTGGAATCCAAGGGAGTGAAGCGATTGAAGCAGGAGCGAGTGGTCAACAGTGTCAAAGGCAGCAGAGAGATCAAGAACGACAAGTATAAAGGGGGTTGGATTTAGCCACAAGAAGATCATTGGTGATTTTAGCAAGAGCGGTTTCAGTAGAGTGAAGGGGGCAGAAGCCAGACTGGAGGAGGTCAAGGGAGGAGTTGGCGGAGAGGAGGTCAAGGCAACAGGAGTAGACAACCCGTTCAAGGAGCTTGGAAGCAAAAGGGAGGAGCGAGACAGGACGGTAATTAGAGGGTTCAGAGGGATCCAGATTGGACTTTTTGAGGATGGGGGAGACAGTGGTGTGTTTAAAGGTAGAGGGGAAGGAGCCAGTAGAGAGGGATAGGTTGATGATGTGCATGAGGGGAGGAGCAACGGTGGAAGTAATGGAGTGGCTACCCTTGGTGACGACCTGGAGACTGCAGCTGGTGCAGAATGTGGCAGCCCAACTCTTTGTAGAAAATGTCTCCTTTTAGAAAATGGCCACGGTGGCCATTTTGCAAATGGACAGTTTTCTTTAGTATTTCTGCCCGGCATGGTCCTGAGAAGGCTGCTTCAGGCACCATGGGGTGTTGCTGGACTCCAGAGCCTAAGGGGGAAATGGTAGGTTAATTAACTACCCCCCTCTCCTTCCCCACCCATCCACCTCTGCCTCCCAGCACCCCTGCCCAGAGCCGCACACCTCCCACAGTCTCCTGCCCATCAGGCACTGCAGAAAGAGAGTTCACATTTAGGGGAGGTGGGTGCTGGATAGGGGTCCTGGGAGGCAACTACTCCCGACTCACCCCTGCACAACCCTTCTACCACTAGCTCTGCCTCCCTGGGCCTGGGTGTGGGCAGAGGTCTGGGGGAGGCAGAGCTGGGGGCTGACATTGGATTTAGGTCATATTGATCGGAATCCGATTTCAATTCTGATTAATACAATCTAAAATCAGATTGAAAGTAGGGTTGGTCCTATTTTGAACCAATTCCAATTTTCAATATGATCTCCCATCCCTACAAAATATAGAGTGTGTATTTTTGATACACAGAGGAGAGGGGTCTGTCTCTCTCATATACATATCCCCAAGATTTAGTAGCGACTGGCTTGTCACATAGTAAGAGATACAGTGAAGTATTTGTGGTAAAAGCAGTTCCTGGTGGCAAGTTCCCAGAGCTGATATCTCTTATCTGCAGTGTTTGTGGTACACTTCGTCAGAGCCTCACACTCACCATGGGATCCCCAATGAAACAAGCCCAATGATCAGGCTTCCCTAGAGGGTCCTGACGCCAACTTTGGTGCACTGTTGATCAGAATGGCTGGGGCTCTGAAGGGGGTAGTTAGTGACTGGTACTGGAAGAAAAGGGCCTTACAGCACGTGGGTGATATGGATGGGTGATTGTGGTTTGGAAGCTTGGAGGTCGGACCGAACTCAGTCTGTTTGGTTGACTGAACCGAACTTCCGAACCGAACTCGAATTTCAAATGGAACTGAATTTCTGAACTCGAATTTCAAACCAAACCAAACTGAACCGAATTTCCAAACTCCGTTCTGTTCGCCCATCCCTAGTGGGTGACAGCACAGTCAGCAGTAGAAATATTGCCCTGGTGTAAGGAGGGTCCCTCTCTTTCCAGAATGGAGCATGTCAGTCCAGCCTCCCCCCTCGGCCAAATCATACAGCACTCTCTTGGGAAAGGGATGCAGACACCTCCCTTGGCAGTATGGCAGTGGTGAACAGGGTGCTGCTTGCCTCCCACGGGTGATGGGCTCCCGGACTTCTACTCACACTGGCCGAGTATCTTCTTCCAAATAAATGAGGGTTGGAAATCCATGGAGAGGTCCTGCCGGGCACTGAGTGAATCCTGACGTTATGAGTTGTTTGTTAGTGGGAACAGCTTCCTGCTTCTAGATGGGCTGTTTAGACCTGGGGGATGATGAAAAGCCTCCTGGATTGTTCTGCTGCTGGCAGGTTTGTTCCACAGATCCTGCAGGCTTCTGGGAGGATGGGTGTGGGAGGAGGAGTGTAGCTTGTCCAGATTGGGGCAATGCACCACTTCAAAGGGGGCTATTTCTCCATTAAATGAAGTGGGTAAGCAATTATCCAAAGAAACTGGATTGGTGGATAAGGGGCTGGGGTACTGTAGTGTGTGGAGGTGAGGACTGGCCATCTGGACCTGCATCTGAGTCTGATACCCAGGGCTCAAGGCCCAATCCATCTCCCACCAAAGCCAATAGAAAGAGTCTTTTTTCCTTTGGCTCAGGGTCTCAGAGGAGGTACATAGGCCAGTCTTGGCTATGGGACACTGCCCACTCTGGCTACTGGAGAGTTTGATATGGGCTGATGCGGTAAGTTGGTTTTCTGCCTTGGATGATGCTCCTTTTCTCTTGCTGCCCCACATTTCAAGTCCCTGTACATCCAAACCTCATTCCTTGCAGATCCTGATTGGCTCTCTCTACACAATGACATCAAATGGGCTGGTGCTCAGGAACCAGATTCCCAACAGCAGTGATAAGATTGTCTGTCTCTGTTGTGAAGGGGGAAAGCATGCATCCCCCATTGGCAGGCCCAAGTCTCACAAAACCCCCATGAGGTTTGGGGATGAGACTCTGAAGTGGAGTTCTGTGTTAGGCCCTGCTCTAAGTGCAATCAGCACAAAGTAGCTTGGATTCCCTGGAGCAGTTCCTAACTCATCTGCAATGATCACAGACAGGAAACCTACTGGGCTCTCAAACTTTAGATATGTGGTTCTACAGACTGGGGAGGACTATTGCTCTGAGCTAGATTCTGTTCCTCAGTAAAGAATTAGATTGGACAGTTGGTGCTCCCTCTATCTGTGCCCGATAAGGCTGGGCTTGAGCCAAGGGCTGGGTTCAGGGTACTGGGTGGGAAAGGAGGATTGCCTGGGTAAATAACCCCTTTGATGAAAAGAAGTTTGCTTCTTGCCAGTGGCAGCACCTGTCAAATAAGGGGAAGTAGGTTTGCCATCCATCTTGGTTTTGCAGGTCAGCACTACAAACAAGCCAATCTTCCCTCTGTCCTGGTCTTGAGGGAAAGTGTCCCTCAAGTGTTCAATCCCAACACACGTCCCAGTCACTTCAACTGAGCGCCTATGCCAATGAGACATTTTCAGAATTAAAGCTTCAAGCTGCTCAGCTAGTTGCTTGAAAAGTGTTAGTGTTTCTTAGGGATGGGCGAACAGAACCGAGTTCGGAAATTCGGTTCGGTTCAGTTCGGAAATTAGGTTCGGTTCGGAAGTTTGGTTCGGTCGACCAAACTATTCGAGTTCGGTCCAAACTCTGAACTTCCAAACAAAGTTTGGAAATTGAAACCCCATTGACCTAAATGGAATATTATCTTTTAGGGATGGGCGAATAGAGTTGAGTTCGGCAATTCGGTTCGGTTCAAAAATCGATTTCAGTTCGAAAGTTCGGTTCGGTCGACCGAACTGATCGAGTTCGGTCCGAACTCTGATCTTCCAAACCACGTTCGCCCATCCCTAGTGCTTCCACCCTTTTGTGTGTGCATAGCACATGCTCTGCACTCCCCCCACACCCATGCACACACTTCACTTCTGTGTCTATGGCCCACCCACCGGCCCTGCGCAGTGTCTGAGGAGTGGGGACCATCCAGCACAGCAGCAGCCACTTCCCTGCCTGGGCCTCCTGCAGCACACATCCCATCTGATGCATGCGAGGCCACGTTCACACCTGATGGTGGTGCAGCTTTGAAACTGATGCGAGGCAAAGACACGGCAAAGGAAGGAGCCAGATGCCAGAAGTACCGCTAGTGTGAACAGGGTTTTGCCGTGACTTTACTCGCAGATGACAGGGCTGGATTTTGCACCATCTCATCCATGAGTAAAGTCACGGCAGAACCCCGTTCACACCGGTGGTACTTCTGGCTTCCGGTTCCTTCCCCACCAAATCTTTGCCTCTCATCAGTTTTAAAGCTGCACCACTCTCAGGTGTGAATGCGATCTGAGTCAACACCAGTCAATGTCCATGTGCAATGTGTCTGAGAGAGCATGGGAAGGAAGCATGTGTGCTGTGTGTGAGCGAATGTGTGTTAATACGTATCAGTGAGTGAGCATCGTGGGCAAGGCATTGGATTAAGCTACATCCCTATCCCACATTTCACTTCTCATGCCCTTAAAAATGCCTAGGAAAAGGGGGTCACCTAGATGAGAGGGAGGTCTAAGTGGTCCATGGACCACGACTGCTGAGGTGCTCCAAGGACTCTGTCATCCTCATCCTGCCTACCCAGAAGGGGATGTAATACTTGAGACAGGGGTGAGCCCTGGATTTGCCACCCATACAAACCCTGTGAAAGGGTTTATGAAAACAACATGTATGTAACACGCATGTATTGTGGTTTTCATGTGAATGAACAATACATTCATACTTCTGAAATCATTATATAAAACATGACCATTTTGGTGGTGCTGGAGTTGAAATGCTGAGTCCAATGAGGGGAAAATTTGTATATGGAGACAGTGGGCCCAATCCCATGGCCTGCAGATCCTGTGTGTACCCACACACGCGCATACCATGCAGAAGCCGCACATATCTCTATTGATGGCACATTGTGCCACGCAGATTCCCACATACATGTTTGCTGCCTAGTTTGCATGCAGGATCTGTGGATCATGGGATTGAACCCAATATAAAGAAAAGTTAAGTGTGGAAAGTAGATAATAGAATGTGAGCCCAAAATAAGTTAAGCAGAAGTTGGGACAGGAAGGGAAGATGATTATAATGTAAATGAAGTGTTAATGGAGGGAACTTGAGTTACCAGTAGCTTCCAGAAACTAAGAAAATGACCCAGAAGCAGAAAAAGGAGAGATGTTCTGGGAGCCATTGAGAAAGTTTTTAAGGGGACAAAGAGAAACCAAGAGCAGAAGCATTTTTGAAGACATGGACTGAGAAGTGCCAAAAGAGATAAAGGAGGATTTGGCCCAGCTAAAAACATCTAGCTGTGTAACATGGACATGTAAGTAGGGTAAGCTGGTGTGGTGTAGTGGATAAGGTGCTGGACTTAGACTTCGGAAGCCAGGATTAAAATTTTATCCTAACCAAGGAACTCATTGGGTGGCCTTTGGGCAAGTCACAACCTCCCAGCCTTAGTTCTCCATCTGTAAAATGGGAATATGTGTGTGTCTGTGTATCCCACATCCTTGTCCACCTTAGATTGTAAGTCCACTGGGCAGGGATGCTGTATACTCCTGGTAGCACTATAGAAATGATAAGTAATAATAATAATTTTTATTTTTACATAGAACCCCTCCCCCCCGTTTTACTTTTGAATTCTTTTGTTAGACTTGCACTCTTGAATCAATTTTGTCATGTAACCAATTTTAATTTATAAATACAAATTCTTTTAACCAAGCTTTGGTGTGCTTGTGTGATACAGACATTGGATAACACAGCTGAAGGGATATCCCAGGTTAGATACTTGGGCGAACCTTAATATAATTTCTGTGACTAGAAACCTCCAAGGACAGAGGTGGCAGGATAGTTACCCCTTTACAGACTGGGGCAGATCTGGAGAGAGCTATGGCCAGTGGAGACTGTAAGTGGGGAAACCGAGTCATGGCCAGTCAGGAGGGGGGACAGTGGAAAGACCCCACCCCAACACAAACCTATGTGCTGACCCTAGAAGTCATGGAAGGGCTTACAGGGCTGAGTGCTGGGGATGGGGGTTGTGACAAAGATTGCTGAGCCATTGTTCAGTTTAGCTGTTTGCAGACTTTGATGGTCATCATTCAATCTAGAGTGTTCCAGCCCACAAGCATAAACATACTGCCACCTGTATTTTACAGGTTGTTTCACTGCATACATTTATAAATGAGTCACGGTCCATCTCAGTATAATGACCAAGAATTTTCCCAAACTGTTAATATTCAGCTCTGGTGACACACAAACACCAGCTTACGAAGAGTAAGTTTATAAAAAGGTTAAAGATTGGCAATAAAGGATCAAGACTTGCCCAAAAGTTACATAAAGAAATAAGAAGGAAATAGCATGCCATACAGTACTAGCTCAATTTACAAGTTTTACCAAATAAAACATAAGTTCTTTGAGTCCACCCATGACAAAGATTGGTTAGGCACCAAAGTTTAAAGTCCAATGTGTGTATTGTGTAACATGTAGGCAAGCAGAGCTGAAATGGTTAGCTAATTTGTTACATGTGTGCAATACATGAAAATCTGTACAAATAAATTTGTATTTCCACCTGTTGGGTGCCCAGTCAGTACCAAATTACCACATCGGACACCCACTTAGCAAAAATACTGGGTATTACCGTTACCAAGTTACCAACTTTCCATTTTACCGAATGATTTCTGGTTTACTGATCAATTCTTACTTACCGTCCCCCCCCCTCCCCCCAATGTTTCCATTTTACTGACTGATTCTGGCTCACCATTTCACTTTTCTTTATCTGTTTCTCAATGTTCCTGACCATTTTCCTAACTCACTACATGGCAGAAATGGAAAATCAGTAACAGAAAACCAGAAATGATTAACATTGCGGTAAATTGGGTAACCTGTCTGCACACCAATTGGGTATACCCATTGTTACCAGGTCAAATTGGGTACTGTAATTCTGATGGTATACCCATTGTAATGAGTACTTGTTTCAGCTGTACTGGCAGAGCAGACTGTCTTCATCTTGTCTCTTTACTGTATGTGTGTGCGTGGGGTGTGTGTGTGTCCTGGCAAAACAGCTTTTAAGTGAACTCATTAATCCTTTTGTCCTTGGTTCCAGCAGTTTTTCATGGTGTGTGTGTGTGTGTGTGTATGTGTGTGCCATCAAACCTGCCCCTTGGAGATGTTCCATGTAACATGTAGACTTCATTCCATATGCATACTTCCCAACAGTCCCTAGTTAGGAAGTTTTACATGATCACAGTTTTTACATGATCGCTGTTTTTACATGATCACAGTTAATTCAAATTAGCTTTTAATCCAGAGACATTAATTTAGGGTTATTATTCAGGAGTAACTGTTTACACAATCATTTTTTAATTAGGAATAAGAATTAATCCTGAAATGCAGTGTGAATAGGTTAATCCGGATTAGGAGTCACAAGAAGACTGCAAAATTCCATGGTGCAGCACAACCAGATTTCAGTGTCGTGTTCTGCTCCAATTTCTGGAAGTACAGTGACAACAACCGATACAGCAGTCACCTTGCAAAATGAAGGGCTCTTCACCTTGGCGCCGTGGTTCTTTCTTTCTTTCTTTCTTTCTTTATTGATTGATTGATTGATTGATTGATTGATGGCACAAGCTTTCGCCATGGCCCAAACAACACAATTAAAATAACATACACCAAAGAAATATATAACAAGGCTATAATTCAGCATGCCAAGAATTATATCCTTGGCAATTCAGCATGCCAAGAAGAGACTGCTAGAAAAACTGTGGGATACCATAAAGATGGTATACTAATTGGGTACCAATTAGTACCCAATGTTACCAGGTCATATTATGGCCCCTATACCATAGGGACAGCTAGAGCAGAGACATGTCTCTCTGCAGCACTCTATGGTTCAGGGGACACAGTCTGGATTAACTATTCACACAATCACTAATTTGGACTGACTTAATCAGCATTCAAATAAATCCTTGAAAATTAGGTGTCCAGAACACGGTTTAAATTTTGAATCTGGGGTCATTAATTTGGACTAAAGTGTTCACATGATCAATTTAATCTGCATTAAGAGCCACTTAATTTGGATAAATGCTCATGTAAAAATAGCCAAAGAGACAAAAAGACCAGTATTCAAGCCTCAGGCACCACTTTATTCTTTGCCTCACAGGAAAAACACTTGAGAGGACAATAGGGAGATGATGGAATTACAAGAAATTAAGTAGAATGAAACAAAGGAAAGCTTCTGTCTCTCTTTATGCACTTGAAATTCTGGGAAGGTGGGGGTGGGGCAGAGAAAGGGGGGATAGATAGGGCTCCAGCAATCAAGTTCAAGGGTGGGCTGAGTCCAGGAAATGTTCTTGATAGGAGTGTGCACTCCAAATGTGACAAACCATGAAAAGGCTGATATTGGCCATTTTGGGGTTAGAAACAAAAAACCATTAAAAAGCTGGATGGTTAATTTGGCTTTTATTAACGACTTTCCTGCCCTGCCCCTGTGCTGGTCATAGTATAGATTAAATCACAAGAACTCCTGGTTTATATTCAGCTGTAGAGAAGCAGGGTGGTAGAAAGGCAGTAGTTGGGGTGCTAGCTGGAAACTAGGGTTCTGTTACATGCTACAAGCAGCTCTTGGGCAGGGGGATGGCTTCTGGAATGGGGGTGTGGCTTCCGAGACAAGTTTGGGCCCTGCCAATTCATTTGTTTGTTTGTTTTACAAATTAAGCACTGGAGATAAATTCTATTCAATGAGGGGTGGAGCTTATTGGCTAAGGGGCTGGGGTTTGTCCCTCAAAATCTTGGGAAATATATTTATGTAGATTTGCCCGCTGTTCTTGTATGAGACTGTATATTGGCTCAATAGTTTCATCTGGCTAGGTCTCACGCATCTTGAATTAACGTCTAATAGAATTTTGTGACAAAATTGTATTACCCAAACTCATACAATCAATATATACACCCATGATGATGTACAATATTTAATACAAACAAACCATATAGACCCCCAACTACCTTTGAATTTCATAAAATGGTTGTAGAGATACATTCATGCTCAGAAAACATACATTCATATCATATCATAATTCAGAACCCATATTCCTTATGACAAGGATGCTGGTGGCTCTACAGGGTGGGGTCTCCCTTCTAAGACAGCAGTGGAGCAATGTTAGGGGGCCCAATGTCACAGTCATATAGGCCCCAGCTGTGAGCAAAAGAAGCCCAATGGCCAAACTGCAGGTAGTGTCACTAATGGGCGATACAACTCAGTGGCTATCATTACTTTGTTTCCCTTTCTCTACACATGCAGATTCTCTGGTCTATCTGTCTGTCTGTCTCCTCTCTTGATTTGATCTACATATGCAGTTTCTCTGGTCTGTATATGTGTGTCAGTCTATATGTCTCCTCTCTTGATTTTCCAGGAAAATGGCCTTGATTTATGAGCCGCGGACAGCACAAGCTGAGTGCCCAGGAGGACTTGATTACAGTTTCCCAGAGGAAGTTGCCTGTTCAGAGATGGCGAGGTGACAGGGTTTATACAGAACAGCACAATGTGTCTAAGCAGAGCTGTCAGCCCCAGACGGATGAAGTGACAGAGAAGGCCCATTACTTCATTCACACCTCAACAGGCAAACAATAAAACACTTACACACAGCAGGGGCTATGCAGGGGGAACAGTCCCCCAGCACCAACAGCCTGTGAAAACTTCTCAAACATCAAATCCTCCCCAGGGCCACTCCCTCTCTCAGCAGGAAAAAGCAGAGAGAAAGAGGGAAGGAGACAGAAAGGGGACAAGGAGAGAGAGGGAGGAAGGGCAGGTGGAAGAAGGGAGAGAAAGGAGACAGAGGGAGACCATGGTGTGGATATAAGGGGGTGGGGGGTCCACAGACAGTAACAACTCCCAGATATTGGCTCCTTTCCTGTCTCTCTTGGACCCACAGACATTTGGGTAAACACACAGGGAGATACATAGCCTGATTTTCAGAAGTGCTGAGTTTCATTACACCCTTTCTGAGCCCCCCTGGACATTAGACCAAGCATAGCCATTCTGTGTTAGTGTGTGCCAGGCCTGACCAAAGTGCAGAAATGAGGTCCATCAGTATTAATAGGAATCTTTGAATTGACTGAAGGGGCCATTAGCTGTGGCCCTATCTCAGAAGAAGAAGAGCAACAGAGCTTTATCCTGAGGATAATAAGAAAGGAGACTTCCTTTACAGGGTCTCTATTAATGCAGAACAAGCCAACTCACACACCCTTCAGTCCTCAAGTTTTTGGTATTCTATTCCTGTCCTCATGAATATTCTGGCTGCCAGGACCTTGTGTCTGCAATAGCACAGAAACTATCCGCCTCTCTGTTCTGGTCTCTTCACTCCCTGACCAGTCTTGCTCTCCTCTGGCAGGGTTGGGAGGAGAGAGGGAGAGATGGTGGGGAAAGAAGGAGAGAGATAATGAGAGCGAGAGAATTAGGAAAAGAAAGAGTGGGAGGGGAAATCGTAAACCAGAGCTAGGAAGGGTTTAATACACAGGAGGAGAAAGAGTGGAAATCATCAGTATCAAAGACAAAAAGAGAGAGAAAATGCTGTAGTGTAGGGGGGAAATAGAAAGGGCAACAGAAAATTACTCTCAAGAGTTCTAAAAGATCTGACTGAGGAGATGTCTGAGCCATCCATGGTCATTTTTAATAACTTCTGGAATACTTGAAAAACTCCTGAAGACTAGAAACAGCTTACGTTCTTTCTGACAGTACTTAAAAGGGGTGAGCAGCATGAGCTTGGCAATCATGGGCTGGTTAATCTGACATCATTTCCAGGCAAAATAAGAACAATTCTAATACTCAGTATTTAGGAAGAAAAACACAATGAACGTTGATTGACATACTTCAATAGAAAATGAGTCTAGGGCTGAGATGAGAGAAATTGTTCTTGTTTCACAGGGAAATATCATCCTTTGTCGTTGCACCCTGGAAGAACACAAAGACACATTTGTGGAATTAAAGGGCCACAATCTTTATTAATCTGTCATGTACAACATTAAAGGGGGAAGGGCTGCCCGCCCTGAATCCCCCTTTGTATAACTGGGTTCCAACTTACTTACTTAACCAATCTGTTAGACCCAGCAGGAGATTCCCAAGTTAAGCCTGTCTAATTGCCTCCTGCTGATTAGCTAACTGTTTTGGAGACTCCCGAGTTAAGCCCAGGGGGTGTCCTTCCATCCTTACGTTAACTTACCCCCTGCCCTGGTTACCGGGGTTTCCCCAGACTGGGGTGGGGCTCTCATGCCCCTTTCTGGAGGGTTGGAAATAAGGGGGAGGGCACCGTCACCCGCTGACAGGATCTTGTTCCCCCAGCAGACCTGGTTGCTCGCCTTCTCCCCTCTGGGACTGCAAATAAACTGGGCCGCACTGAGCAACGATGTATGGCCTTTCCCATCTCTTAGGGAGATGTTCTAATCTTTAACATTTTAACCTCCCCTATCTTTGCAAACAGCCACTAGAAGCGCCAGCCTCGCTTGGCTGATTCGCCACCACGTCGTCTCCTCCTCCTTACTGGATCAGTTTGGTTTTCAGGACCCCAAGGTACAGGTCATAGCCCATGTCTGTTAGGTGGACTTTGTCAGTCCTGTACAGCTCATTCCTATCAAATCGGATCTCTTCATGTGCAATAGCATTCCTGCCCCTAGCATTCCTGCCCCTAGCAATAGCATTCCTGCCCCAGCAGGGAGCCTGCTGCGGGGATCCTCCTTCCCATCTCCCCCCCCACTTGGACTTACCTGCTTGCGGGTAGTGCTGGGGGGGGCTGGTCTCCTTGCCACCGCTGCCGGCGTTGTCACCGCCGCCGCTGCCGCCTTCATCCCTGCCGCTGCTGGGTCTGCCGCCGCTGCTGCTTCGTCCCCGCAGGATACCTGCGGGGACAAGAAGAACAAAAAAACTGTGAGTTGGGGGCAGGGGGGGGAACGCAGAGGGCAGCCACGTGGGCTGTCCTGTCCCCTCCCCCCCCACCCGGAAGTAGCAGGGGCTAAAAGCCCACAGGCAGCGGCTGGAGCCGCAGGCTGCGGCCGCAGGCTCGCGGCCGAAGGGCCGCGGCCAAAGGGCGCGGCACTTCGGGGGCACTTCTGGGGGACTGCAGGGGGGGCAGGGGTTTTTTTGTGTTTTTATTGGGCAGGCTTTTTATCTTTCAGGGCTAGGGTGGTAGGGTGGGGGTATTGACACGGGGGGTAATGTGGGGGGTGGACCCAGGGACTCCCCCTGGTGAGAGCAGGGGGAGGACCGGGAGGGTTGGGGGGGAGGGGGTGGCTCGGTCTCCCCGTGAGAGGGGGAGACCGAGGGAGAATGGGGAGGGTATGGTTGGGGGGGGAGGGTTATGGGGGGGAGGGGGGGAGGGAGGGCCGGGGGGCAAGCAGCCGGGTCTGAAGGGCCGGGATTGGGTGGACGGAGGGGAGGGCATGGCCATTGGGGTCGTGATGGGGCGCGGACGGTATGGTCCATGGGGTGGGAAGGCACGGGCCCCTAGGGGTCCACGGTGCCTGAGGGAGGTGGAGGTCATCACCCCCCCACTAAGGGGGAGGGAGGTGCCGGGTCCAGGGTCCGCGCGTGGGGGGCTGGTGCTGATGAATGCGAGGTCCGTGGTCAACAAGGCCCCGATTATCCACGATTTGATCGTGGATGGGGCCGTGGACCTCGCATGCATCACGGAGACCTGGCTGGATGATCTGGCCGGTCCAACTTTGGCGGATCTGGTTCCAGCTGGGTATGCCGTGCAGCATCAGCCCCGCATGAGCGGCCGGGGAGGAGGCGTAGCTATTGTTTTTAGGGAAGACTGGCCTGTTAGGAGGTATCCAGTGCCGGAGATTGTGGGTGTAGAGGCTCTGCACGTGGTGATCGATTTGGCTGGGGGCAAGCTAGGGGTGCTGCTGGTGTACCGGGCCCCTTCATGCCCGGCGGCATCCCTTACCGCTCTAGCGGAGCTGGCCTCGGAGGTGGTGTTGGGCTCCCCCAGGACTTTGGTTCTGGGGGACTTCAACGTCCACGCCGATGCCGGCCTTGTTGGGGCGGAGCGGGAGTTCATGGCCGCCATGGCAACTATGAACTTGTCCCAGGAGGTGATCTGCCCGACCCACGTGGGGGGACATATCCTCGACCTGATCTTCGGCTCTGGCCTTGAGGCGGGGGGTCCGGTTGTGGGGGAGGTGACAGCGGTGCCCTTGTCGTGGACGGACCATTACCTCCTTCAGGCCGGTCTTTTAGCGCGCCCCCTCCAGAAGGGGAAGGGACCAGTTAGGATGGTCCGCCCTCGGAGGCTGATGGAACCCCAGCGGTTCCAGGAGGTCCTGAGGGAGCTTACCCTGGATGTGGACGGTCACTCTGTGGATGAGCTGGTCCGGCATTGGAACATCTTGCTGGAGGAGGCCATTGACAGGGTGGCTCCGAGGCGCCTTCTGCCTCGGTCTCGTCACCGCAGGACCCCTTGGTTTACTGAGGGGCTGCGGTGTATGAAGCGTGTGGGCAGGAGGCTAGAGCGACGCTGGCGTCGGACTCGGTCTGTCTCCGATCGTCTTCTCCATAGGGCCCATTTGCGGTCCTATGTGGAGGCTGTGAGGACGGCGAGGAAGGAATTCCTCGCCGTCCTCATAGCGTCTGCGAAGTCGCGTCCAGCGGAGCTGTTTCGGGTGGTGCGGGGGCTGGTTAGTCCGGCCTCCCTCCGCCTGGATGGGGACTTGTCCCGGGCCCGCTGTGAGGAGTTTGTCATCTACTTCGCAGACAAGATCGCTCGGATTCAGGCCGATTTCGACGCTGGGTTGATAGCAGTAGGGGAAGAGCGCGGGGGGGCGGAGGGTCCGTCTGGTCCATCTTTATGGGGTGAGTTTCAGGAAGTGACGCCAGCCGATGTGGTGGATGTCCTGGGGTCTGTGAGGGCCACGTGTTGTCAACTAGATCCATGCCCGTCCTGGTTAATAAAAGCTTCCGGGGAGACGTTGGGGACGGTGCTGGCGAGGGTGGTGAATGCGTCCCTTCGGCAGGGGAGGTTGTCGCCTTGCTTAAAAGAGGCTGTGGTGCGCCCCCTGCTGAAAAAACCATCGTTGGACGTGGACGCGCTCGCCAGCTACCGACCTGTCTCTAACCTTCCCTTTTTAGGGAAGGTTATTGAGCGGGCAGTGGCGCTCCAGCTCCAGGGTCATCTAGATAATATCGGGCTCCTTGACCCGTTTCAATCTGGGTTCCGCCCCGGCTATGGCACCGAGACGGCGTTGGTGGCCTTGGTGGACGACCTCCGCCGGGAGATGGATGCGGGATGTTCGACATTTCTCATCCTGCTCGATCTCTCGGCCGCTTTTGACACCGTGGACCATGGGCTGCTGTTGAGACGACTGCGTGACCGGGGGGGTCTGGACGGAACTGTTCTTGAATGGTTCCGTTCATTCCTCTCGGGGAGGAGCCAACGGGTGGTGTTGGGGGAAGAAACATCGAGCCCCCGCGCCTTACCGTGTGGCGTTCCGCAGGGATCGATCTTGTCTCCATTATTATTTAACATCTATATGCAGCCCTTGGGGGAGGTCGTGAGAGGGTTCGGGGTGCGATGTCACCAGTATGCTGATGATACTCAGCTGTACCTCTCGTTTTCTACCGACCCAGACCCTGCTGTCTCGGTGCTATCCCAATGTTTGGAGGCCGTGGCGGATTGGATGCGACAGAGCAGACTGAAACTCAACCCAGATAAGACGGAGGTAATGGTGGTGGGGAGGGCGAAGGGGGTGGTGGCCCCCCTGATTGGGGGGGTTTGCCCCCCTGTAGCTCAGCAGGTCCGGAGTCTGGGGGTCATTTTGGACGCAGGCCTGCGGCTGGAGCAGCAGGTGGAGGCAGCCGCGAAGGCTGCCTTCCGCCAGCTTTATCTGGTACGTAGGCTGCGTCCGTATGTCTCTGGCCCGGACCTGGCCTCCCTCATCCATGCCTTCGTCACCTCGCGACTCGACTACTGTAACGCGCTCTACGTGGGGCTTCCCTTGTTCCTGGCCCGGAGGCTGCAGCTGGTGCAGAATGCGGCGGCCCGTCTTCTTACGGGGACGGGTCGCCGGGAGCACATTACACCGGTGCTCCGAGCGCTGCACTGGCTGCCGATAGTGTGCCGGGCCAGGTTCAAGGTCCTAGTAATGATCTATAAAGCCCTATACGGCCTTGGCCCCTCTTACCTTAGGGACCGCCTCGCCCTTCGCGCCCCGGAACGACTCCTGCGGTCTGCCGGGGGTGCCCTCCTGGAGGTCCCCCGTGTTAAGCGGGGGGCCACGATGGAGCGGGCATTCTCGGTGGTAGGGCCGCGGCTGTGGAACTCCCTTCCGGAGGAAGCTCGCCTGGCCCCAAGCCTTTTGACTTTTCGGCGGAACTGTAAGACCTGGCTGTTTGCCCAGGCCTTTGGGAGGGAGGGGGGGGGTGATTTTTAATCCCCCACCTGTATATTTATTTTTATACCACCAGCTTTATTGATATGTTTTATGATTGTATTTTAAATGTTTTTAAATGTTTTTTTATTGTTGTTAACCGCCCCGAGCTGCTGTGCAGGATGGGGCGGTATAGAAATCTAATAAATGAATGAAAATGAATGAATGAGCTTTTAACCCATTTTTAAATTTTAATTTACCTTTTAGCTTGCCTGTGCACCCTGTCAATTTTGCCTGGACTCCAGAACTTAGTCTACAGGCACCTGTGAAACATGTCTGACCAAACTATCTTGGTCCCAGGAATCCTCTCCTGTACAATCTTAAGGTCAGCCTTTACCCACTTCATCAGCCATACTCCCATGACCTTGGGAAAGTTGTCTTCACCCAGGTGAATAATTAATATTTCAGGACTGGGATGTCCGATACTGCTGCATTCAGTACTGGGAGCAACTGCTCCCAGCGCATCCCATTCCTGCCTAGCCATATCACTTCGACCCACCCACTTAAACCTAGTTGGGTACCTGACCCACCATGCCTAGCCATCTTCAGTGCCCATTGCTGTGGTTGAACGATGCTGTGGCTGATGATCCACACTATCACCTTCGGATGAGGAGCTGCAAGGTCTGAAACAAAGAAAGAAAAAGGGCGTGTCTGTTATCTGGGGTGTGGGAGTGGTCTACGTGGCAAGACACAGGTCATGCCTGCTGAGCCCCATGTCTCTAACATAAGTTTTGAATGCCACTGACCACCAGTGTCCCCCACACTCTGTATTTGCTTGTCAGAAAAACCTAGGGCCACTGTTGTAGAAGCAGCCCTTATCCTAAAGGAGTGCATTCCGTACTTACCCAGGTCAAGCCTCAGTTCCCTAATGCATGAGTTGAACACCAACCCAAACTGGTAGTGTGTAAAAAAATCCTGTGTTTGTGGTGAAATAGGGGGCCAGGGACGTGAGGGTGCCACATAAAGAATTCATTCAAGGTTCTAACTGGACAGATCTTGGTGTCAATGGATGGGTATAGCTTAACTGTCTTGCCTCGCTTTCGTTGGTTGGTCTTAGACCATTTGAATCGGAGGGTGAGTGCACTGCCCTGCCACCCTACATCCTCTATTTGGATGGCCCTACTTGACCTGTCATTGTGGGATTCTGGGACTAGCTTGCTTTCCCTGAATGTGCCAAATAGGGTGATCTAAAATGCTGTTGCAAAAAGGCTGACCTCAATGGAACTGAAACATACTCTGGGGAGGACCCCAAGGAATCTAACTAGGACCTGGCGGGTGATGGGGGCTCTTGTGTCCCTCCTAGGTCCCTGCTCATGGGTTCAACTTTCTCTGATGCGGCTCATATGGAAACCATTGTCTGGTGAGGGGTGACCTGCTGATTTGCTGACAAATGCTGGGGCAGATATTTTCGATAAACTGTCCCAGGCAGTGGCAGTGCCACACCTAGGACAGATGGGGCAATGCCCCTCCTGGCCCCCCATGCACCCAGTAATAACAATGTTTACTTACCTTCCCTGATTCCTTCCCTGATTCCCTGATTCCTTCTGTTTCAAGCCGCGCTGGGGCTCTGAAGTGAATTTTGAGCAGTGCACATGCGCGAGCGATCTCCCAGGTCTGCGCATGCGGAAAATGCAGGGGGGGGGTCACAGCAGGTCAGGACTCACTCTTTAATGGAGCTGGGAGTCACGGTGGAGTTCTCTGGACACCCAGTAATAACAATGTTTACTTACCTTCCCTGATTCCTTCCCTGATTCCCTGATTCCTTCTGTTTCAAGCCGCGCTGGGGCTCTGAAGTGAATTTTGAGCAGTGCACATGCGCGAGCGATCTCCCAGGTCTGCGCATGCGGAAAATGCAGGGGGGGGGTCACAGCAGGTCAGGACTCACTCTTTAATGGAGCTGGGAGTCACGGTGGAGTTCTCTGGAGACCCGTAAGGGTCAAAACTGTGCAGAANTGTGTGTGTGTGTGTGTGTGTGTGTGTGTGTGTGTGAGACTGTGTTGACGTGTGCTATTGGCTGGTGGAACAGCAAGGGGGGAGTGGACAGTGCTTGTGACTGTTTACTTTTAAATTTATTCAGTGTCTCTTCTGAGCGTGGGCTTTTTCTCTGTTGACTCTCCCGTGGTGATGGTGGGGACTGCCTGCTGTAGAGAGTATATATAAAGGTGATTCCACCACACACCATTTTATCGCTCTTTGACTCAGTTCTTCTAAGTTGAGAGAGAGAGAGAGTTTGCAGTTGGCCATCTGGCTTGTCGTCAGACTGAATCCTTTCTTTGGATCAATTCACTTTCAATGTTACTTATTTAGATTAGGTTAATCCATTGATATTTTATTATATAATAATAATCATCTCAAGGAAGCAAGTTAGGTATAGGGTAGTAATGCCAAGTCAGTCCAGGGATCATTATAAAGCCCAGAATCCTGTCGCCGAGTGAGGAGGAGATGCTGCCAAGCTCAGCCTGCCCTGTCTGGGTGAGTACATTGGGGCTTGGCCTAGGCTTTTTGGGAGGGCACTGGGGGCCAGGGGACTTGTCTTGGGAGAAGGGGGGATGTCTGAATAGTGATTATTATGGGATGGTATCACATATGGTTATTATAGATTGGTTTTGCCCTTTTAGTATATTTTTTGTATTTTTAGGATATTTTAAATTAATTTTTAAATTGTGAGTTATAGTATGTTTTAATTATGAATTGTAATTGTTGACAGTGTGTGTTGTAAGCTGGAGGTTGCTGGATAAAATTGAAATAAATAAATATGATTGTGCTGCCAGCTGCCCGGGGGGGTGGGATCTGGGGGAGGGGGTTGCACTGGGAGACATGGGGGTGGGGGGAGGTGGGGACTTGGGGAGTCTGGCTGTGCAATGGGGAAGGGGGTGGTCTGTAGGGGCCTGGTTTTGAGGCAATGCAGCCCTGAAAGGGCCCAAATGTTTTTTTTAAAGGGCCTGTGTGCTTGGGCAAGCATTTTGTTGGTGTAGCTACCAGAGATGCTGTCTGGAGGGGTCTGGTTTGCTTGCAATGCAGCCCAGAAATGGACCAAATATTTTTTTTAAAAGGGCCTGTGTGTGTTTGGACAGGCATTTTGGTAGGTAGGTAGGTAAACTTTTTTTGTTTGGCCATTGGCTATTACAAATATAAATACATAAAGACAGGCATTTTGTTGGTGTAGCTACTAGGGATGCTGGTCTGGAGGGTCCTGGTTTAATACTGTAACACCTGAAATTCTGTACCATTTCTCTGCAGTACCTTGGAGTTGGAGGACAGACCCCTGTGTGTTTCTCTCTCTTCTCTGTACTACTCTTGCGGATTGTACTGTCATTGTGTTTGCATACTGATCCAAAGCATGGCAGATGCTATCTGGATCATTGGTGATTCCTACATTCTCAGTTTGTCTGTGAAGAGGGCTTAGCTTTTCATTGGACAACCAGAATTATGACATCTGGTGGTTTGGAAGAGGAGGCATGAGATGGCATGAGATTGTTCCAGCGCTGGATAGGATTCAGAGGAGACGTGATGTTCCACCTCCAACGGGAATCATGATCCACTGTGGTGGAAATGATGTGGGTGACCTCACTGGTCTAGAGTTGGCGAGTGCCATCAGATGTGACCTGTGCTGTATCATCCACTCCTTTCCAAGGAGCAACATCTTGGTGTCAGATTTAATTGAAAGAGTAGTCAATAGGAACGCAAGACCAAGCACGACTGATTCTGGTGGACTTCATTGGTTTAGGAAATCGATGAGAAATATGAACAGGCTAATGGATACTTTTCTGCATCATCAAAAGAGGGCTACTACAATCTGGCATAGTTTCTCAAGAAATCAGCTATTCCTGTATGATGTAGATGGAGTGCATCTATCAAGATAGGGACAGTTATGTTTCTTTCAAGCACTCCAAGAAAGCGTTTGTCAACACATCTGAAGACTTTAACACTGTACAAATATTATGTAAATTAATGGCGGCTCTAATTGGTTGTCTCTGGTGTTTTCTTCTTGGCCCCAGAAAGACCAAGTTTAGGATAAATATTAAAGTTTTAAAATTATTTCTAAATAAAGTATTCAATAAATAGGGTTTTTTTTAACTGTCTGGATTAATTTTGCATGAGACAGTGGATTACAAAAAAAAATCACTTCGCATATGTGAAATTAATTTGTTGTTTACACATAAGACATCACTTTAAGGTGAGGGACAAAAAGCAAGGTTGGCAGGGAATGTTAATATCTTTGTGAGAGTGCTGTTAGTGACAAATCCCCATTTTTCTTTTCTTTTTTCAGAGTCTACACTTGAAAATGAATACCGTGGATGCTCTTCTCGTGAAGCCATTCACCACGCTGACTTATGAAGAGAAACTGAAGATCAAAGACATCGGACCTCACCGTCCAGAACTGCAAATAGAACAAGCTGCACAGGACAGAGGGAAAGGTTATACATGCAGGTTCCACAAATCCTGGTACGAGAAGTTCTGGTGGCTATGTGCCAGTGTTTCCAAGAAGTCATTGTTCTGTTTTCCTTGCCTGCTGTTTGGTGGTGACTCAGCATGGACAAAGACGGGAGTCAAGGATGTTAAGCACCTGTCTGAGAAGGCAAAGAAGCACGATTCTTGTAAAAGCCACCTTGACAACTGCCTAAACCTGTCACATTTGAGAAAAACAAACATCGCTGAGAGACTCAATGAAGGTTACCGTGTGTCTGTAAGGAAACATGAGGATGTGGATCGAAATCGATACATTCTCTACAGAATAATAGACTGCATAAAGTTCTGTGTTGCCTTTGAATTGGCACTGTGTGGACATGATGAAAGCGAGGGATCTGTTAATCCAGGAGTTTTTCGAGGTGCAATAGATTTACTTGCCACAGCTGACAGTACACTACAGCAACATTTGAAGACTGCAACTGTCTTCTAGGGGATTTCAAAAATCATGCAGAATGAACTCCTGGACTGCATGGTGCAAATTGCTTGTGATCACATAATTAATAAAATTTAAAATGCAGATTTTGTGGCTATCGAAGCTGATGACACCACTGATGTCTCAACTGTCTGCCAGTCTATTATGATTTTCCACTACATCGTGGAACGTTTTTTCAGCTTCACACACTTGGCAGACTCCTGTGCAGAAACAATCAGTGAATCCTTGCTTGAAAACCTCAGTGCTGCTCTCCCAAGGGATTCTGACAAACAGAAACGCATAGCTCAGAGCTATGATGGAGTGAGCATGATGCATGGAGAGCATGGTGGAGTCCAGAGGAAGATAAGGGATGTATACCTAAACACACACTTTGTTCACTGTTTTGCCCATCAGCTGAATCTTATTGTGCACAAGTTGTATCCCAAATAAGACAAATAACGAGTTTCTTTCAAAGTCTGTCTGGTATCCCTGCTTTCTTCATTTCATCTCCAAAAAGGATTGAAGTTCTGGATGCGGTGGTGAAGAGAAGGCTCCCCAAAGTTGGTAAAACACTCTGGAACTTCAGTGTGTGGACATTCGAGGTCATCTATGAGCACAGAGAGTATCTGTTTGAGTGCTTTGAACAAATACAACTAGATAGTTGTGATGCCAAGACTGGTATTGAGGCCAGGTCATACATGAACATGTTGGAATCTGACGGGGAGTTCCTCTACTTCTTGTCCTTGTTCCACAGAATCATGCCGCACATGAACATACTTTACAAGGAGCTCCAAAATACAACACCACATTGACTCTGTAGGTATTCAAAGGTATATTATTGACTTCATAACAGCCATCAATAAAGTGAGGGACTCCATTGGAATTCTGCACTCTGAGATTCTGGAGAACGCTTGACAGAAGTCCACCTAGCATGGACACACTAGAGCAGATCGTTGTGGAAGTGTGTGATATTATAATCTCTCATGCATATGAAAGATTTCAATTCACGAAACATCTAGAGAGCACTTTGGTGAAGGGGACTTTGTTTCAAAGGCACAGTGAATGCTTTCCCATCCAAGTATTTAATGCGGCAACAGACGCCTACCCAATGCTGGTGAGAGACCGACTGAGGAGTGAGCTTGGGACTTTGTATTACAGGTCAGAATTCCATTCCGCCAAAGATGCCTCTGTACTACTTGCTGTGTTGACCGAGGACAACTTAGACAAATCATTTTCAGAGGTGGTTAAACTGCTGAAGATTGTGATGACAACGCCTCTTACAACTGTTGAAGCAGAACGAAGCTTCTCAGCTCTAAAAAGAATTAAAACCTTTCTGAAAAGTACCATGACAGAGGACCATCTGAATGCTCTAGCAATGTTGTCTATTGAGCAAGTCATGGTCAGGGACATTCCAGACTTCAACAACAAAACAATAGCTCTGTTTGCAAAACGCAAGGAACGCCGAGCAAATTTCCAGTACAGGCGCTGAACAGACCTAAAGATGGTTTATTCTGGACAAAGCCCCACACAATGAGAAGACCTGTGTTGCATCCATCCAGCTCCACCCTGCATGGTCTTTGTCCTTATAGGGAGACCCATGACAACATGGACGCTGCATCCAAGTAAACAGGTGATGATCTGGACTCACCATTGCATGAAGACTAGAAGGAGGGGAGATCCACATGATGAGAAGACCTGTTTTATATCCATCCAGCTCCAGGCTGCATGGTCTTTGTCCTTATAGGGAGACCCATGCCAACATGGACGCTGCATCCAAGTAAACACGTGATGATCTGGACTTGCCATTGCATGAAGACTAGAAG
>QEPC01010431.1:3011-36145 GCA_003113815.1 Sphenodon punctatus
GAATGACAAGTCCCCATGAGCAGAATGACGGCCCCAAAACCCTGAGAGCGGGTCCTAGGGCTAGAGTGGCAGCTTCTGGATTGGACAGTCCTCCCTGCCAGTAACGTAGGCCCCAGAACCCTGATGGCAGGTACTGGGGCTAGAGTGGCTGTTTCTTGATGCCATGGAATGACAAGTCCCCATGAGCAGAATGACGGCCCCAAAACCCTGAGAGCGGGTCCTAGGGCTAGAGTGGCAGCTTCTGGATTGGACAGTCCTCCCTGCCAGTAACGTAGGCCCCAGAACCCTGATGGCAGGTACTGGGGCTAGAGTGGCTGTTTCTTGATGCCATGGAATGACAAGTCCCCATGAGCAGAATGACGGCCCCAAAACCCTGAGAGCGGGTCCTAGGGCTAGAGTGGCAGCTTCTGGATTGGACAGCCCTCCCTGCAAGTAACATAGGCCCCAGAACCCTGATGGTAGGTCCTAGGGCTGGAGTGGCAGTTTCTTGATGCTGTTGAGCGGAATGACAGCCCCAGAACTCCAGGGTGGGTCCAAGGGCTAGAGTGGCAGCTTCTAGGTATTGGACAGACCTACCTGCCTGTAATATATGCCACAAAATCCTGACAGTGGGTCCCGGGGCTGGAGTGGCTTTTTCTTGATGTCATGGAATGACAGCGCCCCTCGAGTGGAATGATGGACCCATAACCCCAAGGGTAGGTCCTATGGCTAGAGTGGCAGCTTATACATATTGGACAGTCCTCCCTGCCAGTAAAATAGGCACCAGAACGTAGGCACGCTCCCTACAGGCTGCGTGTTTGGTGCTGGGAGGACTGGGGCTGCTGGGATTGAAAGAAGCTGCTGCCACTCTGCTTGTCCCTCCATTTCCCCAGGTAACAACTCCAAGGGTGGAGCCCTGTGGCCAAGATGCAGGCTGTGTGTTTGGTGCTGGGAGGACTGAGTCTGCTGGGATTGAAGGAAGCTGCTGCCACTCTTCTTGTCGTCCCCCCCCCTTCCGCAGGTAACAACTCCAAGGGCGGGGCCCTGTGGCCAAGGTGCAGGATGTGTGTTTGGTGCTTGGAGGCCTGGGGATGAGGTGATTGAAGGAAGCCACTGCCACTCTGCTTCTTCCTCCCCTTCACCATGTAACATCTCAAAGGGCTGTGGCCTGTGGCTAAGTTGCAGTCTGCGTATTTGGTGCTGGGAAGACACAAGCTGCTGGGATTGAAGGAATCTGCTGGCACTCTTCTTGTCCCTCCCCTTCCCCAGGTAACAACTCCAAGGGTGGGGCCCTGTGGCCAAGGTGCAAGCTGTGTGTATGGGCCTGGGGGGACTGGGGCTGTGGTTATTTGAAGGAAGCTACTGCCATTCTGCTCGTCCCTTCCCCAGGTAACAACTCCAAGGGCGGGGCCCTGTGGCCAAGATGCAGGCTGTGTGTTTGGTGATGGGAGGACTGAGGCTGTGGTGACTGAAGAAAGCTGGTGCCACTCTGGTTATTTCTCCCCTTCCCAAGGTAAACCTCCAAGGTCAGGGCCCTGTGGCCAAGCTCCAGGCTGTGTGTTTTGTGCTGGGAGGACTGGGGCTTTGGGGATTGAAGGAAGCTGCTGCCACTCTTCTTGTCCCTCCCCTTCCCCAGGTAAGAACTCCAAGGGCGGGGCCCTGTGGCCAAGTTGCAGGCTGCGTATTCGGTGCTGGGAGGACTGGGGCTGCTGCGATTGAAGGAAGCTGCTGCCACTCTACTCTTCCCGCCCCCTCCCCAGGTAACAACTCCAAGGGCAGGGCCCTGTGGCCAAGCTGCAGGCTATGTGTTTGGTGCTGGGAGGGCTGAGACTGTGGTGATTGAAGGAAGCCACTGTCACTCTGCTTGTCCCTCTCCTCCCCCAGGTAAAAACTCCAAGGGTGTGTGTTTGGTACTGGTAGGAGTGGGACTGTGGTGATTGAAGGAAGCTCTGCTTGTCCCTCTCCTTCCCCAAGTAACAACTCCAAGGGCGGGGACCTGTGACCAAGCTGCAGGCTGTGTGTTTCGTGCTGTGAGGAGTGGGGCTGCTGGGATTGAAGGAAGCTGCTGCCACTGTTTGTCACTCCCCTTCCTCAGGTAACAACTCCAAGGGCGGGGCCTTGTGGCCAAGCTGCAGGCTGTGTGTTTGGTGCTGGGAGGACTGGGGCTGTGGTGACTGAAGGAAGCTACTGCCACTCTGCCTTCCCTCCCCTTCCCCAAGTAACAACTCCAAGGGCATGTGTTTGGTGCTGGGAGGACTGTGCTGTAGTTATTGAAGGAAGCTGCTGCCACTCTGCTTGTCCCTCCCCTTCCTCAAGTAACAACTCCAAGGGCGGGACCCTGTGGCCAAGCTGCAGTCTTTGTGTTTGATTCTGGGGGGACTGGGGCTGTCCTGATTGAAGGAAGCTGATGCCACTCTGCTTGTACCTCCCCTTCCCCAGGTATCCACTCCAAGGGCAGGGCCTTGTGGCCAAGCTTCAGGCTGCGTATTTGGTACTAGGAGGACTGGGGCTGCTGGGATTGTAGGAAGCGGATGCCACTCTGCTTGTCCCTCCCCTTCCCCTGGTAACAACTCCAAGGGCAGGGCCCTGTGGCCAAGCTGCAGGCTGTGTGTTTGGTGCTGGGGGGGTCTGGTGCTTTGGTGATTGAAGGAAGCTGCTGCAACTCTGCTTGTCCCTCCCCTTCCCCAGTCAACAACTCCAGGGGCAGCGCCCTGTGGCCAAGCTCCAGGCTGGTTGTTCAGTGCTGGGGGGACGGGCTGTGGTGATTGAAGGAAGATGCTGCCACTCTGCTTGTCCCTCCCCTTCCCCAGGTAAGAACTCCGAGGGAGGGGCCCTGTGGCCAAGCTGCAGGCTGCGTTTTGTTGCTGGGAGGACTGGGCCTGCTGGGATTGAAGGAAGCTGCTGCCACTCTGCTTGTTCCTCCCCTTCCCCACGTTGTTACCTTGTTACTAGTGAGTTGTTACTCCACGGGCAGTGCCCTGTCATCAAACTTCAGACTGTGTTTTTTGTGCTTGGGGGACTGGGTTTGTGGTGATTTATTTATTTTATTTATTTATTTCTACAATTTATACCCCGACCTTTCTGAACACAGCTTGGGGCGGCTTCCAACAATATAAAAATACATAAAAACAAATATAAAACAATTTTAAAATAATCAACAATTTAAATGTTTAAAACAGTGCCCCGGGAATTGAAACAGTACAAGGGTAGGGGAGAAAACAGCATAACCCTAACCCACCCTTGCCCCCCCCCAAAAGCCCTGGCCAACAGCCAGGTTTTACAACACCGCTGGAATGACAATAGGCTTGGGGCCAGGCGAGCTTCCTCCGGAAGGGAGTTCCAAAGGCGCGACCCAGCCACCGAAAATGCCCTCTCCATTGTGGTCCCCCGCTTTACGCAGGGAACCTCCAGGAAGGCACCCCCAGCTGACCGCAGGAGCCACTCTGGGGCGTGGATGGTGAGGCGGTCCCTGAGGTATGAGGGGCCCAGACCATGAAGGGCCTTATAGATAAACACCAAAACCTTGAACCTTGATTGAAGGAAGCTGCTGCCACTCTGCTTTTCCCTCCCCTTTCCCAGGTAACAATTCAACGGGCAGTGCCCTGTGGGCAAGCTGCAGGCTGTGTGTTTGGTGCTTGGGGGACTGAAGCTGTGGTGATTGAAGGAAGCTGCTGCCACTCTGCTTCTCCCTTCCTTTCCCCAGGTAACGACTCAAAGAGCGAGGCCCTGTGGCCAAGGTGCAGGCTGGGTGTTTGGTGCTGTGAGGAGTGGAGCTGTGGTGACTGAAGGAAGCTAGTGCCACTCTGCTTCTCCCTCCCCTTCCCCAGGTAACAACTCCAGGGGCAGGGTCCTGTGGCCAAGCTGCAGGCTGAGGGTTTGGTGCTGGGGGGACTGGAGCTGTGTTGATTGTAGGAAGATGCTGCCACTCTGCTTGTCCCTCCCCTTCCCCAGGTAACAACTCCAATGGTGGGGCCCTGTGGTCAAGCTGCAGGCTGTGTGTTTGGTGCTTGGGGGACTGGGGCTGTGGTGATTGAAGGAAGCTGCTGCCACTCTGCTTTTCCCTCCCCTTCCCCAGGTAACAATTCGACGGGTGGTGCTCTGTGGCCAAGTTGCAGGCTGTGTGTTTGGTGCTTGGGGGACTGAAGCTGTGGTGATTGAAGGAAGCTGCTGCCACTCTGCTTCTCCCTTTCTTTTCCAGGTAACGCCTCCCTGTGGCAAATATCTAGAAGCTGCCACTCAAGCTCTAGGACCCACCCTCAAGGTTCTGGGGCTGTCATTCCGCTTACAGAGAGACGTCATTCCACTGTCTAAAGAAGCAGTCATTCTAGCCCCAGGACCCGCCATCAGGGTTCTGGGGCCTTAGTTACTTTCAGGGAGGGCTGTCCCAATATCTAGAAATTTCCACTCAAACCCAGTACCCACCCTCGGAGTTCTGGGACCATCAGTCTGCTCGCAGAGTCATGATTAAACAGTATCTAGAAACAACCACAGGGGTTCTGGGGCTGTCATTCTGCTCACAGAAACTTGTCATTCCATGGCACCATCAGGGTTCTGGGGCCTAAGTTACTGTCAGGGAGGGGTACGTGCATATCCTGCCATTCTAGGGGTGCTAGGGATGACGACTGGAGAGATCTGGCTGGCACGTGGCAACTGCTGCTCTAGGCAAGAGGAAGGACATTGGTTTAGAAAAATTTTCTTCATGCTGGCTGTGGAAGGTTTGCATCCATTCCTGTGCATGGGGCCCCTATCCTGGAATCCAAGCACCCTTTACCTACTTAAGGACAACAATAGGCAGGGCTACAGGTGAGGCTCCTTGCTCAGGAAGGCAATACCTTTACAAATGTTTTTTTGGTGCTGGTCATGGAAGGTTCTAGCGATGAGGCTCGTTGCTCAGGAACCCAGAGGATGTGGATTTTAATCGCCTATCCTGCTGCTGTTATCAAGAAGGGGAAATCTGTACATCTAAAACAAATCGATTGGTGCTGGCCGTGGAAGGTTTGCGTCCATTCCTGTGCATGTGGCACCGATTCTGGGGTCCAAACACCTTTGCTTACCAATTGAAGTACAAAAATCAAAATTTCAATGAAGGAGGGCTTGGTGAGGCTTATTGCTCAGGAACACAGAGGTCAATGGCTCTAATATTCCCAATTCTTGACAAGAAGGTCAGTGTCTCCAAACAAGGTTCTTCGAGATGGCTCCAAACATAATCATTTTGTGCCCATGCGCGTGGCCAGGCAGAGGGAAAGTGATTTTTTTTAAAAATAATAATAATAATTTTTAAGCACGGAGTCCTCCTGGGGCCAGGAGGGGCATTGCCTCTGATTTCCTAGGGGGTGCACTGCCACTGGCCCAGAGGCAGCATTGGTAGCATTGGCAGCAGGATCAGAAGACATATGTATTGCCCAGAGGCAGCATTGGCAGCAGGAGCAGCAGACATATGGATTGCCCAGAGACTTGTACATGGTACATGGGTACAGACATTGTATTGAACCTGTGGAACAGCAGAGACAGCAGCAGCAGGATTTGCTAGTGCACAGCACCCATGGAGCCAGGATGGTAGGATCTGCCAGGGAAGAGTTCCCATACAGCAGCAGACGGGTGGCAGCAGCTTGATTGTGTGGGCACATTTGGACCCATGGACCAGCAGACAGAAGCAGCAGGATTACCAGGCCAGTGGGGCACATCGCCCAGGTTTGCCAGGGTAGGCAAACAGGCACCGTGGCATGAAAGGCAGGCAGGCTGGGGCAGGGTTTCAGCTTTGTCCACAGAGCGGGCAGCCAGGCAGCATGGCATGAGAGGCAGACAGACTAAGGCAGGCTTTGATCTAGGCCACCTAGGTGGATGGGCGAGACAGCGTGGCATGAGAACAAAGCATGTAGAACAAAGATGTGGTTAAGAGTAGACTGGCCTTCCCGGAAGCCAGCCTGCTCAGGGGCGATTATCTTGTTTGCATCTGTCCAAAGCTGAAATTTCATTAGAAGATGTTTGGAGTAAAGTTTCCCAATTATGCTCAAAAGGCTTATTGACCAGTAATTAGAGGGGAGCGATGCATCCCCTTTTTTGAAAATAGGCACAACCTGAAGTAGGTAAGTAAGGGTGCTTGGACAAGGACCCCCATGCACATGAACACAAACCATCCACGGCCAGCAACAGTACAAGGAATTAGAGCCCATGACCTCTGGGTTCTTTAGCAAAAAAGCCTCAGCTTTAGACCACCAAGCCGTGCCTCTTGTAAGTTTGGATTTTTGTCCTTAACTAGGTAAAAAAGGGTGCTCGGACTCCAAGCTCGTTGCCCCATGCAGAGGAATGGACGCGGACCTTCTAGGGACCCAGGCAGCTGGTTGGCAAACAAGGGTCCCTCCAACCCTTTCTTAACTACTTGAGGACAAAAATGGCAGTTTTGAAAGAGCAAGGCTTGTTGGTCTGGAGCTACAGCTCTTGCTTGGGGAGGAAGAGGTTCTAATTGTAGTTCTGCTGTTTTAGAATAGAATTGGGGGGGGGGGGTTGTTCCTGGCTGTCAAAGGTTCACATCCATTCCCGTTCATGGGGCCCCAATCCAGGCAACCTCTGCATCCACAGAATGGAGCGGCATTTTTCCAGACCTGTAACCCAGAGGTCAATGGATAAAACCATTCTCAGCTAGATGGTATATTTGAGAGCTACAAGGTGCAAGGGTATGTAAGCCCTAGGGAAAGGACCATGTCTATTCCATTACTTTGTAAAGCACCATGTACATTGCTATATAAATGCTTGCTAATACATTAGTATTAGCAAGTATTTATATAATGCCAGCAATGTACATGGTGCTTTACAAAGTAATGGAATAGACACTAATACTAATAATCTAGAGTTATGATCCTTGCTTGGAGGACAAGAGGTCCTGGGTTCAAATTCCCTGGGGCACTGCCGTCGAGTAACAAGAAAAAAGGCTTTCTTGTGAGAACCATGTCAATGTCCCTGGTCTGCGTATGGTATACTGATATTGAGAGAGAAAGAAAAGGGCCATCTGATGGGGTTCATGAGAACACCCTCAACAGAATTCATATCATATCCAAGGTCCAGGTATGCTCAGTGAGTTGAGTGAGAAGGAAAAGGGCTGCATGACGGAGCTCATGAGAACACCCTTGATAGAACACATACAATACTCAACTTCCCGGCATGCTCCGTATACTGCTGCTGAGGGTGAAAGGAAAGAGCCATGTGACAGGACTTGTGAGAGCACCCTCGATAAAATGCATATGATGAACGTTGATACATGAAGAGTAATGAGAGTAAGTTCAATTGTGATGCCCCAAAAATCCAGTCTACTCTGCTGGTATAGACTATTGCTTTGTCGTGCCCAAGCAACTGGCACACAAGGTGTCTGGATCCGCTGCATACTCCCACTCTTCTTTACCTATTTGAGGACAAAAATCCAATATTATGCATTGTAGAGCTTGGCAGTCTAGCCTAAACTCCTATTTAGGGAACAAGAGGTTCTGAGTTCAAGTCCCCTATGCTACTGCTGTTAAGTGGGAGGGAAAAAGACTATACCTTTAGGGAAAAAATATATATTGCTGCTGGCCGTCTAACGTTCACGTCCAGTCCTGTGCATGGGGCCCTGATCCTAGAATCCAAACAAGCTCTGCATCTGCAGTGGTGCAGCATTATATCAGGCCCATAAGCCAGAAATCAATGGATCAAAACCATTCTTGACTGTCTTGCATCTCTGACTGGTACAACAACCAAGGACATGTTGGTCTAGAGATAGGATCTTTGCTTAAGGGACAAGAGGTCCTGTGTTGAAATCCACTGTAGTGCTGCTGTCATCAAGTGGGAGGGGAAAAGACTGTACCTCTTAGAAAAAATTTTTGGCTGCTGCTGCTGGCCATCTAAGGTTCACGTCCAGTCCTGTTCATGGGGCCCTGATGCTGGAATCCTTTCTCTGGTGGGTGGAGGATGCTTGGGATCCAGTGCGGAGCTCATTCTGTGGTAGCATGAGCCTTGAAATAATTGAGACCATTTGCAGAGCATAAATTTAGTCGCGTGCAGTCTCAGTGGGAATGGAGCTAATAATAGGAAGCATCAGAAGGACACCACAAGCAGAAAGGGAAGCACAAGCTGCATTAGGTGGTGGTTACATTGTATCTGCTATCTAACTGTTGTGAGGTACCGTATACCTGAATCTCGACATTGATACCTCTAACGACTGTGTGTGCGTGCGGGCTTACCCCCTTTGTGGAAACTTTGTGGGTGTCTTTTGCAGAGGTGGAGAACTTCAGGCCCGGGGGCCAAATGCAGCCTGTGGCTAGTTTTTATTTGGCCCCTTTCTAGTTCCTTGATTTGTCCCTGAATCCAATTCCTGCTCCCAAGTGCTGAAAGACTGAGCTCAAGTTAAGGAAGCAGGGATGAGGGCATGCACCTGAGGACAGGGGACAGATCCATGATCTGGACCCTCTTGTTGAGCGCACCCCTTCAGCCCCTCATTCTTTGCTCCAACTTTTCTGCGGCCCTCAGAGCTTGTACTAATTTTGCGGTTTGTTTGTTTTTCCATCCAGGTATAGTCTCAATCATATGCCAATGTTTGAGAATTGGTTTTTTAATTGATGTTGATCCTGGATAAGAAATTATTGGACAAACCATTCTATCTACAGCTTTCCTTTCTTTTGAAACTAGAGGTGCTTCAAGGGGCATATTTAGTACTTTGAAGAAACTCATTTCAATAACCTTTCAGAGTACCCTCTTTTTTCAAATTATTCATCAAACTATTAGCCTGGTTGTGTGTGCAATTGGCCACGAAGGACATAAAGGTGATCTGGTTACTACAATTCTTTCTTATCCTTAATAACTGACTATAGGGTAAATTCTCCTTTAGTAGGGATGTGCGAACGTGGTTCGGAAGTTTGGAGTTTGGCCCAAACTCTGTCAGTTCAGACAACCGAATCCGAACCTGAACCCGAACCGACAAAACCCAATACCGAACTCTGAAATGACTGAACAGTTCGGTCGGTTCGGATCGAGTTCGGATGAGTTCGGCCGGGAGAAAAAGCTGTAAAACAAAAACACCAGTAAAACATGACCCCTGCNACAGAAGGTCCTTGACCTTTGTCAATTTCACAGTTTGTGCTTTCTCTGCCACGCAGGAGAACCAGCCAGATCACCCTAGTCAGTTTCAACCAGGAGGGGTAGACTAGGTTTCATGGTGTTGCTCCGCTGTGGGAGAGACAGGGCAACTCTCAAAGGCTGGTACTAGTCAGTTTCTCCATGGAAGCCCTGTCTCTCACACAAGGTGATTCTTTGATTCACTTGGGGGTTGGTGTTTCCCTAAGCGAGAAGGAGGCCCTTGAACCTTGTCACGTTCACACCTCAGTGTTTTCTCTGCAAAGTAGGAGAACGTGCCCGATCATTCTAGTCACTTTCAAGTAGGAGGGTGCGGAGGAGGAAGAGGTTTCTCCTCAACCAGGAAAGGGCGATAGTTCAAACCAGTCAGTTTAATCTCTGAGAGGTTTCTCCACAACCAAGAACTGGCTTAATCTCTGTAGTCAGTTTCACCATGGAAGCCCCATCTCTTCCACAAAGGAAGACCACTGCGAAACTACTCAGTATTGCCATGCCAGCGTACACAAGAGAGGTAAGTTGTGAATCCTACACCCCACCCCCGCACGCGATTGATTACACTTCACAGCAACACCGAGCTGGAACCTGGTCAGTTTCATTTGGGGGGTTGGTGTTTCCCTCAGCCAGGAGGTTTTTGAACTTACTCGTTTCACAACTCAGTACTTTCTGAGCTCAGCCTGAAAACCTGCCCAATCACTCTAGTCACATTCAACCAGCAGGGTGAGGTTCCAGCCATTCACTTTCAGCTGTGACAGCTTTCTACACAACCAGGAGAGGCAGCCTCACCCTACATCTTCTGTGTAGGCTGACATGGTAACACTGACTAGGTTTCACTGTGTTCCTCCCCTGTGAGACAGTGCACTTCTCAGAGGGATGGTTTTTAGCCACTTTCTCAATTGAAGCCATATCTCTCCCACAGAGGAGTCAGTGTTGCCATGCCAGCGTACAGAGGAGAGCTAGGTTTTTAACCCTCACCTCTTGGGTCACCAAATCCTTACCCTTCCCAACTCTACCCAACTGTATCCCCAAGGCTGATTCTGTTTAAACTGGGCAAAATCATTTGGCGATGGTGTTTCCCTTAGTCAGAAGGAGGTGATTGATCCCGTCTCACCTCAGCGCTTCCAGTGCTAAGCAGGAGAACCAGCTTACTTTCAACTAGGAGGGTGAGGAGGAGGTTTCTCCTCAGCGGGAAAGGGTGATATGCTTCAACCTACTCAGTGTTACTATGCCAGGCTACACAGGGAAGGTAGGTTGTGGACCTGAACCAGTCCCCCCGGACGATTCCACTTCACAGTTACACCCAACAGTATCCCTGGGGTTGATTCTCTGATACCATTGGGTGTTGCTGTTAAATGGAGTCGCTCTGGGGAGGGAAGGTTCACAACCTACCTTTATCTTTAAAGGTGGGCTGGCATGGTAACACTGACAGGTTAAGTCCTGTTCCTCCCCTGTGGGAGAGATAGGGCTTCAACAGTGGCAGCAGCTTCCTTCAATCCCAGCAGCCTCAGTCCTCCCAGCACCAAACACTCTGCTTGTCCCTCCCCTTCCTAGGGCTAGGGTGGCAGTTTCTAGACTGGACAGCCCTCCCTGCAAGTAACGTAGGCCCCAGAACCCTAACTGTAGGTTCTGGGGCTGGAGTGGCTGTTTCTTGATGCTGTTGAGCGGAATGACGGCCCCAGAACTCCAGGGTGGGTCCAAGGGCTAGAGTGGCAGCTTCTAGATACTGGGACAGTCCTCCCTGCCAGTAACATAGGCCGCAGAACCCTGATGTTTGGTCCTGTGGCTAGAGTGGCAGCTTCTAGATATTGGGACAGCCCTCCCTGCCCTCTGTTCTCAAATCAGAAAACCACACCTTAACCAAACCATACCCACAACCCCCCAAAGGAATCCAGAGCCCCCTCATGTCCCCATGTGGCCCCCCATGTCACCGTGTTCCCCCACGCACTCCACCATGTCCCCATGTGCCCCCACTAGTGTCTCCCAGTCCAAAGTACCCCTCCCCCAGTCCCTACACCACCACCCCTGGTCCTGCTATTTACTCACCGCCAGCTGGCTCGCTCCTCAGGCAGTGGCACAGAATGATTCAGTTTGGATCCGCGTGCCACTCTTCAGTTCTTCTTGGGCCTGTGAGCTGCCGAGCAGTTCCTTAAGACTTCCCCTCCCAGAGTCGAGTCAAAGTTTGACTCACTGTGAGTCAAACTTTGACTCGACTCTGGGAGGGGAGCCAAGCTGCTGCATGGCAGCTCCCAGCTCCCCCCTCTCCCCCCGCACAGCCCACAGTAGTCTGACTCAGGTGCCTACTGTATGGACTTTAGGGCTGGTCTACCACCTTCAATGAAATAGTGCCCCCTGTGGCAATATTTCATTGCTGGGTTCCCTTTATGCACTTCTAGCCACCCATTCTGCATAAAGGGACAGAATGCTTCTTTTTTGTCCCTTAGAGGAAGCCTTCAGGGGGGCGGATTCTCACCAGTTCTGCGCACATGCGCACACACAACAGGTGAGATTATGTTTGGTGCCATCTCAAAGAACCTAGTTTAGAGGTACTGACCTTCTTGTCAGTATCTAGAAACAACCACAGGGGTTCTGGGGCTGTCATTCTGCTCACAGAAACTTGTCATTCCATGGCACCATCAGGGTTCTGGGGCCTAAGTTACTGTCAGGGAGGGGTACGTGCATATCCTGCCATTCTAGGGGTGCTAGGGATGACGACTGGAGAGATCTGGCTGGCACGTGGCAACTGCTGCTCTAGGCAAGAGGAAGGACATTGGTTTAGAAAAATTTTCTTCATGCTGGCTGTGGAAGGTTTGCATCCATTCCTGTGCATGGGGCCCCTATCCTGGAATCCAAGCACCCTTTACCTACTTAAGGACAACAATAGGCAGGGCTACAGGTGAGGCTCCTTGCTCAGGAAGGCAATACCTTTACAAATGTTTTTTTGGTGCTGGTCATGGAAGGTTCTAGCGATGAGGCTCGTTGCTCAGGAACCCAGAGGATGTGGATTTTAATCGCCTATCCTGCTGCTGTTATCAAGAAGGGGAAATCTGTACATCTAAAACAAATCGATTGGTGCTGGCCGTGGAAGGTTTGCGTCCATTCCTGTGCATGTGGCACCGATTCTGGGGTCCAATCACCTTTGCTTACCAATTGAAGTACAAAAATCAAAATTTCAATGAAGGAGGGCTTGGTGAGGCTCATTGCTCAGGAACACAGAGGTCAATGGCTCTAATATTCCCAATTCTTGACAAGAAGGTCAGTGTCTCCAAACAAGGTTCTTCGAGATGGCTCCAAACATAATCATTTTGTGCCCATGCGCGTGGCCAGGCAGAGGGAAAGTGATTTTTTTTAAAAATAATAATAATAATTTTTAAGCACGGAGTCCTCCTGGGGCCAGGAGGGGCATTGCCTCTGATTTCCTAGGGGGTGCACTGCCACTGGCCCAGAGGCAGCATTGGTAGCATTGGCAGCAGGATCAGAAGACATATGTATTGCCCAGAGGCAGCATTGGCAGCAGGAGCAGCAGACATATGGATTGCCCAGAGACTTGTACATGGTACATGGGTACAGACATTGTATTGAACCTGTGGAACAGCAGAGACAGCAGCAGCAGGATTTGCTAGTGCACAGCACCCATGGAGCCAGGATGGTAGGATCTGCCAGGGAAGAGTTCCCATACAGCAGCAGACGGGTGGCAGCAGCTTGATTGTGTGGGCACATTTGGACCCATGGACCAGCAGACAGAAGCAGCAGGATTACCAGGCCAGTGGGGCACATCGCCCAGGTTTGCCAGGGTAGGCAAACAGGCACCGTGGCATGAAAGGCAGGCAGGCTGGGGCAGGGTTTCAGCTTTGTCCACAGAGCGGGCAGCCAGGCAGCATGGCATGAGAGGCAGACAGACTAAGGCAGGCTTTGATCTAGGCCACCTAGGTGGATGGGCGAGACAGCGTGGCATGAGAACAAAGCATGTAGAACAAAGATGTGGTTAAGAGTAGACTGGCCTTCCCGGAAGCCAGCCTGCTCAGGGGCGATTATCTTGTTTGCATCTGTCCAAAGCTGAAATTTCATTAGAAGATGTTTGGAGTAAAGTTTCCCAATTATGCTCAAAAGGCTTATTGACCAGTAATTAGAGGGGAGCGATGCATCCCCTTTTTTGAAAATAGGCACAACCTGAAGTAGGTAAGTAAGGGTGCTTGGACAAGGACCCCATGCACATGAACACAAACCATCCACGGCCAGCAACAGTACAAGGAATTAGAGCCCATGACCTCTGGGTTCTTTAGCAAAAAAGCCTCAGCTTTAGACCACCAAGCCGTGCCTCTTGTAAGTTTGGATTTTTGTCCTTAACTAGGTAAAAAAGGGTGCTCGGACTCCAAGCTCGTTGCCCCATGCAGAGGAATGGACGCGGACCTTCTAGGGACCCAGGCAGCTGGTTGGCAAACAAGGGTCCCTCCAACCCTTTCTTAACTACTTGAGGACAAAAATGGCAGTTTTGAAAGAGCAAGGCTTGTTGGTCTGGAGCTACAGCTCTTGCTTGGGGAGGAAGAGGTTCTAATTGTAGTTCTGCTGTTTTAGAATAGAATTGGGGGGGGGGGGTTGTTCCTGGCTGTCAAAGGTTCACATCCATTCCCGTTCATGGGGCCCCAATCCAGGCAACCTCTGCATCCACAGAATGGAGCGGCATTTTTCCAGACCTGTAACCCAGAGGTCAATGGATAAAACCATTCTCAGCTAGATGGTATATTTGAGAGCTACAAGGTGCAAGGGTATGTAAGCCCTAGGGAAAGGACCATGTCTATTCCATTACTTTGTAAAGCACCATGTACATTGCTTGCGCTATATAAATGCTTGCTAATACATTAGTATTAGCAAGTATTTATATAATGCCAGCAATGTACATGGTGCTTTACAAAGTAATGGAATAGACACTAATACTAATAATCTAGAGTTATGATCCTTGCTTGGAGGACAAGAGGTCCTGGGTTCAAATTCCCTGGGGCACTGCCGTCGAGTAACAAGAAAAAAGGCTTTCTTGTGAGAACCATGTCAATGTCCCTGGTCTGCGTATGGTATACTGATATTGAGAGAGAAAGAAAAGGGCCATCTGATGGGGTTCATGAGAACACCCTCAACAGAATTCATATCATATCCAAGGTCCAGGTATGCTCAGTGAGTTGAGTGAGAAGGAAAAGGGCTGCATGACGGAGCTCATGAGAACACCCTTGATAGAACACATACAATACTCAACTTCCCGGCATGCTCCGTATACTGCTGCTGAGGGTGAAAGGAAAGAGCCATGTGACAGGACTTGTGAGAGCACCCTCGATAAAATGCATATGATGAACGTTGATACATGAAGAGTAATGAGAGTAAGTTCAATTGTGATGCCCCAAAAATCCAGTCTACTCTGCTGGTATAGACTATTGCTTTGTCGTGCCCAAGCAACTGGCACACAAGGTGTCTGGATCCGCTGCATACTCCCACTCTTCTTTACCTATTTGAGGACAAAAATCCAATATTATGCATTGTAGAGCTTGGCAGTCTAGCCTAAACTCCTATTTAGGGAACAAGAGGTTCTGAGTTCAAGTCCCCTATGCTACTGCTGTTAAGTGGGAGGGAAAAAGACTATACCTTTAGGGAAAAAATATATATTGCTGCTGGCCGTCTAACGTTCACGTCCAGTCCTGTGCATGGGGCCCTGATCCTAGAATCCAAACAAGCTCTGCATCTGCAGTGGTGCAGCATTATATCAGGCCCATAAGCCAGAAATCAATGGATCAAAACCATTCTTGACTGTCTTGCATCTCTGACTGGTACAACAACCAAGGACATGTTGGTCTAGAGATAGGATCTTTGCTTAAGGGACAAGAGGTCCTGTGTTGAAATCCACTGTAGTGCTGCTGTCATCAAGTGGGAGGGGAAAAGACTGTACCTCTTAGAAAAAATTTTTGGCTGCTGCTGCTGGCCATCTAAGGTTCACGTCCAGTCCTGTTCATGGGGCCCTGATGCTGGAATCCTTTCTCTGGTGGGTGGAGGATGCTTGGGATCCAGTGCGGAGCTCATTCTGTGGTAGCATGAGCCTTGAAATAATTGAGACCATTTGCAGAGCATAAATTTAGTCGCGTGCAGTCTCAGTGGGAATGGAGCTAATAATAGGAAGCATCAGAAGGACACCACAAGCAGAAAGGGAAGCACAAGCTGCATTAGGTGGTGGTTACATTGTATCTGCTATCTAACTGTTGTGAGGTACCGTATACCTGAATCTCGACATTGATACCTCTAACGACTGTGTGTGCGTGCGGGCTTACCCCCTTTGTGGAAACTTTGTGGGTGTCTTTTGCAGAGGTGGAGAACTTCAGGCCCGGGGGCCAAATGCAGCCTGTGGCTAGTTTTTATTTGGCCCCTTTCTAGTTCCTTGATTTGTCCCTGAATCCAATTCCTGCTCCCAAGTGCTGAAAGACTGAGCTCAAGTTAAGGAAGCAGGGATGAGGGCATGCACCTGAGGACAGGGGACAGATCCATGATCTGGACCCTCTTGTTGAGCGCACCCCTTCAGCCCCTCATTCTTTGCTCCAACTTTTCTGCGGCCCTCAGAGCTTGTACTAATTTTGCGGTTTGTTTGTTTTTCCATCCAGGTATAGTCTCAATCATATGCCAATGTTTGAGAATTGGTTTTTTAATTGATGTTGATCCTGGATAAGAAATTATTGGACAAACCATTCTATCTACAGCTTTCCTTTCTTTTGAAACTAGAGGTGCTTCAAGGGGCATATTTAGTACTTTGAAGAAACTCATTTCAATAACCTTTCAGAGTACCCTCTTTTTTCAAATTATTCATCAAACTATTAGCCTGGTTGTGTGTGCAATTGGCCACGAAGGACATAAAGGTGATCTGGTTACTACAATTCTTTCTTATCCTTAATAACTGACTATAGGGTAAATTCTCCTTTAGTAGGGATGTGCGAACGTGGTTCGGAAGTTTGGAGTTTGGCCCAAACTCTGTCAGTTCAGACAACCGAATCCGAACCTGAACCCGAACCGACAAAACCCAATACCGAACTCTGAAATGACTGAACAGTTCGGTCGGTTCGGATCGAGTTCGGATGAGTTCGGCCGGGAGAAAAAGCTGTAAAACAAAAACACCAGTAAAACATGACCCCTGCCAGGAAGGGGTGTGTGTGTGTGTGTGTGTGTGAGCTGAGGAGCAGATATCCAGGCACCAGGGGTGGAGAGGCTTGGAGTAGCAGCCAGCCTGCCCAATCACCATCCCTTTTCTCCTCAGACCACCAGCTTCGCAGGCTGCGATTGGCCACGAGCTAGGCTGCATGGAGCCAATGGGGCTTGCAGTGAGGCGGGCACGGCAAGTAACAAAACTCATTGCCCTCCCCCCTTCCAACACCTTCTGAGCTAGTCACTGATCCTGACAGCAGGCATTTTCAGAAGGCTCCCTCTCCCACCAGTCTGTGTACCTCCCAGCTCCCCAATCCATTGCCATCCCATCCAACCCATTTACCTTCATATTATCATTTATTTAGATTATATTAGACAGAGTTAGGCATTATTTTTATTTTTTACCCCTCCCTGTGTTCTCCGCCCCCCCCTCCCCCCGCCCCATTGAATCCTTTCCCTTTCCCTCTATATATTCCTTCATCCCTGATTCCCTTCCCCTGTTTTGGGATTTATTTAGAGTAGGATTATTAGATTGATTTAGGTATCATTTCAGTTTTGTACCCCTCCCTGTGTTCTTTGTGTCCCCCCCATCCCTGTGTAATATTGTATATCTAGACAGATAGATATTAGATATAGTTAGTTAGATATAGTAAGATACATAGTTGTAGGAGAGTTAGCTTAGTTATATACAGGGCCCCAATTCTTCTGCAATTTTTTCCCCAAAATTCTGCGACCCCAAATTGAAAATTCTGCGATCCAATAAAGTTACAAAACAAGTCTAGCAAAATTGGCGATCCATTTCCTTGTACCAATTAATACAAAAATCTACTTATAATTTTTTCTGTGTATGGCTATTTCAAATATCAGGCAACCCCCCCCCCCAAACACATGGTAAAGCAGAGGGCACAGCTCCTAACCCCCCCCCAACACATGATAAAGCAGAGGGCACAGCTCCTACCCCCCCCCCAACACATGGTAAAGCAAAGGGCACAGCTCCTAACCCCCCCAACACATAGTAAAGCAAAGGGCACAGCTCCTAACCCCCCCCCCAAAGGCAGAGCATGCAGCATGAAGCCCCCCCCCAGCATGAAAAGGCAGAGTGGGGGGCAGCAGGCAAACTTATCTGAGTCCCCAGCTGGAGAGGAGGAGGCGGCAGCGGCAGCAAACAGCAGGAAGAAAATGGCTGAGGGAAACTTTTTTTCTCAAGAGGCCATGCAAGCCACTGATTGGCTTGTGGCCTCAACAAAGCAAGCCCCTGATTGGCTCACCGGTGAGCCAATCAGGGGCTTACTACCGGTGAGCCAATCAGGGGCTTGCTCTATTGTTCACTGCCAGTGAGTCAAAGCAAGCCCCTGATTCACCGGCAATGAAAGGGAAATCCGCGGGGATTTCCCTGGTTTCTGCGCTAATTCTGCCTAAGGCAGGATTCTGCGCAAAAACAGCGAATCGTGGCAGCCCGTTTCTCACGGGGCCCTGGTTATATAGCTAGATATAGTGTTAGTATGTACTAGTTAGTTATTCAGTTTTGATATTTTAGAGTGTGTAGGACTAGGCCTTTAGATATATTTACTTACATAGATTTTAGAATAGTTAATATTATAGTTAGAGTTAGTGTAGAAATTATTAGAACAATTTGAATTTATATAAAGTGTGTGTATGTGTGCGCATTTTTGTTGGAAGACATGGAGAAGGGAAGTAGGAGAGGCCGGTCTGTTGCCCGTAAGGCGGGCAATGGGGCACGTGGCAGAGGTGGTAGGGTCTACGAAGACAGATAGTAGGTGGGGGAGACCCAGTTATTAGAGAGGAAGAGATTCAAGTGAGGAAGAGCTTCTCCTCCGTAGAACTTGCCCTTGAGATTAGGGCCTGGGCTAATTCGGCGGAAGATGTACAAAAAGCTGCCTTGATAACGGGCACATTGGACTTTGCCTCCCGACTGGCAGTTTATGACGGCCTTGTACAGTTAGACCAGGCCTTTTTGGCTAAAAGTATCAAGAAGCGTAGGCATACCCACAAAAGTCAGAACCAGTGGTTTGATCTTGAATGTAGAGAGAGGAAAAAGTATCTGATCGTAGCAAAAGAGAGGTGGGCCAGAGATCCTTCCATAACCACAAGGGAGATCTTTATTGAAGCAAGGACTCAATACACAAGGACCTTAAAGGCCAAGAGAAGAGCTTTTTATTTGAGCTATTGGGCCAAGTTGGCCATGGATAGTCTCACGGGAAATACGGGGAGATTTTGGTCTTCCCTAAATAAAATAAGACCATGGGGGAGAGTTTGTGGGCAGATGCCCACGGAGCATCAGTGGGTAAAGTTCTTTTGGAAGTTCTTCGAGGACTCAGAGGTGGAGTGTGGTGATTTGCCCAAAAGGGATAATGGGGCCCCAATGCGGATGTGGAGAACCGAGGATTTCTCAGAGGAAAAAATAATATAGCTCATTGGGAATCTTAAACACAATAAATCTCCAGGGCCAGACCTTATTTCAGCAGAAGTCTTGCAGGTGGACCCAAGGTGGTGGGCGGCAATGTTTTTTGCAGCTGCAGGGTCAGAGAATATTCCCAAGTCGTGGTCCCAGAGCACTATTGTCCCGATCTATAAGAAGGGAAAGGCCCAAGATCCGGCCTGTTATCGGGCAATAATGCTACTTTCCACTGTTGGGAAATTGTTCACCAAAATGCTTTTGGTACGGTTGGAAACATGGGCCAGTATGAATAAAATCATCCCAAAGGAACAGTGGTTTCTGCGTAGGCAGATCTACAACCAATTGTTGCTTCATGCTCTTCCATACGATCCACAGATATCACAAGATCAGGAAGGGTCCTATGTATTTAGCTTTTGTCGATCTCAATAAGGCCTTCGACACGGTCCCAAGAGCCAGACTGTGGGCTAAGATTAGGTCGTTGGGGCTCGACAAAAACCTGCTCGCAGTAATTATTGAACTTTATTCAAGTAATATAGCCAGGGTCAAAGGCAAGGAAAATCAGACTTTGACCAAGGACATCCCAATTAAGAGGGGGGTACATCAGGGCTGCGTACTAGCCCCACTACTTTTTAATTTATACTTATCAGATTTCCCAAAGATCTTGGCAAGCGAGGATAGTCACCCACCAGTTGTGGCAGGGATTGGTCTGGGGTGTCTTCAGTTTGCTGACGATGCAGTTTTGTTGGCCCAAACCGAAATAGGTATTAAAAGGGCTTTGGAGTCATTTATAAAATATTGCCACCAGAATGGGTTGGCATTAAACACTCAGAAGACAAAGATAATGGTCCTAGAAAAAAGAAAGCTACCAGCGTCTTGGAAAACAAGCGCTGGGCAGATAGGGCTAGTGAGTTCCTTTACCTATTTAGGAGTTACCCTGTCTAATCGGGGCACATGGAACCATCATATGCGGATTAGGGCAACAAAGGCCACTCAAACAGCACGGGCCTTGATTAAGGCTTACTATCTGTCTAGAGGTCTGTCTATTTCTACCTTTCTGAAAGTGTATGACGCAAAGATTCCACCAATGTTGCTATTTGGCCTAGACACAATCGCGTTTGTTGAAACAATTACTCTGGAGAGGGTTCAGAATTGGTTCTTTAGGCGGTTGTTGGGTGTTCCAGGCAGTGTTCCAGGGGCAATACTTAGGGCCGAATTGGACAGGCCATCAATAGCATCCTTAGCTAGTAAGTCCCTTGTAAGATACTGGTTAAGACTCCTAGTTCAGCAGGAGGAGTCGCTGCCCCTCTCATGTCTAAAGGAGGAGTTGGGATATCAGGGAACACGGCTATACCCATGGCTTCTCCGATTAGAAAAGCTATTGAAAGGACTGGGCTTCTCTTTCCAGCATTTTAGTGGGGTTGCGATAGCCTCTATCCGATCACAGTTAATGACTAGAATAGAGGATATCGCGTACCAGGAGGACCTGGCCCAAGTAAGGGATTGGAAGGTGGCCCCTTCTCTGGGTTTAATCAAAGAGCGGTTTCGATTTGAATCTTACTTGGATATATTAGCGAATTCCAAGCTACGTAGAGCTTATACCTTGTTGAGATGGCAGCTGAGCAGGACTGCAGTCGTGGAGGGAAGGTTTATGAAGATTCCAGGGAATCAGAGGCTATGCTCATGCCATAAAAGGGAATTAGAGACTGTGGAGCATCTTTTAGCAAGCTGCCCATATTATGAGTCTCTTAGGCAGGCTTGGCTATCTCCATTTTTGTCGCATGGCCAATCTTTTGAATCTACTAACTGCTATGTCTTTTTTGGGGGCTACCTAATAAGGATGCAGTGTTGGCTGTTGTGTCTTTTATTCATCTGGTTGCCAAAAAAAGGCGTGATTTAGAGTAGGGCTTTGGTATTCTAGCTCAATCACTGCCAATTAAGATACCATAGAGCTTTGACTAAAAAAGGCTGTTAAGTGTCTAAAGTTAGAAGGGCGGTGTGCAGGGATCGTATGTAACATGGGAGTTTGTTTGACTATCTAGGGGTTGAGTTCAGTCGGGGTAACCCATGAGGATGAGTTAGGCAGGGTTCCACGAACTAGGCTCGTATTTGGCCTGCACTGGATGCAGTGCTAGGGTAGTAGCGCCAGGGAAGGAGAGAGGGAGTCTACCTTTATGAGATGTTCAAATTAGTTCCTTTCCCCAACGGGGCCCAATGGTTCACATTGGCTGTGAGGATAGTAGAGTTCTAATCCAAGTATGAGATGTATATAAAGTTTGCTGTATATATTAATCCTATTTTTGAATACGGTTATTTTAATTCTATTTTGATATAAAATGTCATGTTATGTTTTGCTATGTTTCGGGCCAAGGCGAGAGCCAGTGCCGGTAATAAAATTGAATTGAATTGAATTGGTAGGGGTAGGGGCCGTGCCAGCGGAGTGGCAGCAGCAGCAGCCAGAACCCATGACCACGCCCCAAGCTTTGCAAGCATGATTTTGGGAGACATGGTTCAGAGGCTCCAAGCAGCAGTGGCACTAGTCTGGGGGTGGTTCGGCGGTGCATTCTGCCAGTGTCCTCCAGTGCCATGCGGGTACTGGAAGGCTTGCAGGACATGAGGCTGTGGCTGTCTCTGCTGCTGCAGGAGCAGGTGCTTCGATTGTTCCTCCAGGGTCACCAATGTCCCCTATTTTTGAGGTGATCCATAGCAGTCCAGGGCTGGTGGATCCCACCTTGGCTACTAGAGGCAGGGTCCGATCCCCTGGCAATGTCAGGAAGGAGAGGAGTAGCAACAACAGCTCTAGGAGGCTGGAGGAGAGTGGCACTAGCATGGTGGGCAGTCAAGCCTCAGGGTCCCAGTACTCCCCTTCATGGGACATCACAGCCCCTTCATGGCCCATCATACAAAATTAGTTAGGAATAAGGAGGCGGTTCCAATTATAACCAAGAGCCCACATTCATCTTGCAAGGGGCCAGGCCCAAGAGTAAGATGTGTTTTCCAACTCTTGCGAAGTTTTCATTTTCCTTTAATCCCTCTAAAAGGGCTTTGTAAAGATAAAATACAAGATCAATCCATACCTAGTCAGTCTGAAGAGATGAATTCAAATGACCTTTCTGGTAACTTAAGACCGGTGATGTCATCAGGTAGAGTCACTGCAGTTGTTGGTGGAAATCAATCTATTCCTTTAAATAATGACAGGTGTGATTTTAAGGCACCCAGTCTGGATAGATGTGGACCCCAATGCTGTTATCAGTTGAAGGTCTATATGATCTCACCCCTTCTACTGTAAACTCTGTTCATGGAATATTGCAGGGTGGAGATTGAAATTGTTGGACCCCTCTTTTTTGGATTATCTTCGCAAGTTTGATATAATTCTCTTATAGGAGACTTGGCTTAAATCCCCGTTAGATTTTGAGGGGTATGCAGTGTATGAGATATAAGCTGAAGCTTCAGCTCGCAAAGGTCGTCCCAGAGGGGGAATAGTTTGTTTGATCTCTAATGGACTGAGTATTGAGGTTCTCAATGTAACATACCCCGCCCCCCCCCAGCTATAAATATTGAAGTCAAATTACAAGCTCTCCGCTTTTTTATCATTGTGGTTTATATTCCTCCAATCAGTTCTAAACAATTCAAGAATTGCTACTGGGCTCAATTCAGAACATTCTTGGATGGTAAATTCACATGATGGACAGCTATTGAAAGTTGGGGATCCAAATGCTAGGTTGGGTTCCAGTAATGATGACTTGGCTCAAGTCAATACTCTGCACTGGCTGCCCAGTTAAACTCCCTCCCTCTATTACAAAGATCATCTAGGGATTCTGTAATTAATAGTTCTGGTATTGCCCTAGCAGGTTTGATATTAGAATTTAGCCTATTTCCTTTAAACGGGGCATCCCCCGGCAACCATCCCAGTGATTTTACCTTTGCATCCCATTTAGGCTCTAGTATAATCGATTATATCCTTGTACCTCGGGAATATGACTGAATCTTTTTGGCTGAATCTTTTCAGATAGTAGAGTGCCATTTTAGTGATCATTTCTTGCTGACAGTTGGTTTTCCTCTCTTGGAGGAGATAGAGCAAGCCTTGGGTCAAAATCTTGGTTCAGATGTTTCCTCTGGAGACCTTCACTGTTGAGCTTTGTGGTCCAAGTCATTAGCTCTGACTTTAGAAAATGCGTGTCAATCCCTTTTGGGTTCTGACCAGCTGAGCAGTGTTGCTTTGCTGACAGTAGATAACCATATTTTACAGAATTATGACATGGTAATCAGTTTTTTAAGAGGTTTTCTCTCTAGTCATTCTAGGTCTCTGAGTAAGTCCTTATCCCAGTGGTTTTATAGGGAGTGTAGTAAGGCCAAGCACTTGATGCATGCTTCATATTTGTGCTATAAAAGGCATTGATCACTTGATAGCAAAACTAAGTATATTAATGCCAAACTGTCTTATAAATGCTTAGTCAAATCTAAAAAGCGGAAATACAATACGGAGCAGTGGGGAAAACTATTTCATGCAGCACAGATAAAAGATACAGGTCTTTTTTGGAAAATGATAAATGGCTTCTCGAAACAAAATCTGACTGGTAGGTTAGAGGTGATTCCCCTTGCAAAATGGGAACAATGTTTTGAGTCCAAATGTTCCCATCACTTGGATTACAGTATTCACAACATGCCTCAGTGGCTTACAGTCGACCCTCAAACAGTCAGTAGGCTGATAGATAACTTGAAATCATGGAAGGTCCCGGGATTTGACTTAGTGTCGACCGAATTCTTAAAGGTCAAAAAGGATTGGTGGGTCCCAATTTTAACTGCTATTTTTACATGGGTAAATCACCATGGATTAATGCCTCATGACTGGCTCATTACAATAGTCGTTCCCATTTATAAGAAGGGTTCCAGGCAGGACCTCTTGAATTACCGCCCTATAAGCCTCCTTAGCATTATAGGGGAAATATATGCCAAATTATTGTTGGAAATGTTGGATGATTGGCTTCTGAAGGAATTGTTATTCAAGTGGAGCAGGCCAGCTTTCAGAAAGGCCAGTCTACAGTTGATCACATGCTAACTCTGAAACATCTGGCTGAAAAATATGTGTCAAAGAATAAGAGACTGTTTGCCACCTTTATTGACCTCAGGGTGGCTTTCGACACGGTTGATAGAGCTAGCCTCTGGGGACTTTTAGGAAAATCTTCTATAGATCATAGGTTTCTGTCCCTCCACTCCAACAATTTTTTGACGGTCAAGTCTGGTCCCACGGGTAGACTGTTGAAATCCATTCTATCTTGAGCTGGGGTACGGCAAGGTTGTATATTAGCCCCCAGTCTCTTCAACTTTTTCCTTAATGGTTTGCCTGAGGTAATGTCTGTTTTGGAACATTTTCCACAAAAACTGGCTGATAACCTGATTGGGGTACTCCTATATATGAATGATGCTGTAGTGTTGTCAAAAACAAAGGTTGGGATGACAAGGCAGCTTCATGCTTTGGATAGGTATTGTGTTTAAAAGAAACTAGTAATAAATTACTCTATAAAGCCCTACACGGTCTCGGCCCCTCATACCTTAGGGACCGCCTTGCCCTTCGTGCCCCAGAGCGGCTCCTGCGGTCTTCCGGGGGTGCCCTCCTGGAGGTCCCCCGTGTTAAACGGGGGGCCACGATGGAGAGGGCATTCTCGGTGGTGGGACCGCGGCTGTGGAACTCCCTTCTGGAGGAAGCTCGCCTGGCCCCAAGCCTTTTAACATTTCGGTGGAACTGTAAGACCTGGCTGTTTGCCCAGGCCTTTGGGAGGGAGGGTGGTGTTTAGTCTCCTACCCATTTGTGTTTGGTTTTTTGTTCTAGCCCTGTTGAGTTATATTTATATTTAATATTTAAGGTTTTAAGCATTTTGTATTTTATTGTATTTTATGGTTTTAGTGTTGGAAGCCGCCCCGAGCTGCGTTGCAGGAGGGGCGGGGTAGACATTTACTAAATAAATAAATAAATAAAATAAAACCAAAATTTTGATCTTTGGGAATGAAAAAAAAAAATACAGATGGAGGTTAGCTTCCGCAGCTTATAAAGCAAGTTTTGTATTACAAATACCTATTTTGTTACGGCCTATGGCCAAACAAAAACTTTACTACTACTACTACTATTACAAATACCTCGGAATTGTTTTCAGCAAATCTGGATTTTGGGATGCTCAAGCTAAATCTGCCCTTAATAAAGCCTCAGGTACGGCCTCTGTTATTTTGAATTATTTTACTAGAAAAGGCCGTGGAAGAGAGCAAATGGCTGTCAAAGTCTTCAAGCTAAAGCTGAGGCACAATTATTTTATGGGGCTTCTGTTTGGGCTATCTTTTAGGCTGGATAAGGTCCAAACCTCTTTTTTGAGGAAACTGTTCCATCTTCTTCCAGGAATAAGAGCCGCGGCAGTAAGGGTGGAATCGGGGCAAACCTGTTGGAATTGGAAGGTGTTAAAACTTGCCCTTGTTTACTGGCTGGGCGCAGTTGTTTTCCCCTTTGCAGGTTTGTTTCCTTTTTTGACCAAAGACGAATATAAATCTTCTTGGATGATTACCATGGATAAGGTTCTGAACAAAATCGGGTTCTCAGTAAATTATCTTCAGAGCAGATGTTTTAATGCTGCTCGTACAGAAATTCAGAGTAGGAGTATGGATATCGCTGGCCAGGAAGATGTGGCTGTGATAAATGCCTCACCTATTCTGACGATATACTCTTTTCTGATTCCAAAGGTTGGCCAGGTGGCAAATTACTGGCAAAACAAGCTCTCCCCGGTGTTGGGTGGTAAATTTCTTCTGACTCAGCTGAACGTTCTGGAGGGTCACCGTGCAGGAATTCGATTTAGCGATCGGCTGTGCCCTTTTGATTCACAGCAGGTCAAAACAGTGACACAGATTTTGCTGGAATGTCCATTATACCAGGAAGCACCAGGATTTTTTAATCCAATTCTGGGAAGAATTCCTGGAAGATCCATTCAGGAACGGACTATAATTCTTCTGGCAGACCAACACTTGGATGTTACTGAAGTGGTGGCCAAATTTCTGTTACATTCAATTATTACTAGAAACAAGTTTTTGAACTTTAAGGCTCTTTAGGCTGGTATTGTGGATCTTGTATTTGCTGTGGATCTTGTATTTACTGTACAAGTAAACATCCGTTGGGTTTATCTTTTAATTGGGATATACGCTGTAATCAGCGTAAGGATAATGTGATAGTAAGTTAGTTTATATGTTTGTTCAACAGTTTACATTTTTTGTGTATTTTGGACAAGAGGTTTATCTTTGTGTATAGTAAGATTTAAGGCTAAGTCCTTTGGACACATGATTAATAATAAAACTTGAGTTGACTTGGACATCATAGTGATTGAGGACAGTGAGTCAGAAGAAGACACTAGTCCCACAGAGGAAACGTCTGGAGGTGAGGCGATGACTCAGGCTGTCCCTCCTCCAAGAGCTGTGTCACCACCAAGTTCTGCCCCTCCCAGCAGCGCTGGCAGCAGCAGTGTGTCACCTGGGGCGGGTCCCGGGTGGCAGGAGGGGGGCGGGGAAATCCTCTGTCTGGGCACATTTCACGCTGGTGCGGGCAGATGATCTCAGGGAGGTGCAGTACACTGTGTGCAATAAGGTGGTGAAGCATGGACAAGTGCCATGCTGAGGCACCGCTGTTGCTAAGCGGGAAGGCAGGGGAAGTGGATGCCAGTGGGTTCCTGACTGCAGAAGCCAGTTGCCTGCCTCCTTCAGTGGGCAAGTGTCCTGCACCAACTGCTGCCTCTAGCAGCAGGAGCAGTATTCCTGCTAGGGGGGAAGAACAGCAGCAGGAGCCTCGCCAGCAGCATCAGTCCACCATGAAGGAGCTGGGGTGGGGGCAGCTGCCAAGTCCATTGGCAGCTGGAGGGCGGCGTGGCTATCAAGAGAAAGCCAGGCGCCTGTTGAGTGAAATGATTGGGCTGGATGGGCAGCCATTCTCCATTGTAGACAACATGGGCTTCAAGTGGCTGATTGGGTTCCTGACCCCACCCCCAGTTTAAGCTGCCATCCCGCACCACCCTGAGTCAGAATGTGGTACCAGACCTACACAGGGCTTTGAAGGAGCAGGTGAGGGAGCAGCTGGCAGGGGCTGGGGGTGCACCATACACTTCACCACAGACCTGTGGTCCAGTCGAAATGTGCAGCACGCATACTTGGCGGTGACGGTGCACTGGTGGCAGGACCCAGAGGCAGAATTTGTCAGTGGCAGAAGGGGTGCCGAAGCAGGGTATAGGTGGGCCCTGCTTCAGGCACAAGTAATGGACAGCCCCCACAATGTCAGGAACATCGAGGCAGCCCTGACTGCCATGGTGAAGGAGCAGGTCACGCCAGGTGCGCCCTTCACCAAGGGCTGTGTGGTGATGGACAACATGGCCAATATACTGACGGCAGTCCATGATGGGGGACTTCACCAGCATCCCTTGCACCGCACACACCCTTCACCTGGTGGTCAGGGATGCTCTGGGCTTGGAGGAGAAGGGAATTGGGGCAGGCACCTATAGCTCCCTGATCGACCGGGGGAGGAAGCTGGCGGGGTTCTTTCACCGGAGCTTGAAGGGCAGCGAGATCCTCTGGGAGAAGTAGGCCAAGCAAGGCTCCCCAGTTCACCAACTTGTGCAGGATGTCTCCACACGGTGGAATTCCACCTTCTTGATGCTCAAGCGGCTTCTTGAGCAGAAAGACACCCTGCATCAGATTCAACTGGTGATGGACAGCGGGGCACTTCAAGGGTACGATGGGGTGAAATGGGAGATCCTGGCTCACACGGTCTTTGTGTTGAGACTGTTCCTGGCCGTGACTGAGACCATGAGCAGCTGCACCATCACCCTCAGCCAGGTGACCCTTCTGGTCCAGAGTCTCCACAGGAGGCTGGGCAAGATCCTTGGGGAGCAGGATTTTGGCCCTCGAGGCAGGAAGATGGTGGATGAGGCGCTTCACCTGGCACGGAAGCTGAAGTTTGGGCTGGAGGCACATTTTGACGAGCTCCTGCGGCGGGAGGAATATGTCCTGGCAACAATGCTGGACCCCAGGGCCAAGAGCAGCATGGCACACCAGACAGTGCTCTATGGCCACTGGAAGGGTGACCTGGTGGGGAGGGTCCAGAAGGCAGAGCGGGCTCTGGAGAGTGTGCGGCAGCAGCAGCAGGACACCCTTGGGGATGGTGGGAGTGGGAGCAGCCACAGTCACCCCTTCCAGCCAGCTGGGTCTATCCCTGCCCCCAGCCCACTATCCCTGCACCATAGAGGTAGCAGCACCACCAGCAGCAGCACCCCTATTGCCAGCAGAAGCAGCTCGGCCTATGTGCAGGCCACTCTGGGGAGCATGGTGCCCTCCACAATAGGACAAACAGCATGGCTGAGGGCAGTGGTGGAGGTGGTGCCCCAGCAAAGCTACCAGAGGGAGTACGATGGTGCCTCCACAGCCATGGAGACTACCTGGAGGAGGAGCCATGCATCGATCCCAGCAGTGATCCCTTGGCCTACTAGGCCAGCAAGGTGAACATGTGACCAGCCCTGTCAAAAATGGCCAAGGGTATTCTGTCCTGCCTACCAACGAGTGTCCCCCAGTGAACGGGTGTTTCTCTATGGCGGGGGACATTTGCTTCCCGCACCGCCTGAGACTGGGGACTAAGTTGGTGGAGCAGTTGTTGTTCACCAAGGTGAACCTTCCGCTGCTGGGATTCCACGAGCTGCCCCTGGACAAGGATTGATGGTGCAGTGGCACACGCCATCCCATGCCAGGGGTAGTCTTGGGAACCCCAGTTCCTCCTCCTCAATCTGGGCTAGGGCTACTGCTGTTGTGCTGTTGAGGTGCTGTCCCTCCCTCCCTCCCAATGCCTGGTGCCCGCCCTGCTCCACCCCCCTCTCTCATACTAGACAGCCTCGGCCGGCTTATCTGAATGACCGCATGACATAGGGTGGCAACATTTTGGGAAACAAACTAAGCCTGCCAGACGGCCTCTGGCTAGATGATCTCGGCCTGCCAATTTGACTGGCGCTCTCTCTCTCTCTCTCTCTCTCTCTCTCTCTCTGTACAGTCTTTGCCAGCCTGAGCCTATCTGAGTGCCCTGCCAAGGTCCCAGCCTGCCCTCTCTATTGCCTCTCATGCCACGCTGCCTGTCTGTCTGCCCAGGTTACCTAGCTCTAAGCCTGCCCCAGCCCGCCTTCCTGCCTCTCACTCCACACTGCCTGTCTGCCTGCCCAGGTTGCTGCCCAGCTCAAAGCCAGCCTTAGCCCACCTTCCTGCCTCTCATGTCCAGGTTCATGTCTGCCCGCCCAGGTTGCAGTCAAGCTCTAAGTCTGCCCCAGCCCACCTGTCCACCTCTCATGCCACGCTGCCTGTCTGCCCACCCAGGTTGCCGCCAAGCTCAAAGCCTGCCTCAGTCCACCTTCCTGCCTCTCATGCCAAGGTGCCTGTCTGCCCATCCTGTCAACCCTGGGTGATGTGCCCCACTTGCCTGGTAATCCCACTGCTGCTGTCTGCTGGCTCATGGCGAGAGAGAGAAAGTATCCCCACTGCTAGAAGAAGAGACAGACACGATCCCACCCATGCTGTCACCTGCACTATATGGCCAGAGAGAGAGAGAGGCTCTCCGCTAGAATGAGGGAGATGGAGGTGAAGGGGGAGAGGTGTATCCAGACCAGCTCAAGCTGCCACCTGCCAGTACCAGTGAATGCTTTCATCAGTGTCCACATCCAGCAGCAAACCTACCAGAAGGAGATGGCAATAACAACACACAACGTATTATATGTGCTGTGTGCATTCCTGTACCTGCTACCACCTATTGCATGATTGAATGAAGTGTGCCCAACCATGCACTAATTCTAGGGACATCATTCAACTCCCATAGGCTGTCATTTCACTGTACCTGAATCAGTCATGCCCGCCCGTCCCAGGAACAATCAACGAGATTCTGGGACCATCATTACAGTCACTGGGGGATGTCATTCCATTCCACTGCATCCAGAAACCCACACACCAGCCTGCGCCCCCAGCCTATTCATCTGCACCCACCCTCAGATGCCCGCTGAAGCTGCTGAAAAAAAGCCCCTCTGACCACCAGCACCTGCTGCCTGCTGCCCGCTGTCAAGGAGACTGTCTCTCTTTCTCCAGGCACATCCACACAGACACAAGCCTTGCCCGTCCTGGGGGGCTGTCTGCAAGTTGAGACCCTGCTGCTGGCACATCTAAAACGCTAATGCTACATCTGCTTCTGCTGTCAGGTAGGAATCTGACAAGCTGAGATTCTGCCACCTGCCAGAAGCAGCACAGAGGGATAAAAGCGGATAACAACAAATAGAACTTTTATAAAAAAACTATTCAAACAACAACAACACATTTACAACTTTATAAAACTAAAAGCAAACATTAATAAATAAATAAAACTTATTTGTCTATGGGCTTGTCCCCCGGAACATGAGGGAAAGACGAAAGGGGCAGACAGGACCTAGGGGCGGGCATCCCGCCCTCCTCCATTTCGTACCCATGCTGGAGGGCAAATTGCACGGCCCATGCCACTTGCAGACTGACTGGCGGTGAAGCTCAACATCATCAATCTCAGTCTGGAGGTACTCGGAATAGGCCCCCACCCTGCTCCACACCCGTACCTCCAGCACCTGAAACAGCTCCACCAGTTGGTCCTCCACAGTCAGGGCTTGCATCTGTAGGCTGTCCATATATTTTTCCAGAAAGTTCTGGGCCAGCCTCTCTAGTTCAGCCCTAAAAGCCCTTGCCACTTCAGACTCCCCCGGGGACTGGAGAGTCCTCAGTGGCGCTGGAGGAGGGGGAAGGACTTCAATGGCATCTCTTCTGGTGTGCCTTCCCCCCCCCTGCCTCACTGTCTTGCCGTGCTGTTTCTCCACATGGGCGATGAGCCCCGATGTGGTCCCCTGCCTGGCCCTCTTAAATCTTTTCCGGCAGATCTAAGGAACATAAAAAGATAGGAACATAAGCAGTGCCATACTGTGTTAGACCAATGGTCTGTCAAGCCCTGCCTGCATTCTGTCTCCACAAGTGGGTGTGTGGCCAATCTCTCTCTGCAAGGGACTTCCGTTCCTAACAGGTCATAGGGCAAATTCATTCCCTGTTGTTCCAGCCCCCGTGCCTTACTGTGTAGATGGCGAATCCATTCTCCTTCTCATACCACTGCCAGACATTGGAACGCATGCGCCCGCTGTCTGGCAGTGACACTGGTGACTTCCGCCTCAGTGTCCTGCGCATGGCACCAGTGCTGGCATCAGATTCCCCACCTTCTCTGAAACAGGAACAGATAAACAACACCTAAGAAATATCATGCATTTATGATGAATGCTGCCTCTAGTCCACCTCCCTCCTTGGGGTGCTAGGGATGGCTGTATTCCCACAGGTGAGCTTGGTTCTGCCTCCACCTCCGAGCCTCCTGTTTCTTAAACTATCTTTGCCCCTCCTCCCATGTCTCCCCCCATGCCTGGAACTCCCCTCCAAGACACACTCAGTCCCAACCTTCAAATTCCCTCCTGAAAACCTCCCCCTTTCATCAGACTTTCCCTGGCTCCTCATCATCAACGAGTGTTCATGCTCCATCTAGTCTACTCCCTTTCATACAGGGTCCCCCTTCTTCTCTGGAACTAAGCCAAGCACATGCAGCTGTGACTTCTTAACACCAGGAAGGAATGATCCCTGGCTGTCCCTCCCTAGGTTCCTCACTCCAAAACCTCTCTGATGGCAAACATGATTAGGGTCCACAAGTACCTCTCCTGCAGTAAGCTTTCATTGTAACACTGACTAGGTTTCCCTATGTAGCGCTCCTGTGGAAGATACAACACTCCCCAGGGTGACACTCAATAGAGGGATAAGGCTGGCTCTCCTGCTAGAGCAGAAAACTTCAGATGTGAAACTGACTATGATCAATGATCACCCCTGCCTGGCTGGGGAGAAACTTCCAAGGTGAAACTGACTAGGCATCACGCTCTACATCTCCCGTGGAACTGAAAATTCTTCTGGGTTGGAAGGGAATAGGTGGATCAGCATGCTGTGTGTCACTGAATCAGGTGTTCTCCAGTTGTGAACCTGATTGGGATCCACCATGTACCTCTTCTGGGCACTCTCTCATTGTAGCTATGGAATAGTTGATGGGTGAAACGGACTGAGGTGACAGGGCTTGATTTCCTGGTAAAGGAGAAACCATGTACTGTCTTGTGGGAGTGACAATGCTTCCTTAGTAAAACTGACTAGAGGGATAAGGCGTAGCCCACCTAGTTGTTTGGAAACCGCTCAAATGTAGTTTAGCCACTGGATCAAATCCTCACCCAAGGTACACATGTACACGCTGCTTGTTTTCTGGAACACAAACTGAACCCCAACTTTATTCAACACAAACTGTCCTATTAATGTGCTCGGTGGCACTGTGCAGGGGAAAGTGCATAGGTACTGCAATTAGAGTCCACCAATACCTCTCTGCAGGACTCACTCATTGTTACACTGACTGTTTCACCACGTACCTCCTCTTGTGGGAGAGGAAAAGCTTCCAAGGCTAAACTTCCTAGAGTGATATAGGAAAGAAACTGCCAAAGGTGAAACTGATGAGTGTCACAGTTGAAACAGAAAAGTGTCCTGATGTCAAAGGCATTAATGAGGTGGATCTCTGTGTATATCAGAGTGAACTAGAATATCTCATATGGATTTCATCTTTTTGAATGCAAACATGGGTTGGTTTGTTTTTCCAGCCAGGTATAGTCTCAATCAAATGCCAATGTTTGAGAATTGCTTTTTTAATTGCTGTTGATCCTGGATTAGAAATTATTGGACAAATCATTCTATCTACAGCTTTCCTTTCTTTCTTTTGGAACTAGAAGAGATTCAAGGGGCGTATTTAGTACTTTGAAGAAACTCCTCAATAACCTTTCAGAGTACCCTTTTTTTTCAAATTATTCATCAAACTATTAGCCTGGTTCATAAAGGTGATCTGGTTGCTACAATTCTTCCTTATCCTTAATAACTGACTATACGGTAAATTCTCCTTTAGCTGTTTTGGGTGGTTTGCCTCAGTACCCTTCCTGAAGAGTAGAAATATTGCCCAAATTATACTCAACTGTAATAGCGAAAAAATTGACCTTTTTGGAATCAAGTTTCAAAGTTGGACAACATCCAATTTCAAAGTTGGGCAACTTGAATCAATGGAACATACATTTATAAAGATAAAACACCCATTTTATGTTACGTTCTTCATACCTGCTTTGTGTTGTTCGTTATAGGACTCTTGTTGTGTGGGTTAGGAGGGCTTTCTGTAGTGACTGGGACCATCTTTTCCTTCCTAGGGATGGGCGAACGCGGTTCGGTAGTTCGGTGTTCGGCCCGAACTCGGCCTGTTCGGACAACCGAACACGAACACGAACGCACCGAACGGACCGAACACCGAACACCGAAATGGCAAACACACCGAACTGAACCGAACACCGAACTACGAAATGGCCGAACA